>JAMXBD010002593.1:0-180677 GCA_024138025.1 Combretum micranthum
CTAATGCAAGATGCAACAACCATTCAATTATTATTTAGTCTTTAGTTAGTAATTCAACATGGGAGTATTCAAACTCCGGGCAACAAGGATAGTGGGTGATCCTGAGTAGCAACCTTGACGCTCAGGGGTTGATATAAGTAGCTCGGATACTTATTATACGTTCTAGATAATTTTACAGAAAATACCTAAATCTACCATGCCCAATTTGAGCAGGGTGCCGCTCCTCGAACCGGATATCAATTCCACCCCAGGCTCACCCAATTTGTGAGGGGGCGCCCCTAGGCACTCATGCCACCCTGGGCAGGGATTGGATTTAACGGCGTAAAACACAAATCAACACTCACAATTAAGTTTTTCTTAATATATATAGTTTTTCATAAATGCCTATCCTAACACAGAGACAAGCTAGTTACTGCGTACCTGTACTAGATCGAGAGTTAATGGGAATAACCGAAAGGGAATCACTTACTGTAAAAAGAAGTAATTACAACTCACACTTAGTTCAAGTATATACATTCATCAAATCTCAAGTATAATCATCCAAAGAAATTCAAATAAATCATTACAACATCATCACATAGCATTTGGATATCATATATTATCATACAATACTCAACAAATACTTAAATGATCATTTATCAAGCTTGGGAGAACTTTAACAAACCAACAATAAGTTTTAAACTTTGTTTGGAAAGTGTATCAGCTGCAAAGAACTAAAATTTAAGCATTTTTACTTTTAAAATTGTGAAAACTTAAAACATGAAAGTTATAGATCTCTTTTTAAGCTTTCTAACGCAACTTGAATCACCTCAAACTGAGGTCGGATGAAAAAGTTATGATTGATTTACAAACAAGCTGCGAAATAGGGGAAGTCTGCACGACCGTGTGCATGGCCGTGCATCGAGGCCGTGTTGGGTAAAAAAAATGACCCGAGACGAATTTTTAAGGATTTCAAGGCCTACACGGCCATGTGTATTCCCGTGTAGCAGGTTGTGTACACTGGAACAAAAAAATGACGAAATCCTTTGTTCCTTAAATGCATTTTACACTTCTTAAAATTCTTTAAACTCATTTCAAAGTTTCCCAAAACTTGTTATATGATCATCCCATCATTCAAACAACACCAAACATCTCCAAAACTTTATCAACTCCAAATCACTATTCATCATCTTCTTCCAACTTCCATCAAACATCAATTACACTTCAAATTCACATCATCTTCAATATTAGGTCATTCAACCACATGCACTCACCAACCACTTCCAACACTTCAAAACTCACCGTAAGCACATAAAACTAACCACTAGTCTTCCTATAACACATCATATACCATCAAAAACATCATGGAGCATGAATTTAAACAAATATGGCATCAAGACTACATATTCATGCATAGAAAAGAAAGTTGAAGAACACACTTACCACAAGAACTTCAAGGCTTGGTTTAATGACTCTAGATCAAGCTTTTGATGGTGGATGTTGTAAAAAATCAAGTCTCAAACTTGGTTCACCTTGGGAGCCTTTTTGGAGTGAAGAAGAAGAGGTTTTAGGGCAAATAGAGGGCTTTTGGTTTGTCTAGGATTTTTGGCCGAATTTTTAGAGGTTAAATAGTTTAAGTATATCCTATGTTGACTTTAAGGGCATGAGGACATTAAAGGCTTAATGACTTTGTTTTGGGTTAATTATATCTTTGTCTTAAGGCACTAAATGGAGGGTTTAATGGCTAAGTTTTTAGCCTATTTTTCTGCTACCTAAGGATATTTATATATTTACATTCCACTTATTCTAAGCATAAATAACACCTCTAAGGCATATTAATATTTTACAACTCAATAAATAATTAATCTAACATATTTAAATAATTCTACACTTTCACACATCATAATACTCATCAAAATTAAACTCACTATCAATATATTATATATCATGCTTAAAATCAACAATACACTTATAAAATAAAAATTAGGAATTTCATGGCTATTTCAATCCAGCATGATGACAACACCACTTTATTAGAGCTTTTTTTATGAAGAACAAATAAAAGATATGATGGATATGGCGATTTTGGAAGAAAGGATATCATTCCACAATTCTTGGGATATTTTAACTTAATATACCTTTGCAAGTCTATCCAATTGAAGCGATTACACAACATCTTTGAGATATTTTCTCTAACAGTAGAAAATCCTTTTCAAACTGAAGATATTCTCAACACAGATTGGTTATAGATTTTTAAGTGCTTAAGTAACAGTACTGATGCAGATAACGAGTTATATTTTCATGGGATTATTAAAGATAATATCCAATTTTAGATTTTTCTACAACATTTAGAAGATAACGTTTGAGAGATATTCAAGATTTTTTACTGTTTGACTTGAAGTTATAAAGAAAAGGACTTCATACGGAAGAAAAACATAATTGAGAAATCTGCCTTTAGCCTTTGAGAAAAAGCAATCATCTTACGTTCATTATCGCTGCTCCAAAAACTTTTGCAGAACCTTTAGTGTCACGAAATTTTAATTGCTCTTTCATTCCTTTGAGCTTGTGTGAGATAGTTGAGAGTGTTTAATCACTTTAGTGAGTAAATGGCTAGTGTAGCTAAATAAGCTCAACAATGAGACTTCATCAACATGTTTGGCTTGATTGTATTCGCTTTATTTCTTTGATATAGTGAAACACAATCCATAAAGACACTCGGGTCCCCAACGTTGAGCTAGAAGAGAGATCTTTTTGTCCCTTATTTTCTAAATTCCGCATCTTTACATTCTTGTTTATATTTGTTTCTAGCCATCTAATTGCGAAATTAAGAGGGACGTTTTAATTTATTTAAAAACAAAAAAATTTGATTTTTGAACACTATCAATTCACCATCACCTGCTCTCCCCCTTCTCCTCCTCCTCTTGATAGTGTAGTTGGGACCAACACTTTTAGAACTACACTTAATAAGTAGCAATCTATATTAAAACCTACACCTAAAACTTATCCTTCTTGTTTATAAACAATTCAACCTAAATACCAACTACTCATTTATGCTAATCTATCTAGTTAAATATATAATTATCTAAATATATTTATGCATATGTAATTGTTTATTATTATTATTATCATTGGCGTATTCACGTAATTGTTCCTTTTATTTTTTATTGTTTTACTTAAATTGTTATTGATGAGTATTGATCTACTTATGTATACTTACACGTATTATTTACCTTTAATATACGTATGGACACATCATCATCATCATCGTTCATTATTATTATTTCAACTAGTGACAAGTTGACTTGTTGAAACAAGTGATCGTTTGACCTCTCATAACACCACTATTGGACCTCTTTTCCAACTTTGGTTAGTTGGTGTGCATGTAATATATATATATATATATATATATATATATCATTTTAATGCGTTTAACTGTTCTTAAATTTACCATTCCCATAACCAAACTCCATGATTAATCTTTTTCTAATAATTTTTTTTCATAAAATCTTTTCCTAATTATAGGAAAATAGTAAAATCTAATTGTTATTATCTCCATAAAAAAAGTACATGACTAGAGGAAAAATAGATGGGTAATCCTTAGACCATCCAAATTTAGCTACACCCTCCATTGAGGGTGTGCTAAATAAGATTGTGAGATCCTTACGGTCTTAAACATAGGCAACGGTTTTGAATTGGCTCGAGTTAGAATTGGAGTCGCCGGTTCTGGTTTTAGAAAATTGGAAACCAGAATCGGAACCGGAACCAAAAGCACGATTCCACTTCGATTCCTAGAGAACTGTTGGTTCCCGGTTCAATTCCAGAATAGAAGAACTGAAAAAGATTTTTCAATTTTTTAAATGCAGGATCTTGAGACATATAAAAACAGACGAAAAATAGCAAGTTGAATTTTCTTTGTTTTTTTTCCCCTCTTTCTCTCTCCTCCCTCCTCCCTCTCTCCCCCTCCTTCTCTTTCGCTCCCTCCCTCTCCTAATCTCCCTACTGTAGTATCGCCAGGCCCCTTGATGCTAATTAATTTTTTTTCGTAAAAAGCAGCCTTTGAATCTCTCTCTCTCTTCTCAATCCCCTTCCCCCCCCCCTTTCCAATTTCCCCCCCTCTCTATTGTTGATAGATTCAATGAATTAGACCAACAAAGCCCAACAGTTGCAGCTAGAATTGGTTTGAAATTGCCAGTTCTAGAACCAGATGGCATGATTTTGTTTCAATTCGAAATCAAACAGTACCTATGTCTATGCGGTCCCATATACGGTACGGCATGTGGTCCTACAATCTTATTTGGTATACCTTCAATAGAGAGTGTAGCCAAATTTTGATGGTCTAAGGACCGCTCAAGTTTTTGTCTGACTAGATAATTAAATTATTACCATAATTTTTTTTTTGACACAAAAGTCAGTTTCACTTCAAACTCTAGGTGCCAACCAAATGTATATACCCCTACATGATGACCAATCCTTCATTTCTATTATAAAGATACAATTGTTGGGGTTTTTGTATCATTAAAACAACCATCTTCAAGGATTAGAATCCGTTAACCTTGATTGGAAAAGAAATTCAACCCTTATTCTACTTCTACCTACATGCCACCATCGAATGCACAACCATCTTCAATTGTTTCAAATCCTTAAAAGTATGTACTAATTAGGGTTCTAATTCCACAAGATAACTATAATAAGGATAGGTTCATTGATCAATTTAGAGAATTTTAATATTCCTCTTCTACCCTAATTGTTTTTTAAACATCTTCTTGCGCTTACCTCTTTCTCATGTCATGCTGAATCTGTGGACTACAGAGCTAGACTTTTTGTCTGTTTTGTGTTACACGAGTGAGGATGGTTAATAGTAACTTGTGTGGAGAATGGGGTAAAAGCACCATGCTTGTAAGTTCATAACTTAATCTAGTATCTGGCATGTTTGAATCTTCTTTTATTAAAATTATGGTTGGTATGAATATTATTCTTTACAGTATGGTACTTGTTTGAATTTCCTTTTATAAAAGGCTTGAGGAAAAGGGATTACAGATAACTATATAGAAGTAAATAAAATGAGAGTCGTCGACAGCAGGGTTCGAACCTGCGCGGGCGAAGCCCAACAGATTTCAAGTCTGTCTCCTTAACCACTCGGACATATCGACGCTTGAGTTGGTGGCTCGCAACTTTAAATTTAAACCTAATAAAATTATCATGTTATCGACTCCCCTTAAAGAACCTTATTAACTTTTTTTTTGCCCCTGGTCCTCTGTAAGCAGGCAATAACTAGACATATAATAAAATACGTTTTTATTTTTTACCCTTTTATATTTAAAACATGACAAAAGACTAAGAATTAGAGGCCCCTTTTTTTATGGAAAATATTTTTCAAAAAAGGGACAATCACAAAAATGATATTTGAACTTTCGTAAAAAAAAAAAAAAAATAGATATTTAAAATTTAGTTTTAAATAATTTGGTATCTAAATAAAGTTTTCGTTGATTTTTTTTTATACCTAAAGTTTGGTTTTTATAATTTTGGTATGTGAACAAACTCTTGTAGACTTTTCATACCTCATATCATATCACTTGCTTTGATATGTAAAAAGTCAATAAATACTTTATTAAGATATCAAAATTATTAAAACCAAATTTCATGTATGAAAAGGCAATAAAAACTTTGTTGAGGTACTAAATTGTTAAAAACCAAATTTTAAGTATCTAATTATTCTTTATATGAAAGTTCATGTACCATTTTTATCATTAATCCTTAAAAAAAATATCTTTTTATTTTTCTTTTATAATTTTTAAAGAAATATGGAACGATTATTAGAAAACATTTTTCCTTATTTTCAAAAGTAAAGACTCTTTCATAACTTATTTCTCCAAAAATAACCTATAAATTATAAAAGCATAATTATCCTCGCCCTCACCCACCCCTCCTCCCCAACACCACAGCCCCACACCCCCCCCCCCCCCCCCCCCCCCCCCCCCCCCAAACAACACACACATAAACACAAAAAAAAAAAAAAAAAAATTACAAATTCTATCAATCAATCATTTATTATTAACGATATCTATTATTAAGTTATTATTAAGTTTTTTAATATTTTTATTAGGTAGATTTGTTTCTGATTCTAGATGGTCTTTTCATTATCAATCATTTGAAAGAAACAAATAAAGAAACCATTGTCATAAAATTAAATTAAACACTTGAAAACATGTTTTTTTTTTCAAAAAAAATTCATTAACTAATCATTTCCCTTAAAACAATCAGAGTAGATCTCGTAATTTTGTCATTTCCAATCTACTTCTTTTCATTGTCCATCGTCACAATGCAAGTCTCTATTATTCGTATTCAAATATCTAGATAGAAATTTAATATATATTTAGAAGTCTTTTTTTTTTTTTTTGCCACTTGTTGTTTTAAGTTTCTTAACACGATCGACGGAAATATATTTATATTTGCTAAGAGTTTATTCTCCACTTGTTAACATCACGAATGACTTTCACATGCATGAGCACTAAAAAAATCCAATTTATTCTTTCGACATCGAGAGAGAATCGACAGGCTTCCTCTATCTTTCCTTTGTAGGAAAGATTAAATCATAAGCCTCATAACATGATTAGTTTCAAAGCAAAGCTATAGGAAAAAGGGGGGTCTGTTTGCTTTAAATAATTTTGGCATCATATTTTTAATGTTTTTAAATAGATGTATATCAAAAAATAGATATCGATGAAAAACTAATAGTTTTATTCATAAATTGATCAAACGGATATAATATAAATATAATACAAATAAGTTACAGTTACAAATCAAATATAGATACGATATAAATAAAAATCGAACAATCCAAGTAGAACATAAAAATAAATGATGTAAATATTGTCAAACATGGAACAGCACATCTATGCTGATGTGATAAGCATCCAAATAAGTTAAAAAATAGAAAAGTCATAGTAATTTATACTTTTTATTTCTCATAATCATCGAATCTATTTTATGTAGGGGTGATAATTCGTGTTTGTGATCTATGATTTGAATCTTATTTCATAACAAATTCATGAAATAATTAATTTACGTTAAATTCACGTATATTTGATCGGGTCTTTCATATCATATGGCATGTCGGAAATTTTTGCTTTACGTTTCTACTATTGAACATCCTTGTAGTTTGCAAGTCAAAGCAAACATAATTTAGTTATCACTCCTTTTTTCCTATTTCCTTTTTTTTTTATTTTTTTATTTGGCTATAGTATTATTTGCAGTTTCAATCATTTGACTGCTTATAATTACTATTACTACCCGCGTAATGCGCGCAAATTAGTTTAGAGTGTTAACCATAGCAATATATACACGAATATAATATCTACTTAAACGATATCATAGAATTGATTTATTAACAGTAGATGGCTATACATTTTAATAAATATAGGGTTGACATTATCATTTAATTCAATAAGAAACTATAATATTTTATAGTTCAAATCTCATCATTGCTTAAAAAGATGCTGGACTTCAACCAAAGCTTTTAAAACTATACGTAGAAAAATATTGGTAAATTTAATCAGTTTATTAAAATATTATCACAACATATTAATAATATATATTTTTAAATTGTTATAAATATATGGTATATAATATTATTTAATTATATAAAACCATGATGGAATAAAGTTTGGTGGGACTACTCTAGGGAAAAGGAGAGTAATATTGTAGTTTTTCTAAAAAATTACTAAAATACCATGGGATGAAAATAATCTCAATTTTAGGTAGAAGAAACAGTGTCACAAGTGTCTGATCTCGTATCTTCAAGAGATGAGGTCAGCACTATCATAACCCTTTACCTCCTTGAATTTCATATTTCACTTTATGTTACATTAGTCAATATAAATAATTGTAACCTATTAAAATTATATACAATCAGCTGTATAAATCATTAGCTATCTACCATAGGGAAACAACTTTCAAACTACATAATCCAACCACAATAGTGTTCTCAAACCCAGTTCATCCAATCATAACAGTATTCTCAACCCCAATCCATCCAATCAGCATAGTATTCCCAAACTCAATCCATCCAATCACAGCAATATTCCAAAACCCTTCAGCCAACATGAGAAAAAACTCATAACACATAATATGAAAATGGTTGCAATATTGTTCAATTCATTACATCAAATGTATATATAATACTACATACCATAATTGTAAATTATAAATATAAATAAAATCTAATCTAATCCTACTTGGTCTGCCTCCTTCGTTTCTGCCTCCTTCTCTCTCCTGCCTAGTAAAAGTATGATGAATGGCGTAGGTTGATGCAAACCTTGTTGGGGATGCTCCATAGTTGGATCAACCTATGTGAGTGTGACATCCTCATCTCTACCACCAACACTGTACTAGTGCAATGGAACAAGGTCTGGATCCACCTGGTAATAGTTGCCTCTTATGAAGAGCTCCCAAGGTATGAGCAGCATATGAGATGTCTAGCATCAGGATGTCCAAAAAATGAGCATATGATGATGATGATGGACTAGACAAATCAAACTGAACATGAGAAGGGCCAGGCTCGTCATTGTGTACCATGTGGGGGCAAAGGCTTGTCTTTAATATCTCAGCTTTGTATCGGCCTTGCCCTTGCTCTTGATCCCATCTACGCCCATGCCCCTCTCTATGTCGTTTGTGCCTCTGTACTGGTTGGATGGCTGAGGCTGAGGCTGAGGCTGAGGTTGTGGGTCATCCCCACCACCAATGATATTAGGTGCAGGGGCTAACGTTGGTCCTGGATCATTGATATTAAGTCCTATGAACTTGTTCATTACACAAATGACATCTTATGTAGTGCTAAGAGCGTCCTCAGGTGGCATGTTAGGGACCTGGTGAATGAAATCTACTTGCAATTAAAAGTAAACATGTAGATAAGGAAATAACGAATCTAATATACATCTATATACCTTATGTAATTATTGAACTTGCCATATATCATATAATGGCTCTGTACGATTGATCTAGCGCCTGATGATTGTATGATACCAATCAAAATAATCTCTAGATGTACTATCGGGGATATCTAACATCTCCACAATGCGATTGTACTTACCATCCCACTTTGTGACCCACCTAGCGTGCTCTGCCACCTAGTTTTACTTTGAACACCCCTGTAAGTCGAGCCCATGTAATGCTTTCATGTCAGATGGGAGGTCTGGGATTCCTTGGAAACCTCCAAAATGTTTGAGCATCCTGTTTGGATAGTAGTGCTTGACAATATTAAAGCAAATAAGGGGAACCCGTGTACATTATACATCTCTACCAGCTTAACAGTACTCAAGCAAGGAATCCATAATAGCAGAGCAAATGTCCCAAACAACCTGTTTAAGGAAAAAAAAACTATATATGATTAAAAATAATGAAATTGTGCACATATGAACCCATAGGACATACAAAACCATACTTGTATGGGGACCAGTCGATCAAAGCATCCCCTATACTTAAACAATAAATGTGTGGGGGATCGACTGACGTCAAAAGTAGTGCCCTAGTAACTGATGAGAAGGTACTTTGCAATAACTGCTATGATCTATCGATGTAAGGGGCAATGTATGGGAAGTAGGGGTGAGTGTGGTACAGTTTGGTCTGGTTCATTCCCCGAATCAAGTCGAACATAAAATTATGGTTTGGTTATTTTTATAAAATTGAACCTATCCATATGGTTTGATTTGCTAATTTTTTGAAAAAAAATTGTCCAATATGGTTCGGTATATGGTTCAAACCATATACTGAAAAGAGAGTTTTCTTTTATTTTTTTCATTTAAATAAAAAAATTTCAATGACCACTTCATATGACATAAGTCATTTGGAACAGATTTAAAACTTCGACATGAAAAAAACATTCAAGTAGTCATATGAATGTAAATATGTCATACACACAACTATAAGAATTAAAACAAGATTAAGATGTGCTTTTATCCATCACTTATTTTTTCATTTGATTAAATTCTCATAAAATATAAAGCCTACACAAATGTATCTAAAATTTATCTCACCACAAACCAATATTTTTAATTAAAATTTAACTATCAATTTATGGAGGAAAATTTTATGAAATAGTTCAATGTATATTCACATCACAATCGGAATTTATAAAGGCTTTAAAAAGAATTAATACCTACAAATTTGATCTAATTTGTAAAATCTTGCATAAAAAAATCTTCAAACAAAACTAATATTCATTTGGTTCATCAATCTAATTGTTTCCATATACAATATATATTGCAAGCAATGCCGTATAAATGCACATTAATATGAGGTTTTTTTTTTCTTTTCTTTTTTTAAGGTGAAACTGTTCGGTTCGGTTCATGACTCCGAACCAAATTTCTATTACCAAATTGTGTAGAAATAACAGTCAATTCAGTCTTGTTTGGTCCAATTCGGATCAGTTTGCAGTTTAGTTGGTTTTTATTTTTCCTAGCCCTAAGGGGAAGTGCTCCAAGGCCCAAATCTACAGAACTATAAGGGGGCTTACTATGTCACACGTATCAATGTAGGAAGCCATAGATAGCTACCTATATAGCCATGCTAGGTAAGCTCCTCTAACTTTGGCTCTTCCTCCACAAGTGCATATGCCAATGGCACAATATGAATTGTGACCATGGGTCTGTAAAGCATTAGTAAAAATTAGTTAGTTTAGTACAAAGAAGCTTTTACCGGTACATTCAATCATGTGTCTAGAACATACTTGTAGTGTTGAAACGCTTTCATGCAAGGAGCAAATGCCCAAAAAGTTTATCAAGGAAGGCATGTCATGTAGTGTCTGAATCAACAGTTCTCCATTCAACCTTTGTTCCAAGATTTGTCTTTACTATTGCATTAAGTAGATGTGGGAGCTCCACATATGAATCCTCCTAACTTCTATACACCTGCTCAATAGCTTTCGTTTCGCCTTAAAAATTCTCTTAATATAAACATTATACCCAAACTCTTTTAAGATAGTCAATTGGAGGTTCTTTGCCCTTACATCTAGAGAATTACGAATCTTCATTATAATGCACCTGGATATGCTGGTGAAGTCCAACTGAGAATGATCTTATCCAGTGATTGCATCCAAAAATGTGTGGGGTCCTTTGTATTTGGTAATGTGAAACCACCTATCATTTTTTTTGTAGCTGCCTTTGGTCTCCACTTACGACCTCTGCTGTGGTAGTCGGTGCACTTCACTACCCACGACCTTGGATCCGAGTCTACCACCTTAAATTGTAATGTTTCAATATATGCCATATTTTAACTGTTCGTATAAGATGATCTTTAGTCTTGAACCACATTGTAACCTTTAAATAATTGCTGAAGCTTTAATTTCTAGCACTCATTTCCTACTCATCATCAAATGCCATATATCAATTACTTACATTAGCAGTGAAAAAGGGTATTAGCGCTGAGCTCTCTACTGCATCAACAATTGTAGGAGCCACGAAATGGTGCTAGTAATTTCCCCTAGGTTGTATATTGGTAGTAGTAGCTTGCTGGGGATCATTTCTATCATCATCTATCAGTGGATTCACTTACCAATGAGTCTTGTATCACATCAATATTATTACCATAACTCTAATCAGGTACACCCATTTCAAAGTTACTCTTATGCACTTATGTGCTAAATGTTGTCTAAATTGGAGTGGAGTTTGAATCTATCAACCCTTGGCTGCCAACATTTCCATCAATGTAAAGATTCTCTGCAAGTGCTAAAATAACATCATAGCATAGTGTCCTCCTATCTCTAATAGCTACCTTATGATACTGCTCAACCCAATGTGTAGACCTATTTACCTTAAGTCTACTACAAATGGTGTCAAGCATTTGCTTATACGTAGAGTTTTTACTAATACTGACCATAGCAACTGCCTGCCTATCATAACCAAAACCATCGTTTCCTTCCAAAATATTGCCATGAGCGTACAATCTAAACTTGGCCTTATCCATTTCCTTACCTAATCTATAGCTCATGAAAAATAGGTTGAATGCATGAAATGTGACCATGACTTATGAATTGTACACCCCTAATATCGAACATGTTTACTAATGCCATTATATCTATCTTATATCTATCCCATGTCTTATCAAAATATTTTATTGATGTGGGTTCTAACATCATCAAACATGATCTAGATGTAAGACATATAATAATATATGATCTCATAATTTGATTTATAAATTATAAAAGTATACAATAACATCAATATTACATCATACAATGTCCACAATGCATCATTAGTAACACATACAATAAACATCAAAATCATATTACCACTCCACAATACAATTCATGTGATAAATATTAACACACAGTGTACTTTGACATTTGAAAAAAAAAATCCATATATATAAAACACCCAAAAATATATATTGCAACATCAATAATCGTGAAAAAATATATGAAAATGTCGAAAAGCTTACTTTTCAATTTCGGAGTTCCATGCGTCCTTGTTGATTATTGGATGAATTGGTTGATTTTTGCATGAATTGATGACTGATACAACGCCTAGTGATCGAAATTAACCAACAAAAGTGCAAAAATGATAAAAATCAGAGCTCCAATGAACGAAATTAGGGTTACGATTATTCCAAATTGGGGGATTTGGCAGAAGAAGAACAGGGACGAGGTCATATGGCCATAACCTCGTCTCTTATGGACCTCATCTCTTGAAGAGACAAGATAGCTGCACTATTTAGACTTCGTCTCTTTAAGAGACGAGGTCATGTTGCTAAAACTAGAATTCTTTTCATCCTATTGACATTTATGTAATTTAAAAAAAAAATAAAATATTTTTCCCACTACTCCTCTATATAATTTTTTATGAATTTTTGTGTAACTACTAAATAATGAGAGACACATGCTTTAATGCAAGTGGAGTTGCTTTTAGAAAAGTCAATACGAAAGAGACATTTTCTAAAAAAGATTCGAAGGAAAAAAAGTACATTAAAATTTTGAAATTATATATTATGATACAATAGATACTATAATATACTATCAGATATTCAATAGTTATAAATGTTTGATTATGGTAAACGCATATAATAAAAAAAGAAAAAAAAATTTCAACATGGAACGGAAATTAAAATATACCACCCAAGTTAATATATTATGGTAGTATATGATAGTTGGGAAGAAATTGTATTATTATAGAGCCATACAAATAAAAATTATACAAACACAATTAGATAAAAATAATTATCAAATTATTGACACTATATCGCATTTAATAAATGCGATTTAGCAAAATACAAATATTACACATGAATCCGGTCTCATAGACGCGATTCATATGTAAATATCAGTGAATCACATCTTATACATACGATTCATTTTAAACAATAGTTGATTGCGTTTTGAGGATGTGATTCAGTACTGCATGACTTTTGGCTAAATCGGATCTCCAAAATGCGATGAATCACATTTTCAATGTGTAATTAAAATTATCTAATTTGTACTTAGGTAATTTTTTTTTAAAAGATTTGTAAGCACGTGTTTCACCACCAAAGAAAAGATGATATACCATAATACTTTAATTAAATTGTAAAAATGCCCCTATAACTATTGGTTTATCATAGAGAGAACCCAAACTCTCTACATGCTTACTTTTGAATTTCCATAACATTCTAAAAGGTGCAATTCCTCGTTATTGTCCAAAACCATTGCCGTTGTCCAAAAAACATGACTATAATATATATATATATATATTTTTAGCAACAAATGTAACGATTATAACAACAATTTAAAATTGCATATATAATCGTATATATAATTTGAAAAGTTTAGAGAAAGTAAAGTGACACTAAATTTATTTATATCTAACCGATAACTTTAGGAATGCACTTGCAATAACCCCTTTACATTTGTTCTTCTCAACTACTTCCACCACCACTTAGCCACTACAGTCATGTTATGATAGTTTTTTCTGTTTTAGTATGAGTAATCATGGCACCATATATTCATCAAGAAGCAAAACCATAATCATGAGTCATTATCATCCCCCTACATGTGCATCAACCAATTCATCCTTTTACAATCTTCTAAGTTTTCATAAGTACATTGTCACATTGTTTGTCAAAGTATGCAAACTAGTAATTCTTCTCACCGTCTTTTTCTTACTTATTCATTCTGCTCTATACTTGAAAGCTCATGCTTATCTGAGAGAGTTCCCAGTGGCCTTTCTCAGAAGTTTTAATTCCATGGGACAAAAGAGTTTCCTAGTTGCCTTCTTTGTGCTCTCTTGGTTCTCTGTAGTTGGCTCTGTGATCAAGAAGGTATGCATTTTCCATTTCCCTTTCATTATATGACATTATTAGTTCTTCTGTGATTGTGGCCTTTTGATTTAATGTCTGTTTCTTTTCTTTATCTTTTCGAAATATTGCTTAAACCTGCTAAAATGCTCCAGTAACCTTTTGTGTCAGCCTCCTAACATGAGAGCCAGCAACTTCCTTCCCCCTGATTTTTCCTTAAAATTAGATAAATTGGCTTGAAGTCTCTCTCTCCTAGGATTTCACTAATGAGTGGCTTTAGTTACCATCATATTTGACCATAGGTCACCATTGTCGTCACCTCTTACCAATACTTATAATTAAAGAGCAATTGCTGACGATAGCGTTTTGAGATTACCATGATAAAATTTGAACACAGAAACCTTTCTAACGCATCTTTGTACATGCACAAGCAAATCCATCAGTGCTATATAGTATTTTCTGAACTGTCCCTACATTTATTCTATGTTGCATTGTCTTAAAAGCAAATGTATGTGACAGGTTTTTTAAGTTTAGCTTGTGGAGGTGTTACCAAATATGTTGATTCATCCAACATCTCATGGATCTCGGATGGTGAATACATAAGTACAGGAAATGCCACTTATGTTAACTATGTGGAAGGCACATCAACAGGTGCTTCAATTCGGTGTTTTCAAGATACTTCACGTCGCAACTGTTACAGATTACCTGTGAGAAACATTTCTTCTTTGGTTCTTGTTAGAAGTCAATTTGTCTACAAGAACTATGACAAGCTGGGGATGCCGCCAACATTCCTTGTTTCCCTCGGGACAGCAATTTTTAGTACGGTTAACCTTACAACCAAGGATCCATGGACAGAGGAGTTGGTGTGGCCAGTCAATAAAGACACGCTCTTGTTGTGCTTGCATGCCATCCCTGATGGCGGATTTCCCGTTATTTCTACTCTTGAAGTTAGGCCACTTCCTCCAGGAGCCTACAAAACTGGCTTGGGGGATTTTCCTAACAAGACTCTTAGGAAGTCTTATCGAATTGACAGTGGTTATACAAACAGCTCATTGAGGTGAGTATTGAATTGCTTTGTGTATCTTGCTCTAGGTGACAAATTCATATCCATGGTGATCTAAAGTTTAATCCAGTTAGAGCTAATATGGTTTTGTACCTATAACTAATACTCTTCTCACTTGTGGGATTAGCTTTACGTTTGAAGTGTATCACTTGTATTATTTGAATAAATATTGTGAATTGCAGATATCCATTGGATCCATATGATCGTATATGGGATGCTGACAGCAGTTTCAGTCCATCTCGTGTTTCAACAGCATTCACAACCCAACAGAACCTCGATCTTTCAGGATTGGCAGAGAGTCCTCCAGCGTCGATTCTACAAACTGCAAGAGTTTTGGCTCGAAGGGATGTCTTGACCTATAACCTCCCCCTTGATAAATTAGGAGACTACATGCGATCCTCTATTTTGCAGGAATCCTTCCTATTGCACCTTCATTTGATATATTTGTTAATGGGGATGTGGAGCAGTCAAGCTACACTGTGAATTCCTCAGAAGTTAGTGCCTTGTATATAACTAAGAAGGAAATCAAACCTTGAACATCACATTTAAGAGCACAAGCTTCTTCCCTCAAGTCAATGCAATTGAGGTCTATGAGATTATTGAGATTCCACCCGAAGCTTCCTCAACTACAGGTACAAAGACTAATGAATGCTTATTGATTTTCCTAGTCATTTTGGTAGAATTGTTTTCACCTAACCATATAGAATGTCCTCGATACTTTCCATTGCAGTTTCAGCACTACAGGTAATCCAGCAGTCTACTGGTCTTGATCTTGGATGGGAAGATGATCCATGCTCTCCAACTACATGGGATCATATTGGATGTGATGGGAGCTTGGTCACATCATTGTATGATTGTGATGGCTTTCGTTTTAATTACCTTCCGCTGTAAAAGGATCATATTTATTCAGTTCATTCTCTTTGCAGGGAGCTTTCAGACATCAACTTAAGGTCCATTACCCCAACATTTGGGGACTTACTGGACCTAAAGACATTGTAAGACCTTCCACTTTATCTGTTTAATTTTAAATTTTATCTCATATTCTGTTCTTCCATTACGCAGTCTTGTATTTCAGGGACTTGCACAATACATCTCTTGCAGGGGAGATACAATATCTTGATGGCCTGGTGAATCTTGAGCAATTGTAATGCCTCTTTTCATATTTCCTAAGTTTCTTCTCCTGTGGCATGACTGACATTATTCCCTTCTTACGACTAGGAATCTGAGCTTCAATGCGCTAACCTCATTCGGAGGAGATTGGCCAAACTTGATAAACTTGCAAGTTCTGTAAGTTTTCCATCACAGTTTTACAGACGTTTATTTTTTGTTTTTTGTTTTTTCAAACTGTGATTGGACCTAACCATGCAGTAATTTTTTTCTGCTTTGAATTATGAAGGGACTTGCAAAACAACAGCCTAAAGGGAACAGTTCCTGATAGCCTTGGAGCAATGAAAGACCTTCAATTCCTGTAGAAAATTTATACAAATTGTTTAAATTTGCTCTCAGGGCAATAAAAACTGTCTTCATGTTTGAATTTAAGCAATTTACAAATATTTTTTTGGTGCATTTCTTTTCCAGGAATCTTGAAAATAACATACTTCAAGGTCCCTTACCACAGTCTTTAAACAGAGAAAGCTTGGAAGTCAGGTAAGAAACTAGCTCTTTTGGTTAGGTAACAGAGTTAAAGACACTTATCGGTTTGTGCATAGGAGAAGACTGACAGATTAGCCTTCTGCAGGACGTCAGGCAACTTGTGTCTTTCCTTCTCCGGAGCATGTGGTGACGAATCACCAAATCCTTCAATTGAGGCTCCACAAGTTACAACAATTCCAAACAAGAAGCACCATAGACCCAACCGTATTGCAATTGTGGTAGGAGTTCTTGGAGGCTCTATACTTGCAGTTCTCTCTCTCTCTTTCTTCGTTTTCATGCACAACCGAAAAGACAGAAAGGAAGACAGCAATGCAGCTTGTATGTGAAGCATCATATTAATTTCAGCAAGGATATTACCGTAGTAAGGTAGTATTAAACTGCCATTTCCTTGGCTTTCAGGGACAGCAGCTGAGATGCGAAATTGGAACTCATCTAAAATCTTTTCATACAAAGAATTAAATCGGCTACAAGCAACTTCAGAGAAGTCCTTGGCAGTGGTAGTTTTGGATGTGTGTACCTTGGGAAGCTTCCAGATGGAAAACTAGTTGCGGTGAAAGTGCGGTTTGACAAAACACAACTAGGGACAGAGTCCTTTATCAATGAGGTTGGCAACTTGTAGTATTTTCATTATAATGTGCTTAATATTATATGCAAAGAAAGTATCTCCTCCTAGTACTCCTGCAACAAAATTCTTTTGAATCTTTTTAGCTAGAAACCCTGCCATGTTTTTAGTACTATAACCTTTCCTGACTTGAAACGAAGCTCTAGCTGATATCAAAACCAATCTGTATTTCAAGAGAAAATTAAGAAGAATGGGAATTGACTTCAGTACTCTTGGAAGATTTACCCGTGTTCTGTTCATATCGTCACCCTGAATGGTCTATTTTATTTATGATATAAGTGCAAATATATGACTGGCTAAGAAGTTACTGGAAATTGTGTTAGAATGTATTGTCGTGCGCCTTATATCTGCCATTGCAAGCTAAGTTGACTTCAGTCTTCAGTGTAGAAACTTGTAGCCCATCAATGGTCGTTCTCCCTTAGTCTTTTAACATTGCATCTTTATTGATACTATGTTCTAGTGAGATTACATTCTGTCTGCCTGGATTTTCACTTCAGGTTCATCTTTTATCACAAATTCGGCATCAAAATTTGGTATGCTTGGAAGGATTTTGTCACGAGTCACAGAAGCAGATTCTAGTGTATGAATATTTACCTGGTGGATCACTGGCTGAACACCTATATGGTATGCACGAAAAGCAAATTATTTCTTTCATTTAGCAAACTCTTAAGCATGCCTAAAAATTATGGAACATTCAACCTTCTTGTAGGTAAAAACAGCAAAAAAGTTCCCTAAGTTGGGTTCGCAGGCTGAAGATTGCTGTTGATGCAGCAAAAGGTAACAGAAAATAGGATGACAAGAGATTCATATGCAGATTTTAATATACTATGTATTACGTTCCATTATGACACAAGTAATTTATAACTACGGTTCAAATTGAGGATAAAACTGATGTACATTTGAAGCTCTCGCAACCAGTCTTTTCACAATAATCATCTCTAGCTCACGCTTTGTCATTTACTTAGGACTGGACTACCTACATAATGGAAGTGATCCCCGCATAATACATAGAGATGTAAAGTGCAGCAATATCCTACTTGACAAAGATATGAATGCAAAGGTATGTGACTTTGGCCTATCAAAGCAAGTGACCCGGGCCGATGCAACCCATGTAACCACAGTTGTAAAGGGAACTGCCGGTTATCTAGATCCTGAGTAAGTCTCCACAGGGTCTTAACACCATTGTTGATCTTTATAGCATTAATATAATTAATATATATTGCAGGTATTATTCAACCCAACAACTTACAGAGAAAAGTGATGTGTATAGCTTTGGTGTTGTCCTTCTAGAGCTCATATGTGGTCGAGAACCTCTAAGTCACTCCGGGTCCCCAGATTCCTTTAATTTGGTGCTATGGGTAAGGCACACTAAAGTTATGCTTTTATCTCTGAAACATTTTTACTTCTTTGCTGTTACACTATGTCATAATGATGCCACTATGAAACCTTTCATCAACTCATAGTTCATGTGTCATATACTGAAGAATGAGATTACCCCCCAACTTGTGCTTAAAGGGTGATGGTCTTTGCTGTACTTTGCTTGGGAAATGCAGGCAAAACCATACTTGCAGGCAGGTGCATTTGAAATAGTAGATGATAGTATCCAGGGATCTTTTGATGTGGAAAGTATGCAAAAAGCGGCAACAGTTGCTATAAGATCTGTAGAGAGAGATGCATCACAGAGACCAACAATTGCACAGATACTCTCAGAACTGAAAGAAGCTTACAGCATTCAGCTGTCATATCTTGCAGCATCTGGACACATGAATTGATTTAGGTGTGCATTGAAAGAAAAAGACAAGCAATTCTGAAGAAAGATCTGTCCATCTGAGCATAAAAAGAGTTTGGAGAGGTATATTTATTAAATAATGTTATAAGCATTGTATAAAGCATGCCAATGTTATTCCACCTTACATTGTTTTTTGGTTAAGCAAAGTGATTATACCATACAAAATCATTCCAATCATGTGTATAATGAACATGTTACCCTCTTTGCATAATGAAATTATGAAATGTCTTGAAGAAATTGCTTGTAATTATAGCTCACATTTTCCTTGATGAAAAGAAAATTGCCATCATCAAAGGCAGCAGAAATTCACGGAAGTCTGTTCATTACAAAGAAACAATCATTTCATTTTTGTTTTCATCTATGAAATTGTACAATGATACAAAGAATCTTTATTTATTGTACAGATGACTCTTTTTTACTTGTTGGTATGAATTTCTGTGACACTCAAGATACAACTAATATTATAAAAACCAACACTAGCAGATCCTGATGACCATTCAACAAATAGTTGGAATTACTATCCCAAATAAATAAGCAGCAATTCCTCTCATACCATGTATAAAATATTTCTCTACACCTAAGAATTCTGTCACAAGCGACTGAACCTTGGTCAGGTAAAGTAGTGGCGCCGTAGATAAAAGAACAATGCTGTGGAAGCAGCTATTGCATATGGAAATATGGTCCAAATACCCTGCAAGATTATTGTTTTGGGTGATATGGCCAATTACTAGGCTAAATAAACACACATGTACTTATCATTTGTGATTTTCAAGAACTTAAAAGTGAAGAATACAAGGAACATTGCCATACCACTACTGTTGCCACTGTAGCAAGGGCAAATAGAGGCCGTTCTCTCATTAAGAATCCTATCCCTAACTGCAACAGATAAGCAAAAGACAATGGCTTCTATTTAGTTACTCAGATGAAAACTCTTCTGTAGAATAGCCAACCAGCCTGGGTTGCCAGGGTTGCTTATATTTCCAAAAGAAAGTTCCAATCGCTAAAAGTAGTGATTATAAATTTCCAAGAAGCAAGTATAAAGCTTTACTTTTACATCATAAAAATAAACGATGCCTCCTGATGAGTTCACAATCAAATTGTAGCTCTTAGGCTGGCTTCATTTTCTCAATTGTGTAAATTAAGTGCAGCAAGTATTTAGAGGATTTAATTCACCTGCAGAGGAAGAGTGATCAAGCCTCCACAACAGAGCAAAAAAGTACCCTGGAGATATACCCTGGAGATTAGCAAGGAACTTACTGTTAGTGTTTTGGACAATTCTATAAACACGAGAGCTCCATTATTATTCCTCTCACTAACAATCTAAGATATAGGACATCTTCATCAAATATTCTTGGAAATATGGAAAACAAATGGCTTAATAAATTTCTGACCGATAGTTATAGAAATCTAATCATGTCTGATAGTTGAATCTCCTAGCAAACCTTTGCAAGTCTAAGCATCATTTATAACGATATTCATCCCAAGACTCATCAACCAGCATAAGGAATGACCTGAATTGGTGACCATGGGATTTCATTCAATTGATTATTTCATCCTAATTTAAAGCAAAGGCTATATGACAAGAATATTATCATCTTTTCATGGAAATATGCAGCAGCAGTGCAACATACATAGAGCACAGATTTTTTCTTGCTTATGGCATTAACTTAGGTAGGCATTAACATGTTCTACTTCGCAAGAACCCTTTGAACTTTGGAGGTTGTTAACCTAAAGATTGACCATATAAAGTAATCAATTTTCAAGAGTGTATTAAAATTATCAGATTCTTCATGCTCACAATACTTAATCATTAGCTGACTCCTTTTTCTACCAGCTATTTTCTTTAAAGCTGATTTCCTTGAACAAAAAACAATTCAATCCTCTGTCAAAGAATTGCAATTTAAGCAAGAGCAATTCTCTGACTGGTATACTTCCACCATTGCATGCCTACACAAACCACATCTATGCGATCAACAAAATTTCTAAATCAACTCAATAAGTTAACATTAGAATATATAGAGCCTATCCACTTGAAAGGAATAGCTATGCATTTCCTCTTTATTTTATGTAAAGTTGTTATTACCGTATTTAGTTACCATTACAGTGTTTAGTTGAGAGGAATAACAATTCATAATAAATTGCTATTACACAAAATAATGAATAGAAATTCATAATCCTACATATATGAATTGCCATTCAGTGATTTATTTTTAATTTTGTTATAAATACTCTTATCTTGAAATTATCACCTATAAAATTATCATCTCTATAATAAAGATAGGGGGAATTATAGATATTTTACTTTTACTCCAATAATTGCTCATTTTATTTTTTATACCAAGTGAATATTGTAATAAATATTACAATTATATTACATTTCTATTAAATTAGAATCCAATTTCCTCTTTATTCATACAATGAAGTAAACAAGCCAATAGTGTTTTCTATTAGCATCTCCAAGAAATATATGTCCATCAATAGATGTTTCTTGCATATATAGAAAACCTGTTAGCTGACATATGTACATCCCAGATGTCTGTCCTTTGGGTAAATCATTGTAGAGTCAATATTAACTAATTCTGTTGTTACTGTATGCTTCATATGTGATCAATTGACAAGCACTCACCAATGCCCCAGCTAGGAAAGCTGTTGGGTTTCTCACTCCAAGGGAAAATCGCTCCACTGCAAAACCAAAGAAACAACGTCATCATAAAAGTAATTGAAGATGAAGAAACCAGCATATATATGCTTTAGCGTCCAGGATTACTACAAAATATAATCTACTCTATGCAAATAGATCTGTCATGATTATCAGCAAGTCAGCGTCCTTGCCATGTCTTGAGTTTCAAAGTGCAACAAGAATGGATGGACTGTTTGATATGTCGTTAGTTTTGTTTGAATTTCCTATATGATCAGCAGGTGAACACATAGGGAAAGACATGAGAGATAAGATAGCCAACACATACAAAGTACCATGCGATTAAAAACATTATAAATTTACGATCACTTTTCTCCACTCAAAATCATAGGTGGTTTTGGATGCATTCAGCACATAAAGATATTAAAAGTTGTGAAGGAAAGGTCTGAACACTCACCAAAACCTATGAGATTGCCATACTTCTGCACAGCCCGAGTAATGCTTAAGGCCCTCTCTTTCCCCACACCTATCTGCATGCACCATCACTAAAGAGTAATTCTACACATCTTGGTTCCAATCAATTGGTTTGGGTTTGCATAACATATATGGTAGCATGGAAAAATATTTAAGATCTACTGAGTTCTCTTTTTTTTGGCTATATTTGAATTCTGATGTTTGGAAATCCGTCAAAACTGAATCTGGTCTACTTCTATTTTAAACCTGGCTTTTGGAGTTGTCTCATGTGAATTATATATAATAACAATAACAATAAAACTGAAGCTTCATTCCCACTGCCCTTGACAGCCATGGATAATACTACATAATTGCTAGCGACTATCTCATAAAATCCATATTCATGTTAGATAACAAAGTTTTGTGCTATTTGTCAACCTAACACTATACTCCCCCTCTACACAGGCTTCAGATCGCCAGTTACCGAGGTAGAGTTCTTCATTTTGTTTTTCCCCTCTTCTCTCTCTCTTCCCTCTTTGGGCCAGCCTAGGCAGAGTTCTATGTGAATGGATATATTAAGCATGATAAAAACACTTGAAAGAAGATTGTTCAAGAGTATATCATTGACGATGATTGAAGAAGAAGATGGATTTCAAAATAGACTATCATGGAAGAGATATTTTCATTGGAATCCAGTCTTTTGTGAATTTGAAGAGGGAAAAAAAGGTTGTGCAAAGGTTTACTTTTGGAGCATATTTGCAATATCTTTTTGGGTAATTAAGAAGTTTTAATTGTGATAGTACATATATAAACATAAATATATATATATTCTTACTATCCTAGTATTATTTGAGCTTTCATAATGACTGATGAAGGGCATTGAAAAAATAACAAAGAAAATGAACCAGTACACCCTTAAATCAGTAGTCAGTTTTTTCATATATTGCTAAAGATCTACCCACGTTCTACAAAGAAAGCACAGATTTTAAAATTTCTCATAGAGTTTGCAGGTGGTATTGAAAAACTTCTTAGAACCTTACACACTACTTTGTATAATGATCTTCCGAGCTCCGATTGTCTGAAAAGCTTTTCTCAGATAAAATGGTATCATATCACTTATGCAAACCCCCCTGAAATTGAAATCTCATTATATGAATTCCTTTAGATAAGTAAACAATAGGGCAGTATGCTTCCATCCAGCAATATGTTCCAAAATGACAGGGACCCCTACAGCTGCAGACTAGTATGGACCAAGCACTTACCAGTATACCCAGAAAACTGTCGAGATAATGCCTGGAGCACTTCTGGAAAATGATTCTGCAAATGACTGCCATGTCCCATTCAAAGAGAGCATGCGCGACAGAGATATGCCAACCTAGACAAATCGTTCTCCATTTGTCAGTCAGGAAAAAAAATTTGGTATATTGCTGGCATAGATAATCCAAAGAGGTACTGGGAGAGTTTGTCAAACCGAAGTACCGGAATAAAGGACAGACCCATATATTTAAAGCCTCTTCACTAATAAAGAAACCACATCCAGCAGCCATAAGTAACCAAAAGTAAATCCATCTGCAAGGTGGCATACACCAAAGCCTTCAATGAATCACAATTTGCAGAAAATATTCAAACAATGAATCTTCCTAGTACTTATACATATAAAACAAGAAACAACATGCATAGATTTTTGTTTTACCTTTCTTAGAAGTAGTTACTCCTTTTAAGCAAGTGTACACTTACAAAGTAAGAGCAAGGATAGTACTTAGTAGAGTGTAACGGCAGTGCAGTAACTTCTGCTCTATTTGTTTTATTCATTTGATTTTACTTTCTAAGTAAATATGTAATTGTCTGCATGACATGGCATAACCGTGTGGCAAGTGGTGTGCAATTATACTGTGGAGTTTTGGGAGTAAGTTTAGGAAGTGGATAAGGAAAAAGGAGAGAACATAAAGGAATGGTTGAGTGGATGTAACTGCCCATGGTTGCTGCATTGAAATGGAAGAATGCAGTTCGTCTCAAATTCTTGAATTTACAAGATTGTGGTTATCTCCAACGAGCCCAATGACATATTCATCATAGGAAAACACAAAAGAAGATCGATGAAATCTATAATTGAACCTAATATCATATATAATAGACCTGTAACTAGATCCTCATATCGATCCTAATTACCTTTGGCAACTATCAGTACTCATAGTGACCAAAGGCACAGCCAATACCATCAATGGTTTTACATAGGTAAAATATTAATGGTAAATGAGATAAGCTTGGCATCTCAAGATTAAGCAATAGAAGAACCAATTTGCATACCCTGGTGCATATTCTGGTAGAAACACCCTGTAACCAAATGCTTTGAAACTAAAGCCGACATGAGATGCAACCAACTCTGATGCAGATGATTCTTTCACCATATGGAAATAAACAGAAGACCCGATACCAGGCCGCTTAACAACAACAGATACAATAGTGATAATTGCAGCAACACCAACGGCTATTGCTAGTTTCACAAGAAATGAATTCTCTCCACTCTTTTCTTCCTTTATCTCACTTTTAAAAATCTCATTGTGAACCGAATCTTCCACTTTATCCATCTCCTCGATTCCTGTGACATCAGAGCCTTGTCCATCACGCTCTCTGGAGCTCCAAGTCCTATAAAATCTAATGGAAACCGAATTAATAGCTTTCATGGTCAGTAAAAAGTAAAAAAACAATAGCTAACAACCAGAAGCTGGTTGGAATTTCATGGCATTATACATCCTTGCAAAATAGGTCAAGCAAATTTTATCACTCCAAAAGTTAGTTGCTATCTATCAAAACGTACAAATTTAAGAAGAATTATTGGCGCTAAGAATTAATGTTGTACGTCCATCTTTTTGGGAAAAGGTTTTGTTAAGGAGTGCATCATGCACTTGTTAAAAATTCTAACAACAGGATTCGAAATTTTTAATTCACTCTTCTTTCTCTTAAGATGTATTATAAGATGTTTTGCAAAAATTTCATTAAGATGATTCTTGGGAAGATAGATGATAAGATGCCCATGTTTAAGGTTGATTTTCTAAGTTCCAAAACCGCTATCACTAATAGAGCTCTATGTGGCTCCAACCAACCTAGAGGCCCCATCATTGATGCTGCTCGATGCCATTAAACTCCATTATCTATTGCACAACAGGAGTTACAAGTCACCGGGCACTTGCCAAGTTTGTATAGTAAGGACACGAGATAAATCTACTGGAGGTCCTGCTAATGTTCAAATTAGTCATGAACTTCAAGAACTAACATTTTGCTATATGCTGCAGGTAAGTCCTGAATTATAGGAGTCAAACCAAGAATCAACCATGTTCACGTGTGCTTCATATCGTCGTGATTACATTAAAAAAATATTCACTAGGTAATACATATGACGAATCAACACGGTTCATTATCCTAAACGACAAAAGATGAAACATATAAACAAACATACCTAGAAACACAGTTTCGGAGTTTTCGTAGGAAATAGCATAGAAAAACAATCTTCTATTTATATATATATTTTTAATAAATATCTGTTTACATTACCTGAAACTTGAAAAAATAGTGTATTTAGAGAGGAGAGCAGAGAAGCCAAAAGAGAGAGAATGGTTTCTGGGTGTTGGACAATGTGACCTGGGAAGTATACGAAGTGGACGGAGAGAAGACCCATGAGGGTGTGTTGAAACTAAAACAGCCATTGAAGACATTGTAGTTTTTTGCGGGAGATAGAGAGAGTGACGCGCATAACTAAACTGGACACCAAGTGAAAGAGGATGTTTTGTTTGCTGGGAGAAGAATCCAACACCAGCACTGGGATATTCTATTTAAACCAAGGATTATGATTCTCCATTTGAGGTTGACAATGTTTGCGTATTTGTGATTGATTACCGCTGTCCATTTGATATTTTTTTTTTAAAAAAAAAAGGGAAAAAAATGTAAAATTTGGTATCCTTAATTTCTTATTTAAATTTAGTACATAAATTTAGCTAATTTAAATTGTTTGATGTCTTTTTTAGGGTTTGTTTTGACGGTCTGTTTTCGTCTCTAGTTATATCTATTTATCATCCGTATCTGATTTATCTGATATTTTTATGAGTAAAATTATCTGCTTAACATCTATTAGTAATTTGTATCTTGTTTGTATCTGATCTGCATTTTGTTTGTTTTTTGCTAAACAAACTCTTAATATGCAAAAGAGGTTTTATCGATGCTAAACAATGTTAAATGATATTAAGAGAAACGGTAACTCAATAATGTATTGCTTATCCACAATAACAAACAAGACAAACTATATTAAAGAGAATTACTTCAACGAGTATTACACATCATGTGTAATATACACGCATAACTATATGAGCAATAGTTATTTTAAAATCTATCCAGTATCACATTCATGTGTAAAAATATAACTGATAATTACCTATCATGTTTACATATAAGGATGTAATTGGATTGAGTTTCGGATAGATTATATAAATCCGAAACTTGATCCGCTATCTTATAGGGTTTAGCAAACTCAACCCTATAAGTTTATAGGTTTTAATGCGATATCCAAACCTACCATACATGATTTGATTTAAGACTCGAAACCCAACCCTGTAACCCTAGAATCTTATTTTTTTTTTCAAGCTATTTTCAAATTTTAATAATAAATTTAAGAAAAAACGATACTTTTAACACAAGTTTTCTATACAATAAAAAATAGAAAGATGCATTTGGAATTGATAAAAAATGTTATAGACCACATTCGTTATACAACATATAAACACATAAATATATTATTTTTGTCACCATATAAATTCTTAAAAACATTGTTAAATTAAATCTTTTACTAAAACTAAAATATAACAGGCATCAAATAATATTAATCTCCATATCAAAAATGACATGAACAAAATTTAATAAAAAATTTTGAAATTTGTAACTAGTCAAATAAACATAAAAAAATCATTGGGAGGTAAAAAAAAAAATAGCTCATGTATATCTTCTTTTCTTTCATTGCCCCTTTAGTAATTCTTTTATTTATTTATTTTTAATTATAATACCTGATTTTCAGGTATCTATTAGGTTTGTTGTATAATCCAAACCTGATCCTATAATCCTATAGGGTTTTTACTATGTATCGAAATCTGATCCTAAAACCCTATAGAATTCAACCTTACAGGGTTTTTAATAGATTGGACGAATTGAAACTCCTATAATAACCTACTCAGTTATATCTCTTTGTGAAACGTGGTGGAAATTAAAGTTGAAATTAATCAATTCTTTGGTTCGAATGCAAACCAAAATTAATTCTCGAATGCAAGTGTATTAAGTAGAGAATAGTATTACTTGTATATCTTCCTTTCCAGTACAATAACTAGATACTTATATATATTAGTATCTATACATGCTTTTTAAGCATTGCTTTGCCAGCTCATAATGAGTGAAGAATATTCTGTATTCGTAACAACTTAATAAAAGAATTCTAACAAAAAAATAACAAACAATAACAATCGATCCATGCTAGAAATGAATTGGTCGAGGCCCATTATAGGCCCCTCCAAATAAGCCCAGCCTCTGTCCTTCTGCTTCCATCTTTCATTATTTCCCCGTACGTGCAAAAGTCTTATCTTCTTCTTTCTCTTTCACTTCCGTGTCTCCTTTGTCATTTCCTTTTCAAACCTTAAGTTCTTCCTTCCTTTAGTGTAGGTTAGTTTCTTACTTTCATGAGTGTAAATTATCCCTAGATCAGCTTCTCTCCTTCAAACATCCTTGTCCACAAGGAGTGATTCGGAAAAAGGAGTTTCATGTCTTCCAGAAATTCCCATGTTGCTTCCGACAGAGCTTTGTTTCGCCATAAGATAAGTACTTGTGTTTCTGCATGTAATCCTTTCTTAACCATTCTCCTGTCTAAGATAGCATGTGGTTCTAATTCCTCCATTATTCGAATTGCAAGTACTGTTGGTGGCTTGGGTAGAGGAGGTCCATGGAACTTCTTGAGCTGAGAAACGTGGAACGTTGGGTGGATCTCGGCATGCTTCGGCAGCTCCAATCGGTAAGCCACCTCTCCAATTTTATCTATGACTTTGAATGGCTCGAAATACTTAGGGTTTAGTTTGTGCTCTTTAGACTTTCTGAGTGAGTGTTGTCTGTACGGTTGAATTTTTAGTAACACAAGGTCCCTGATCTTGAATGTTTTGTCAGATCTCTTCTGATCTGCAATTTGCTTCATGCGATGCTGAGCTCGCTTGAGGTGAAACCTGAGTAGCTTGAGTGTGTCTTCTCGAGTAGTTAGAATCCTTTCCACCGAGTCATTCCTAGAGTCCCCAGGAACTTAAGGCAAATGCATGGGAGGAGGATGGCTGTAGAGTGTTTGGAATGGGGTGGTATGAGCACTAGTGTGGTAATTAGTGTTCTACCACCATTCCGCTAAAGACAAGAATTGAGTCCATCTTTTAGGTTCTTCACTGGTCATACACCTAGTATGTACCTAAACATCGATTGACTACTTCGGTTTGGCCATCCGTTTAGGGATGGTATGTTGTAGACATATTGAGTCCCACACCTTGTAGCTTAAAGAATTCCTGCCATAATGAACTGATAAAGATCAGATCTCTATCACTAGTTATGACCTTAGGAAGACCATGCAATTTATAGATGTGATCTAAATAAACTTGGGCTATCATGGCAACAGTGTAGGAATGAGCAATAGCTACAAAATGAGCATATTTGCTTAACCGATCAACTACTACTAAGATTACCTCTTTACCATTGGATTTAGGTAATCCTTCAATGAAATCCAATCTTACTTCTTGCCAACATTCCTTAGGAACCTTCAGAGGTTGCATAAGACCCGGACTAGCCACGTTCTCAAACTTGTGCTTTTGACACACCTCACAATTTCGAACAAACTGTCTCACCTCCATCTCCATCTTAGGCCAGTAAAAGACCGAAATCAATCTCTTAAAAGTAGCTTGGGATCCTGAATGTCCACCCAATGGTCCCCCATGAAAAGTGATGTAATAGTGTGTTCCTTAGTTCTTGGGATGGACCAACCACTACTCTCCCTTTCTCCTAAGCATTCCTTGATCCCAAGTGAATTATCCAGCTGAATCTCCCCTTTCCAGCTTAGTAATAAGTGAGCTGTAACCTCCAGGCAGCTTCCAGCTGTTTTGTATTTCCTGCAAAAACAGGGGTAAAACAGTGGTATGGTGAAGCTGCATAATCTCAGCTGTAGGAACACGAGATAATGCATCAGCTGCCCTATTGGATGTGCCACTTTTGTACTCTATGTAGTAGTCCAACCCCAAGAGTCTCGTGAGCCATTTTTGTTGAGTGGGTGTGACCAAACGTTGCTCCAACAAATATTTTAAGCTTTGATGGTCTGTGCGTATCACAAAGCGTCTACCAAACAGATAATGCCTCCATTTTTCTATTGCATGTACCAAAGCAAGCAATTCTTTTTCATAAACTGATAAACCCTTGTGTTTAGGTGCTAGTGGCTTGCTGAGGTAGGCTATCGGGTGTTTTTCTTGCATAAGAACAACCCCAATACCATCACCACTCGCATCTGTCTCCACTACAAATTCCTTGGAATAGTCTGGTAGTTGCAATACTGGAGAGTTCATCAATGCATTCTTCAGTTGATCAAAGGCCATCTATGCTGTCTCATTCCAAGTAAACTAGCTTTTCTTCAAAAGTTGGGTCAATGGTCTAGCAATGAGACAAAATTTTTTATGAACCTTCAGTAATACCCTGTTAACCCTAGAAATCCTCTAAGTTGCTTCACGTTCTTTGGAATGGGCCATTCACTAATGGCATGTATCTTCTTGGGGTCAGTGGCCACCCCCTGTGGAGTGATTATATGACCCAAGTATTCAATACTTGAGACCCCAAAGACACATTTGCTCCTTTTCAAGCATTACTTCTCCCTACTCAGTGTTTCAAATTCCTTCTGTAGGTGTTCAGTATGCTTGTCCATATTATGACTATATACCAATATGTCATCAAAGAAAACCAGCACAAACTTCCTTAAGAAGGGCTTAAATATCTGATTCATAAGCGCTTGAAAGGTAGATCGAGCATTAGTTAAGCCAAAGGGCATGACTAAGAACTCATAGTGACCTTCATGAGTTCTAAATGCAATTTTATAGACATCATTGGGATTCATTAGAATTTGGTGGTAACCTGATCTCAGGTCTAGCTTACTGAAATAGTTGGCGCCAAATAATTCATCAAACAAGTCCTCAATAATAGGAATAGGAAACCTATCCTTAATAGTATTCTTGTTCAACTCTCTATAGTCCATGCATATTCTCCAAGTGTTGTCTTTCTTTTTTACCAACACTACTGGAGATGCAAATGGGCTGTGACTGGGTTGAATAATACCACTAGTCAGCATTTCCCTTACCATTTCTTCTAGGACTGTCTTCTGCAAGGAGCAACAGCGATAAGGTCTAAGGTTGACTGGTATGCTACCCTCTTGAAGATATATTCTATGATTTAGTGCTCTCTCAGGTGGTAGGGAGCTTGGTTCCTCAAATAAGGCATGATATTCTTCCAATAAGTCCATCAACCTTGGATGAGCCCTGTCACTTGGCGCACTCTCCTCATTAGTTCCAATTGTTTTAATGACCCAACAATGTATCTCAGGAATGGTGTGAGATTTAGTCATCAGTTGTGTTAACTTGTTACCAGCAATGTTATTCAAGGACTCATGTTTTCGGTTCAATTTGCAGCTTTTTCCTTCCCACATAAATTCCATAATCATGTCCTGGAAATTCCACTTAATCTGTCCTATTCTTGTGAGCCATGGCATTCCTAAGATAAGATCATAGGAGGATAAAGGTGGGACATAGAAAGTTGCCATAAATGCTATTCCTTGCATCTGCCACTGAAAATCCACAACTTGATATCTACTGCTTAATTGTGTTCCATCAGCTAAGGTAATCCTTATAGGAACAATTTCTTCAACAGTACACTTAGTAGCTTTAACTAAAGCTTCATTGACAAAATTAGCTGAGCTACCAGTATCTATCAGTATGTTTAGTTTCCTTCTTTTATAGAAACCTTGAACCAACATACTGCTGTTGGGATCCCCTAAAGGGTTCGCTATTGCACATAGAGTCAACTTCGTCGTATCTTCTTCCAAATCAGCCACCACATCAGCTACATCCCCCTCATCCCGACCTTGATCATCTCCTTCAATTACCAACATATTCAGCCGCTTGTTTTTACACCTATGTCCTGGTGCAAAGGGTTCATCACACTAAAAACAAATTCGTTTTTTCCTCTTCTCTTCCAGTTCCTCAGGGGTCATTCTCTTAGTTGTTCTGGAATTGGAAATAGTATTCTATTTAGGGTAAGTGTTTGAAGCTTGAGTTGATGAACCAATGTGAGATGGTCGTGTATAGGTATGGTTTTGAGTTCTGGAGTTTGGGGGATTTGAGGACAAGGGTGTTAAAGGCTGTGGACGAAAAGGGGATGAGAATGTGTTATATGAAGAGGTTTGGCTTTTTGTGGATTTAAGGTAATTTCTGGAAGATAGGGTAGTGGCTTCTTGTAGCTTGGCTAGAGTGAATGCTTGGTTGAGGGTGTTGGGTTGGAACATATGAATTGGAAATTGTATTTCACATTTTAACCTACTGAGGAAACAGCTAACTAAGTGCGACTCAAGTAGCTGCACTTGAGTAGATAGATGCAAAACTCATTTAGGTAGTCTTGTAGTGAACCTATCTGCTGTAATTCTTTAAGATCAGCCATGGGATCTTCGAAAATTTTTTCATTAAATTTAGCTTGAAGAGCCTTAGTAAGATCTTCCCATGTCATTGGATAAGCCTCAGTCCTAGATTTAGAATAAGTAATGTACCATTAATATGGTTTATCTTCTAAATACATGGAAGCGATGCTTACCTTAAGATGCTCAGGGGTTCCATCAAGAGTAAAGAATTGTTCTACTCTCAATTGCCAATTTCTGATGTTATCCCCATTAAAAATTGGAAACTCTAGCTTAGTGCCTCTCATTGGTGATTGATACTCCCCATTTACTCCTGTTAATGCTGTTGGTGTAGGTTCCACTGGAGCAGTAGGGTGCTTCCTTCCCTGAAACCTGACGCTTGAAGGGGACCCGATGCTCGCCAAGTTGCCTTGCAGCTGTTGCCTGACATCTTCAAGTGCTTGACCCTGTTTATCAATTGCTGCTTGCTGTGTTTTGACTGTGTCCGTGAACATCTGAATCCATTCATCGTTTTTCTTAACCTTATTAACCATGGCTCACACAGCTTCTTCCAATTTTTTGAAGTCACGTAGCTCTCCCCCCATGGCTGCTGCTGCTCTGATACCAGATGAAACGTGGTGGAAATTAAAGTTGAAATCAATCAATGCTTTGGTTCGAATGCAAACCAAAATTAATTCTCGAATGCAAGTGTATTCAGTAGAGAATAGTATTACTTGTATATCTTCCTTTCCAGTACAACAACCAGATACTTATATATATTAATATCTGTACATGCTTTTTAAGCATTGCTTTGCCAGCTCATAATGAGTGAAGAATATTATGTATCGTAACAACTTAATAAAAGAATTCTAACAAAAAATAACAAACAATAACAATCGGTCCATGCCAGAAATGAATTGGCTTAATGAATTGGCCAAGGCCCATTATAGGCCCCTCCAAATAAGCCCAGCCTAAGCCCAGCCTTTGTCCTTCTGCTTCCATCTTTCATTATTTCCCCGTACGTGCAGAAGTCTTGTTTTCTTCTTTCTCTTTTAGTTCCATGTCTCCTTTGCCACTTTTCTTTTCAAACCCTAAGTTCTTCCTTCCTTCAGTGTAGGTTAATTTCTTACTTTCATGAGTGTAAATCATCCCTAGATCACTTTGTACATACACGTTACATTACATATGGAGTGTATAATATTTTTTCAGTATTAAAAAGATAGTTCTGTGAGTAAATAAACTCGTAGAAATTTAAAGACAAAAAAAATTTGCAAATCTAATTTTCATTTTCTAGTTTTAAATTTTTTAAAAATTAAAATTTTATATATTAAATTTAGTTATAAATTAAAAAAAAAAAATCCGAGGATTGGTTTATGTCCATAACCGGCTCTTGAAATGTCAAGTACACGGTTTAAGAATTGAGCCGATTTAGATGGGGTGACCGGTTCTTGAAAATAAGAGCTGGTCCAACTCCCAACTTGGCTGTTGATGATACCCCGATGTGGTGCATTTTTATTTTTTCAAAATTTTCAACCTAATCGTATAATTGGGATCACAGTATTTTCCTACCAAAATATATATATATATATATATATGAATACTTGAGCTCGGTTTGCAATTCAGACATTACTAAAAAAATAATAGAAAAGTTTTCACAAATCTAAAATATTTAAGATTATGAGTGAAGATAGAAGCAGTACTTTGTAGTCTTTCAACAAAATCACGTTGTTGGCAAAAAACCAATAAAAATGAAAATAAAATTACGTTGACGATAGTGCCAACAAACCAAGCTTATTTAATTAAATCTATCTCTATTCCTGTAAACTTGCTCAAATCTTTAGTGAATCATCTTTCCTTTGACAGCATCATTATCCCTGAATACTTGGTCTTCGCAAAAACTATAAGAAATATCAATAACATAACATTTTTTTTTATTTTGCCTTAAGTAATATGACACTTACACAATAAAATAGATTTTTTAACAACCAAAATTGCTATGACAAGCAACCTTTTACTCCTCCTCCTATTAGTCATTTCACATGTTTAATTTTTACAAAAAACAATCCTTTTACTCTTCTTCCATTAGTCATTTGACACTTATTTAATCTTTATTAAAAAAATAAATACCATTTTAAGGTAATAGAATAAAATAGGAAACGCAAAAATTAAAAACAAAATGTAGATAAATAACTCTTACATTTAGTATGCGGGAATAATCTTGCAATGGAATTGTGATTTTGGTTCCATTCTCATTCTTATGTTTGGATGCAATTTTAAAAGTTAGAATTGTTATTTATTCTTTTATTTGATTACTGAGGGTATTTTTAAAAAATAATATATCAATTTCATTCCACTACATGATATATCCAAACATAAGAATGGATCTATTGTTCCCCTTCCAATTCCATTCCATTCTATTTAATTCCTCCCGTTCCAATTTATTTCATACCAAACGATTCCCGCATATCAAACGTGATATTAAAATTATGGGTGATAAAGTAGAGAATTATTTAATTGAGAGAGTAGTTTATATGACACTTTAAATAACTCTGTAAGGAATTCAGAAATAAAGATACTCTAATAGTTATTTTTTCTAATCTAGCAATATATTTTTGCTTATTCATGATTTTTTAAAAACTGAAATTAGCTTTTTTGCATTTGTCGTCAATAGAAGACCGAAATTTCCATTTCCGTAAGCAACCGAAGACAAATTGGCCCACATAATTGTTTTCTTGATGAAAATGCAAGACAGACCAGTATAGGCAGATTGTTCTAGTATTATCTTAGTATTATTTCCAAACCAAATTGAAACCGAACTAATAATAAACCGATATAAAAATGATATCAATAGAAAACTAATTATTTTATTTATAACCTGATCAAATTAAATCAATATTGAATCTGATTCAATACCAATAAGTTATCAATATAGATTCAATATAGATCTAATATAGATAAAAATCCGACAATCCAAACGGATCATAGCATAGAATGAGCAGTACAAACATTCTCTTGAATAATTACAGGCGACTGGGAAAGAAAAAGAATAATTACAGGCGATAAGGACAATTATACAAACACTATAACGTATAATAAATTAATTCTTATATAATTTAATATTATATTCTTATATAATACATAATATACTTCGTTTGGTTTGGAACCCATTGTGCTATACCAAATAGTACCGAACCATTGCGAAAACTGTTGTTTTTTCACAACCTTAATATATAACACAAAAGAGGGAGAGAAAAATATAGGTAAATGACATATGGGCAGTTAAAAGCTACTAGTATTTAGTTTATCACCTAAATTATTTATTATTTGATCTGTGATTAAAGTTTGTTTTCAGTTATGTTAACTTTTTGTATAAGTTAAAATCGTTATTGGTAAGAACCAACATTTTACTCGGAGATGATTCCAATTTGAAAGAGTGAAATAGCTATTTCATTTTCTCTTCATTAATGATTATTGTTACCACTACCTTTTTATCATCTAATATATTTATTGTCACATTTATTAATAAGAGTGAATTTGATAAATAATATATCATTTCCAATATATTTCATGTATATATTCAAATAAAAAAATAGATTTGTAATTATATTTCATTTCTCTTATTCTATTATATTCCAATCTGGATGATTGCTGGGTATCAAATGTGACATGAGGGCATTCCAGTTTTTACTTCCACGGTAATTTTTCTTTCTTCTTCTACTTTGTTTTTTCTTGTGCGTTTGTAGACACATTTTATTAACACTTGATCTTCCCTTAAAAAGAAAATAAAAATTACTAACGAATTAAAGTCACTGTAAGGAGGTAGCAAAACAGGTAAATTATAGTTCTAAAAGTTATTATTATTTTTTTTAATAATATGGCTTGCTTTAGAGATCATTAAACCAATTTTTTTCTTTCAAATTCTATTATTCTATTTTTTTATAATGATATAAACTATTGAATGGTTTAAATTTATATTCAATTGTACAATTAAATTACTCATTATATTAAATTTATAAATATTTTAATAATTAAATAATGAATGGGGCATTTTATTAAACTTGGCGGTTGTAGTTGCGGCGCATCATTGTATAAGATAAATGAAGAAGTCAAAGGACCTAAAGCTAATCTGGCATGGATAGTTATAGGCTTATAGTACTATGCTATGAATAAGTGATAGAGGAAATTTCCTTCTTATTTGGAGGACCATATGACATAAAGAATTAAGATGACTTAAGCATATGGAATTATGCATACAAGCATATAAGAGTTAATTATGGTCTATAAGTGATAACATGAGACTTAAGCATACAATCAAGGACTACACATAGAAGAATTACATAAGCAGTTGTTCATCAACTAACAGCCAGTAGCAGATTTAACCATATTGCTCTAAATCAAATATAATTTAGCATTGTGGAAAAGAGAAGGGTACTGAAAATTTACAACCCAAGTATTCTTCTTCTTTTACTCTCTGTTCTTGAAGTCCTTAGAGCTTGAACTCCAGTACGTATCGTATTCTTCAATTCTCCTCATAGAGATAAAACACAAATTGACACAAATCCTAGTTGGCAAATAGTCATAAAAGTTCATAAGAAACGTATCATTCGATAGATCTCAATTTACGAAGCACAAATACAAATTTTGATTTTGAAAAAGCAAGTGTGAATTGAAAATTGATAAAACCCCAATCTTGTCTTGCAAATTTTAGAGCAAATGCGGCAAGAAGGGGAAGAGCATCATACTTGTAACTGTCTTGTTGTGTAAAGAATGGGTTTAATGTTTCTTGTATTCTTTTAGTGTTGGTACATTTAATTTGTATGGTGGAGAACCATTTGGGCTAGGTTGATTTTAAACTGGACTTATACAATATTGGCTATTGTTCTTTTGTACTTAGTAATAAATAAAAGACTAAGCATTGAAAGATAATAATTTGGTGCTTTCATTGTTGGTACTAGTTGTATAACAAACAAAATCAATAACAAGTCAAAACATACACCCATATCTTGCTATGATGGTACTTAAGGCAAGTGGATGATAGCAATATAGATTTAAAGCACAAGTGTTGATCCCACATGGATTAATGAATACTAATACTTACTATTCTTCTATTGTTCAACCTATAAAAAAGGATGATTAAGCGAAGTATATGATAATATCACACAAGTCAACCAAAAGATATTCCAAATTATAAAAACTGTTTGGATCTTGAATCCCAACTAGGTAATATATGATTACACAAAAGATAATTATAATATTATTGTTGATTTTCTTGAACGATGAAGACTCCTAATGAATCCAATATCTCATCCGAGACTATTGGAATCTTATCATCGGTTGATTAATTGGAGTATCTTTCTAATTAAAACCCCTCGAATAGCTTTATCAGTTTAGAATTCCCCTATTAGGTTTCACCATAACCCCAAAGAATCACGTCGTCCTATCTCTAGGATTGCATTCAACTCCTTTCAATTATGTAGCTATAATCATACAAATAATTTCTCGGTTAGTTTACATGAATATCAAAATCAAGAATCAATATTCTGGACTGTTAACTCAAGATAGCAAGAAAGCACAACACAATTGAATTCAATAAATCAAATAATATATTAAAATCGATGAAGAACAAATCACATATTCAACCTAGGGTTCATCAAAATCTAAACAAATAAATTATTTCTCCATGGGAGAAGTATTCATCATTAAAAAAGATAGACAATCAAGCATAACTCACAAGTGCAATTTAAACATTAAGCATAAATTGACTTGCTAAGATAACCCACACAACTTCGTATCACTACTTCTCTCTCTCTACTTTCCTTAGGTCTTGCGCCTTATATATGTCTTTTTCAAGCTTCAAAACAGGAAATTTCCACTGCCTAAAAGAGGAAATTTGAGATCTTGAACAATAGGAAAGTTTTATGTCCTTGATGAGCAAGCTAACGTTTTGATTTGGGAAATAGTCTTCTTAAACATGGAAAGTTGTTGGGTTTCTTAGTTATAAGAAGTGAAGCATCTAAAGCTTTCGATTTTAAGTATAGATGCCTTAATTTCAAATTCCAAGAAAGTTAACTTTCCTTTTTTAAAGTCATTTCCCAAAAAATAACTCGCTATTGGATTAACGCAACTGGGACAGGTCATGTCCTTGGTCTACATCCACTAGGACAGGTCATGTCCTCGGTCTACATCTACTAAGACAAGTCATGTCATGATCATGTAACTTTCTATGGTTACTTCCTTGAAATGAAACAACTTGGACAAGTCCCGTCGTGCTTAGGTCCCTTTTATGCTAAATTCCAAGTTCGACATAACTTGTGGTAGGTCATGTCGTAGTCATATCATGCCAAAATTTAAATTCTTGTCCACAAACACTGTTTTACTTGACAAAACTTGGAGACATAGTATATCTTTGTCGTGTTGACCAAAATTACTTCCAAACTTTGTATTTTTGGCTCTAATTTCTTTCTTTTTGTAAAATATCTCTTTTAAAGTCCTAAAATCAAATTAATGATTTAAGTGCTAAATTCATAATAATGATCAATAAAATGACCAATAAAAATACATTTTAGTATTCATAAATTAGGAATAAATTGAGTTTATCAATTGTTAATATGAGTGATAATACTAGAGCTTCTTCCAAGTTTCAAGACTAGATTGATCATAATAAAGCAAATATTGATAAAGTAATGGATGAGTTGCAAAGATTTAAAGAATCCATGAAAAGTGCATTCAAGCATTGATGCATCAATTCAACATGCTTTCATAAACCATTCAGACATGAAATTCGAATAAAGGGAATCGGATTCATTGTCGACATTCATCATCATCTTCCAATGATCAATCACAAAATAATTTACATTCTTATACAAAAGCTATAAAATTGGAGTTATCCATAGTGATGGGGATCTAATAAGTTAGATATCCAAGTCTACTTAATCTTTATATTTTTATAATGTGCCTATGGAGGAAAAAGTCGAAATAACATCTTTTGCTTTGGATGGAAAAGCATATGAGTGGTTCTAATGGATGTACACTAATCAATTAATTGATTCTTGGAATGGAATTAGTAATGCCCTTAAATATAGATTTGGGCCCTCACATTTGAAGATTTTCAAGGTAAGTTATCGAAGTTGGCTCAAAAGATCAATGTTTCATAGCATTAGCATGAATTTGAAACTTTGTCAGATAATATTCAAGGCTAGTCTAAGAGCTTTCTCAAGAGTTGTTTTATTTATGGTATCATATTAATCTACAACAAAGGGTACTTGCTTCTTAGCCAAGTAGTTTTTCAAATGCTGTTAATCTAGCAAAGTTACATGAAAGTAAGTTAACAATATTATGTGTTAGTTGACTAATAAGACGACTAAATTTTCTTCAATATCTTACACTAATTCTTTCAAGGCATCTTTAAAACCTTTATTTCCGACACCACATCCTTAGATTATAATGTGAAGAAACAAGATAATATACCATTACAAGCTAAATCAATTCATATTAAAAAGCTTTCAACATCAGAATTATTAGCAAGAAGAGAGAAAGGCCTTTGTTACAATTGTGATGAGAAATTTCATAAGAATCATGTGTGTAAAGGTAAATTCCTTTTCATAATACAATATAATGATAGAAACAAGGAAGAACAAAGTATTGTTGATGATAATGAAATTGTTGAAGAGGAGGTGTACAATATAAAAAATAAAAATATTGAGATTAGCTATCAAGCAATGTAAGGGATTAAGAACCTAAAAACATTTATATTGCAAGGACAAATTAAAATTCAAACTTTATCGATATTAGTTGATTCTAGGAGCACTAATAATATTTTACAATAAAGTGTGCTAAACAATTTAAATTACCCATTCTAGTTATTCAGCCATTTTAGGCAATGGTAGGGAATAATGAGTATTTGGAATGTACATGGTTTTGTAAGCAAGTCAAAATAATAATAAAAAAAATTACATATCATTTGGATTATTATATTTTATCATTGCAAGTTGCTAACTTGGTTTTAGCAGTGCAATGGTTAAATTGATGGGGCTTATTGGATTATAAGAATTTGACCATGTCTTTTGGGTTTAATGGTAAAAGGATAATGTTGCAAGGAAGCTCACATATTTTGCCCAAACTTTTATTATCCGCTCAATTGCATAAATTGTGGAACAACCTAAACCTTAGGATGCTTGAGGGTGAGATTATTGCGCCCACACATGACCTCCAAACGACATGTGTAAGGCTTCTAATATCTAAGTGAGTTTTTAATCACATTTTTGTTATGAAATCGTGATTATGCTCTTTAGTAAACCATATTAAATCGAAAGACGTTTTATAAACAATTTAGAAACTATTATAGCCTCAAGCTTAAAAGTGCTTTTAAAGAAAAGTAATACGGAATTTTGAAGTACAAAACATTTAAGATAATGATAAAAAGGGAGAGCTAGGCTCAACCCGAATACAAGTTTGACACTCAGCCTAGAAGTGATAATAAAGTTATAAGTTTACAATCATTCTTAATAAGAAAGAACAACATTTAAAAGTCTTTCTGAAGGTTCATTTAGGTCTCAATCTATCAAAATCACTCTCCATACTCGAGACGCATAGAATTGCAGTGTAGATCCACATACAAGCCCTCATTAGTACCTGAAATGGTGAAAAGTGAATAGTGAAGTCCAGTATAACAGTAATCAAACATGTACTCGTCTATCATGCACACTTAGGTTAATGCAACAAGTATAACTTAAGTTTAATTAAATTTAAACCAACAATCAAGTATTTCCAGTGTAAACCCCCAAATTTTTTGTAATTCTTAGAAAATAGTTTTGGAATACTGAATTGAAACCTTGAAAGCTTACCCAAGCTAAAACTGAACCCTAAACATGATCAAACATGAGATTTCATGGTCTTAAGAAAAAGAGAATCTTCAAAAACAAAAATAAAAAATTCAATAATCGTTTGACCCAAAACCCGAACATGAGATGATTCATCTATCCAATCCCTAATGTAAGCCCTCAATTTCTACGATAAAGTTGGATTAAACCCTAATCTTAGTCAAATCGGAGTTTCAAAGTCAACAAAGATCAAGACGATCTAATATTTTCAACTCCGGCAAACTCGCGCTCTCAAACGCTAGAAAACGGAATTGAGTTAATGGCTTATAGTAGTTCGTAATAATATAGGGAAGTATAAAAATATCATATTCGACTATTTCTAGTATCTTTCAGATTCAAACGAAATCAATTTTCGAAAATCGTATTAGGAAACACCGGACGAAAAATATTCCGATAACACCAAAGACTCGTAATTATAAAAGGATTTCAAAAATATCAGTTTCATAATTTTTCGGTAACTAAAAATATCAGATATAGCCCGTTTACGCGTATTTTTATTACTACTGGTATTTTATTTATCTAATCTACTATTCATAGTATTTTTTCTACTATTCATTATTATTTCACTATTTCTACTTTTTCTTACAACATATTTCTTACTACCTATACACATATTTCTTACATTTTTCATTTCCAATACAACTTTTTATATAACTTCTCTTACACTTCAATTTCTTTTCATTACAAAAAAACAAATTCAATCAACTCACACCCCCCTCTCCCATGTTGCGTCGACCCTGTCCCTCTTCTATATTATTATTTCTTTTTCAATTTATTTTATTATATCAAAATTTCACCCCAAAACTCTATAAATATCCCTCCCTTCCTTCCTTCACACTTTACACATAATTCTCTACCTTAACAAAACTCTATCAAAATTTCCTCTCAAATCCTCTCTCCAACAATCCCCTCTCAAAACACTCTACCATTTACTACTCTTTAAGAAAAATAACAAACACATTACACATTCATCTCTTTTTAAATCCTCTATTAAACGTTATGAAAAATCCTACCTATATCTCTTTATCATGCCATGTAACTTGGCATGACCATGGTGTATGTTTCCTAAACAAATAATTATTATGGAAGCAACACTATATTGATGTTTTGTTCTTGTTCATGAATAAATCTTATTTTACTATTATGTTGTTTTATTGTTATTGTTATGTTATTATGTTGTTGTTATTTATCCTAATCTAACTGCTATATGTTAGTAAATATATTTATGTATATATATATATATATATATTTCTTAGAGCATATGAGCTCACTAACATAACATTTATTTATTTATTCATGCCTTGCAATTTATTCATTTACTTGTTTCATGCAAATTATTAAGACTAAACTTTCTAGTCTTAGACTTGTCTTTATCAAGTCAAAATGATTTTCTTTTCTCTTCTTTTTGGGACTAGTCTATTCTTAGTCTCAAGAAGCTTTGATGAAGTTAAGGCTCCCAATACTTGACTGGGATAACTTGATAAAGCTAAGGTTCCCAATGCTTGACCATATTGTTTTGTTTATATGCTTATTATATTTCTTTCTACCTTATTATATGTTATTCTTACTTTTTCATTACTATATAATCATATTTATGCATGATTAGAAGGTTGTTGTCTTAATAAAAATAAAAACGGGTTCTTTCTTAAATAAAGGAAAGTAAGCTATATTTCTTAAAAAAGGAATTTTCAACAAAAGATCTAAGTTTTATTTTTAATAAACTCCTTTCAAAAGATAAGCTAATCATAAATTTTAGAAGTAATAGTAATGAAGATTTCTTCAAAAAAGAAAAGGAACTCATTTTGTTTATAAATCGGAACTAAATACTCCATAAAAATATAAATTTTCGCATTAAAGTTAAGATTTTCACTTAACCACATCTTTTATAAAACTTAAATAGGTTCACCATATATTTTGAAAATCACATACTAAGAAAATTTCTACAAAACTTAATTTTTATATTGTTATTCTCTTTTCAAAATTAAAATGAAATTTTTGCTAAGTTCTAATATTGACAATTCTTTATTAGGAAAGCTTTTCTTATAAACTAATATAAAAGGATTATTCCACCACTTGATAAACATTAGGAATAAAACAAGTTTCTCAAATCAAGGTAAATCAACTCACTATTTTAGAAACCAACTTAGAAAAATAAAATTTACCTAGAAAATAAAGTTTTCAAAGTAAACTTATTTTCTAAAGAAGAAAAAAGATATAAAAATGAGAGGAAAATATACATTTAACACAACTTTAAATATTAGACCACACCAACAACTTAAGGAAAATTTTGAAAAGCTTATTTTTCAATCACTAGAAATAAAGTTGGTAGATAACTTAAAGAACCAAATTTTTGGAGATTAAATTACTTTTGAAAAGTTGGGAAATGAAATTATAATAAAAAAACACTCACTCATAACAAACGAAGTATATTTTAGTTTTCCTCCTAACAATTCAAAAAGGAGAAATTTTTAAAGTTTCACCTTTTAAAAATTCTTAAAGACCAATTTGCTTTGTGAAAAATCAATGTTGAAACAACACTATAAAAATCATGCATACAATATGAGTATAAATATATGTTCAAAGGATTTTTCAACTATATAAATATCCATATATTTTTCTTAAGGATTTTTAGGTAAAGAGAAGTTTGGAAAATCATATTTTGCGGACTATGAAATTCGTAACTATTATGTACCGTAGTAATTTGCAACTCAAATAGCTTTTTATGACAAAAATAACCTTAAAAATGGATAGATCTTTTCGAGTAGGTAGAAAACGATATATAATATGTGAAATTTCGAGTTAAAATGAACTAGTTAGGATCGTTTTAAATTGTAATTTCCTCTTATCCAAATTTTGACGCAAATGCTAAAATAGAATTAGAAAGTTCAAGTACAGATTCCATGAAATACTCATTTCGCGTATTTCTTTCGTTTAAGTAACAAAGTTTGGGAGGATCTATATTCGGAGGACCATTATGAGTAAAGAGTTTTTAGCAAGGATGATCGAGTGAGTTTATCTCCTACTTTTACGTACTTGTTTGTGCTTGTAGCCAGAAGCACTAGAAATAGAAAAAGATGAAAATGGATTATGTATGATAACATTGGTTAAAAGTATACTAAGCATATTGAGGCATGAATTGTTCTTAATTAAGTTGTGTTTTACTATCATGATGGAGTGTCTGCAAATTCTATGATCACTTTTAAATTACTTTAATCATAAATTACAAGTTATATTAATTGATTCATGTATATCACGTAGTTAGTTTCATTTCATTAGCTACTATACTTGATGGGACAAGAGTACAGTAATGGGGTTTGCAAGAGCCGTAAGTCTACAAGATGGGTGAATAGGAGCCAGAAAAAACTATTTAAAGATGGGAGAATATGAGCCAGAAAGAACTATTTCAAGATGGACGAGTAGGAGCCAAAAATAAAATACATAAGTTGGATTTCAAAGATGGGTTTTAAAGAGCATGAAACACCTAACTACCGAATGAAGGGGTAAATCCATTCAAAACATATGATTTTCGGTAGATCATATGTATTACATGTCCATTTGCTTGATGTATTCATGTGCTTGTTCAATAACTTGTTTGAATTTATCATTATGAGTATGTTAATTCAGGAATATTCACACTAAGCTAGTTATGCTTATACTCCGATAGACTTTTGTTGAAACAGGACCAATATCTTTTATGCTTGAGGACTTCATATACCCGAGTGGGATTATGTTTTGGGAAGCTTTTGGAAATCCTTTTAAAGATCTTAGAATATTTTTCCTTTAATATCTTTTGGTTCTAATAGTATGTCTTTATGCAAAAGTCTAAGCTGATATTATGTTGTTTGGAGATTTATTGGGGGAATGGCCTTAAGATGATGTAAGGACTATATTCTTATAATATTGAAGTTAGATATTTATCTAGATTTCTTGTATGCTATATTTACTATCTCGAACTACACATCCCACCGGTGTCTCTTATTTTTGTGATAGATGCCTTACATATGGTGTTGAAGCTTGTGCATGACTTCAGGAAGTCATTTTTAAGTTTTAATACCGTATGTAGCAGACTGCCATGTCTAGGCTACCCTTTGGGATGTGACATCCAGTGTCCCAAAAATATAAACACGCACAAGAGTACTCATGATTCTTGCCAAACAAAAGGGGTAGGGTTCCTTCAGCGGATCATGCACCAAAGAGGGGGGTTTGATAAGTCCCAGAACTTATCCAAAAGAAAATAAGGAAAGTAGTCTCGTCCGAGTCGTCTCCTCACAAGTTATCACCAATGAGCATGATCCATTGTAACTCTTTATATAGGGTCTTATAATGCCATATAACTCGTTACAACTTCATACTTGCTTCTAGTCAGTTGCCTAATCTCGAAAATCTCCTTATTGATTACCCACCTAGTCCAACCACCCATCCATAGGGGCCTAAGCACCTAACCTACCTCATCATCCCAAAGTTGAGAGACTCGCAACCCAATTCAAGGATGCCACTCTTAGAATAAGTGGCTAAATAGAAACCAACACTTATTTTAGTTGAGTTTAAATAGTATAGTTATTTAAACAATCTTAGCAAGCAACATGCAATCACTATGTACCTATTGATCAATCTGAATTTGATATTTGTTCCCAAGCTAAGAGTCAAATAACAGTTTATAATAGAAAACAAAATCAATCTATGTTTATCTACCTCCATCTCTTTTACTTTTCTTATTAAATTTAGGTTATATTGACTTAATCATTTTACCCTAAAATCATACTTAAAAGGCTTAATTAAGTCAAATGAAAGAATTAGAATGAGTTTTATTTAATTTGAAGAACGATTGAAGAAGAAAAAGGGGAAGCATGGCTAGAAAAGGAATCGTGTTTCTTCCTTGTTCGTAGCTCCAGAGGGAACCATAGTGGGAAACATGACACCTTGTTCTGCCTGTGCTTTCTTGTGTTTCATTGCATTTTAGTTAGCTCAAGGATAAGCATGGTCGAAACACAACTGTGTATTTTCCCATGTTTCTCAACATCCTCTTCACGTTTTGGACAGAGTGAAGCACACATGACATCATGTTCTCATCATGTTGTTCTGGGTTTCTCATTTCTTTTTCAATTGTGTGCCCAAGAAGCATGTCGTCATTTTCCTGTCGTGCTCTTCTGGGTTTAGTATATTTCACGACTCAACTAGTTATTCCTATCCAAACATGCTTATCAGGTCAAATTTTAATGATCTTAAAGGTTTTAGATGATCGTGTTTACATCTAGACTTAAGTACGCTCATCTCTAGCATGCTATAACATGATTAATCCAAGGTCAAATCCTAAATCGTCTATGTTTGATAGCGAGCACTAAGTTATCATGCTTTCTCTGAAATTTCCAAATCTTTTTATGTGAAATCCTTCATTGACCTTGTCGAGCCCGAATTTTGCTTCTATTCTCCTAAATGTCCTGATCCATATCAAACCCAACCCATTTAACATGGATCACTCAACAAGGAACCAGTAGGGTTTCTGTAAAAAACCCGGCTTTTTGAAAAATATTTTGACTGAAATCGCGACCAACTAAAGCTAAAAAAAGGTGAACAAAAAATCAAACGGGTGGTTTGGTTTCTAGTTCGGCCACTGGTCTACAGGAAAACCAAAAATCGATGAGTTCGGGAGTTGCTACTTTAAAACTTAAACAATTATCAAGGCTTTAAATGGGTTTAGAAATCTTGAATTATATGGGCCAAAGAGATTAATTTTGATTTTCAATTTTTTTAAATTTTAGTCTTTTTTTAAATATATTTACATATTTACAAATATATATTTTTGTTTTAAAAAAGATCCTAAAAGTTTTTTATTTTTGTGACTGCTCCGTAGGTACCTACGTATCTGCTAGTCTAAATTAGGTCCCCGTAGTTCGTTTTGATTTTTATAAAATTTTTAATTTGTTTGTATTTTTTAATTATGAACATCCGCCAAGTTTAAATGATTAACCACTTTTTATTTTGATTTTGAAAATGCCTAAAGCACCTAATTTTTATTTTCTTGTTTTTTGAAAACTCCTAAAAGATATCTATTCTTGGAAAACCCCATTTATTTTGTTTTTGTTTTTTTAGAAAATAACTAAATGATAAAAAACACTTTTTTTTAAATAATAATAGTATACTAGATATATATATATATATATATATAGAAAAAGGTAAAAAAGAATTTTTTGTTGGTTTTTGCAATTTAAATTTTTAATAAACAATATCAAATCCAACATACATCATCAAAAGGATAATAAACCTAAATCTATGCTCATATTTTTGTTGATTTTTTGGGAAATTTTTGTTGATTTTTTGGGAAATTTTCTAATTTTCTTTTATTTTTATAAAATAGATAATGTTTATAAGGATACCAAAAAAAAAAAACTCAAGATGTCATACCAAACACTTCATGAATTGCTACGGGTAGTCCCTCTTTTTATAAATAATCATAAATCGCAATTATAACACATAATGATGATGATGATGATGATGATGACGACGTTGATGATGATGATAAAGCTAACAAACCTTTTTTTTTTTTTTTATCATTTATTTCAAAAAGGCACACTTGCTAATTTTACTAAAAATTATAGCCTAAAACTTTATTTGTTTACAAACTATACTTATATTCTAAAATTTTATTTATCTAATCATAATATTATTAAAAATTACAACATGCATATCACACACAAATATGTATTATTATTTTCCTTTTTCTTTTCCTCTTCCTCTTTTTTTTTCATTTTTACTATTTCCTATTCATTTTTCTTTTTTTTTTTTTAAATTTCTTATTGTTTTTCTGGATTGAATAAAAAATTGCAAATAATAATAATAAAGATCAAACAAGAACCTAGGTGTACGAATTAATTCGAACCTTACATTGTGTTGATAGACTTCGGGTTCGAGTGGTGGTTTTCGGCTATGGTAGTGGTGTTGAGAAGTGGTGGTGATCCCTGACGAGTTGGTGGTGGAATTGGTTGGTGGTATCAGTCTTAAGATTGGGTTGAGGAGACGGGTGGTGGTTGTTGCTGGGTTTGGTGATGGTCGTGGTGTCAATGGTGGAGGTTCGAGTTTGTTATAACGACGGTCGGGTCATGTGATGATGGAAGTGGTTGGAGTTGTATGGATCTGGAGAGTTTGTGATGGTGGTTTGAAATTGGAGAGGAGCTTAGGAAGTGTTTTTCAAATTTATGGTGGAGATCGGATTTCTTTAGGTTTGGGGTTTTGGCTATGGGTTTAGTCGAAGTAGTGGTTCTAGGCTCGGTGGGGGCTTTGGTGGGATTAGAAGTTACTGGGTTTAGGTAGTGGTGGATGGTTTTATCGAACTCATTTTTGAGTTCGAAAGTAGTTTTTTTTTTTAATCTAGAAATCTGGTGTTCGTTGTTTTGCTAAAGGAGTCCTCATCGTCATTTTATAGGAGCAAGCAAGGAAGGTAGATGGGTTGAGCACATGTGTGGCCATTAATGGTTGTTTTTGGGTGTTACAAATTTTGGAGCGTCAGAGGTTATGAAGAATTGAAACTAAAATGTTTGATTTAAAACAATTAAGACCAAATTTAAAATTAAATTTGACTTTTGATCTTCCTAACAAAAAAATTAAGCTCGAAACGAGCTCAAATGGAGCTTGTTCGAGCTCCAAATTAACAACAATGGTGAACAACGCGTCTTCCTAGGCGCATGGATGCACACATTAAGAATAATTCTCCTATCATACTTGAGTGGAATTGAACTGCAACCTTCTCTCCTTACACTTCACACCTTAACCAACTAAGCTGAGCTCGTTTTTTGAGTACTATGCCCACTTAGGATAAACTTAAGCCATTTGAACAAAGGAAAAAAAATACTATTTCAATAAATATTAGCCAAAATTGATTCAAGTCCAGGATCTAAATTAATTTTCAAAATAGCCTAAAACACTAATATGAAATATTTTTTATATTTTTTCATTTTCCAATTTTTTATTTTAATTTTAAACAGCTTATTTACAAAAAGGATAGGATTTTCGAAATTTTTGTATTTTTATATTCTTTTTTAATTTTTCAATTTTTTTGTTTTGTTAATTTTAATTTACTTAATATATATATTTATTATAATTTTTAATTTTTATTGTATTTTCTATCTTTTTACAATTTTTATGATTTTTGAAATTTTCATTTTTTTTTTATATTTTTGAAGGGGGCAAAAATGGGGTGTTGACAGTTGCCTCTTTTTATGGTGGAGTTTGAACAAAACTTCACTATGAAGACAAAAAAGACACCATTTTTGCCCAATATCTAAACGTGGTGGTATTAACTACAAAAACTTACCCTAATAAGCAGGGATTGTGAGAATGGTCATCTTGATAGCCAAGGATTTTCAAAAGGTCATCATAATAGGCAGGGATTTTGGTCACCTTGATAAACAAGGGTTTTTGAAAAGGTCACCTTGATAGGTAAGGATTTTGGTCACCTTGATAAACAAGGGTTTTTGAAAAGGTCACCCTGATAAACAGGGATTTTGGTCACCTTGATAAATAAGAGTTTTTTGTCATCCTGATAAATAAGAATTTTAGTCACCTTGGTAAAGAAGGTTTTTTTTTTTGTCACCTTGATAAACAAGGGTTTTTTTTTTTGGAAAAAGAAAAAGATTAACCTACTAAGCAGCGGTAAAAACTTGTTGGGGGTTCAAAAAGATTCATCTGGTCGAAAGTAACTTTAGTTATCAACACACTTTAAGGAAAAGAATTTGTCGGATTCCACACAAAAGTAAGTTTGTTAACAGATATTTGTTACTTGTTTCAACTCCACTAAGGAAGGTTGTATTAACAAGCTTTAGGAATTTTATTCACTGGGGATGTATTTTCACTAGAATCATGTTATCTTACTGCGGATATAGAGCAAGCATTTACTGGGGAGATTGATTTCATGCAATGGGACAGAGTTCGGTATACTTACCTGGATAGGGGAGATCGTGCCCATTCCAGTTGCTCTTTAATTTCACAAAAATCACTTGGAGGTCAAATTCTGATTCAATTGGGTACCAACAATGAGACCAGAAATCCTTAATATTAACTTAAGTTGTATCTTTACAACATAGCGTTGAATGCTATCTTTTTGGAAATTTCCCATGAGAAGCTTATTGTCTTTCAACTTCAAGCATTTCAAGCATAACAAGCTTAAACATCATTTTAATTCGCTTACATGGCCTGGATGATGTTTTGTAACTAGCAATTCAATGTATCTAAAATGACCTTTACATTTTCTTGTCTTGGAAGTGTCACAATTCTGGCACCTTCTAATCTTTTCAACTGCACTTGAATAATTTTCTTCCATCTTTTCTATTGAGAGCTTTTGTTGGGATTTATTGCAAATTATATTGTTCAATTTGTTCTGAAAATCAAATGTTTACTACATGGATTCAGTCATATTAGCACTGTCACTTTGTATGTAACTCCATTGAGGAGGTGGTACTTCTTTCCATAACTGGTAATGAGAGCGGTTAGTCCATGCAACAATAGAAGTCTCTTTTCAACATAAGAAGCCTAAGTAAAATAGGGTCATGTGAAAAGTGCACTTGTGTAAGGTTTTGTGAGAGTTTGATTTTGTGTGGATTTTCAATTGTGAAGAGTAGATTGGCTTACTAGGAGGAAAAAGGAGGTAAGATGGTCTATCACCATTAGTCTTTTCTTGATATCGTTTTCATTCACAACATATAAGAATGTAACAGCAAGGAGATAAACCATCATTATATTCAAGGATAATAAAGCTTTATATCATCTACATTTAGAGGGTCCCTTAGAGTTGACCCATCCATTTCAGTTAATATTAATGTTACCCCTGTCATGGCTTTTTGGACTATGTAGGGTCCTTCATAATTTAGAATGAACTTTCCCCTAGGGTCCTGAGCATTCAGTAATACCTTTCAAAGAACTAGGTCTCTTGTTTGAAAATTCCTGGATCACAGCTTCCTATTGAATGAACAGGCAATTCTATTTTGATAACATTGACCATGGAAAATTGCCCGTAATCTCTGTTCATCCAGCAAATTAAGTTATTCTATTCTTCTCTGGACCCATTCTGCTTCGTCCAGTTAAGTTTCAGTAAGTACCCAAAGGGCTGGTATTTCTATTTCCACTAGAAGGACAGCTTGAGTACGGGTGGCCCTAGTTGATACTCGGACTATGGTTCTGTATGCCATTAAGTCAAATGGGAGCATCTCATGCCAATATTTGTAAGTTATTGTCAACTTTTCAATTATTTTCTTGGTGTTTTTATTAGCTTTTTCAACTGCCCCCATTCATTTGTGGGCGATATGGGGTAGAGTTCTTATGGAGTATTTTGAATTGTTAATAGATCTCATCGATCAACATATTGTTCAAGTTGGTTCCATTATCAATGATGATGATCTCAGGTACTCCATATCGAGAAATAATGTCTCTTTTGAGGAATTTGGCAACCACATGCATGGTAACATTGGCATGGGAAGTAGCTTCTATCCATTTGGTGAAGTAGTCAATAGTAACCAAGATGAACCTATGCCTGTTGGAAGCTTTCGGGGTAATAGGTCCAATTATGTCAATTCCCCATATGGAAAAGAGCTAAGGAGATGATGGAGTGTGTAGTTGTTGAGGAGGTGCATTCTTTCAATCTACATAAATTTGGCATGAGTGGCAACGTCTAACATACGTGATACAGTCTGATTCCATAGTTAGCCAATAATACCCCATTCTCTTTATTTTTCAGGCCAAAGTATGACCGTTCATATGTGGACCACAAACTCCTTCATGAACTTCTTGCATGAGTCTCTCTGCTTCTTCCTCATCCACACACCTGAGAAGTATGGTATCGAAAGATTTGCGGTAGAGAGTATTCCCACTGATGACAAAGTGACCGGCCAGTCTCCTTAGAGTTTTCCTATCATTCTTGGTTGCTCCATCTGGGAATTGTCCATTATGATTGAAGTTCTTAATATCCTCATACCATGGCCATGGACTTTGAGTTGACTCAACTTGGAGACAAAATGCTGGCCACCTTTTAATTTCAATCTTTAGAGGCTGTATCTCCATCTCGTCAGTGACCTTGATCAAGGAGGCCAGTGCTGCTAATGCATCCACGAACTGATTCTGAATTCTTGGTATATAATGGAAAGAGATGCTTTTAAATTCCTTGATCAATTCTTCCAAGTACTGGTGATATGGCACTAGTTTGGGGTCTTTTGTTTGGTACTCACCCACAACTTGTAGAATAATGAAAGTTGAATCCCCATACACCTCTAACCATTCAATTTCTAATTCTAGTGCTATTTTGAGGCCAAGAATACAAGCTTCATAGTTAGCAATGTTATTGGTGTAAGGGAACATCAACTTAGTAGCTACAAGAAATGCTCTTCTTTAGGGGAGATCAGTACCTACCCCAATCCTACAGCCATAAACATTTGAAGCTCCATCAAAGTACATTTTCTAACTTGTTGAACCATTAGCCTTTGCTTCACTTTGAGTAGCTAACACTTGCTCATCGGGGAATTGTCTTATAGTTTCAAGTGCTACCTATTCTGTTGGCAACTCAGCTAATTGACCTACAAGCGTTTGCCCCTTTACTGCTTTTTGTGTGACATAAATGATGTCATATTCTGATAACAGCATTTTCCATTTAGATATCCTCCCCATTACAGTGGGTTTTGTCGATAAATATCTCAAAGGGTCATGCTTGGTCAAAAACTCAATCGAGTAGTATAAAGTGTATTGACAAAGTCTGTGCGTGATCCAAACTAAGGCACGATATGTCTTTTTAACTCAGAGTATCTTTGTTCTCCTAGGGAAAATTTTTTGCTGAGGTAATATATAGCATTTTCTTTCCCATCTTCACTTTTTTGCCCCAGCATGCAACCTATTGATTCTGGGAGAATGGTGAGATACAATATTAAGGATCTTCTTGGCTTGGGGGCTACTAGGATAGGAGGATTCATCAAATACTCTTTGATCTACTAGAAAGCTTTTTCACGTTCATCATTCCATTTAATAGTCGCATTTTTATTTAGTAATTTGAACCAAAGATTACATCGGTCTGTAAGATGAGATATGAATCTAGCAATGTAGTTCAGCCTTCCAAGTAAGCCCCTGACTTCTTTTAAAGTCCCTAGCGGTGGCATTTCTAAAATGGACTTTATTTCGTCGGGGTCTACCTCAATTCCTTTTTGACTGACTACAAACCCAAGGAGTTTTCCTGAAGATGCCCAAAAAGTACACTTTTCTGGGTTCAATTTGAGTTGAAATTTTCTAAGCCGATCAAATAATTTCCTTAGAACTTCGATGTGATCCTTTCCTGTTTGAGATTTAGAAATCATATCATCAACATAAACTTCCACTTCTTTGTGCATCAGGTCATGCAACAAAGCTATTATTGCCTTTTGATATGTTGCCCCTGCGTTTTTAAGTCCAAAAGGCATCACCTTATAGCAAAACATACCCATGTGGTGATGAAGGTTGTCTTAGTCTTATCCTCTTCTGCCATACGTATTTGATTATATCTACAGAAACCATCCATGAAGGAAAATAGATGGTTTCCTATAGTGTTATCGACCAAGACATCGATATGAGGTAGATGAAAATCATCTTTAAGGGTATCATGGTTTAAATCTCTGAAATCTACACAAACCCTCACTTTGCCATTCTTTTGCATGATCGATACGATATTCGTAACCCATTCGGGGTAATCTGAGACCTCAATGAATCCTACTTCTAATAATTTTTTAACTTCTTCTTTTATCTTAAGTAGGATATCAGGTTCGAATCGTCTTAATTTTTATTTTTTGGGTTTTCCATCTTCCTTGATGGGCAATTTGCGAACTATGATTAATGGATCTAGACTTGGCATATCAACATATGACGAAGCAAAGATGTCTAAATAACTAGCCAATAATCTAGACACTTCATGTTTTTGCAAGTTACTCAAATTTCCCCCTATCCGAAGATTTTTAGGTTCCTGGTCAGTTCCTAAATTGATCATTGTTATCGGTTCATCCACAATAATCAGATGTTTTTCATATTTATCTTAGTATTCTTGAATCCTTGTGTTGTCAGTATTAGTCTCGACAATTGCCTCGACAAAGTCAAAACTGATACTTATATTCTTATCTACTGTGAACTCATAACAACTTGAAGGACTTACAGTAAAATTAGAATTGCAAAAAGGAGATGGAATATATATAGCAAAATGGATGTGAGTAATAGATATAAGGAAGATTTAGGAAAACATAAGGTTCATGATTTCATTCATACAGTAGTTTTATTTAATTACAACCGTAGAGAGATCAAGAAAAGAGTAGGTTAAATATATATATATATATATATTGATTTTGACCCTGCTTCACCTAGGACTCTTACTTGTCCGGGGAGCTAGTATTGTTGATGGACATGGTAAACTAGTCGTTTAGAGAACTGGAGTAGAGTTTCTAACTTCCTTAATAGTGTCAGATTGGTGAGCCTAGTCGATCAGGTCATCGACTTCTGGATATGGAGTGTCAGCAGGCATTGAAATTACAGCTACCCGGTCAAACAGCTATAATCCAAAATCTTCCATTTCCTCACTACCAATATAAGGAATGACAGTCTCTTGATAGATATCATAGTCTTGTTCTCCCATCACAGTTAGCAGTTGGCCATTAGCCACAAATTTAACCTTTTTGGTGTAGAGAGGAAGGTATTGCCCTTACTGCATGAATCGAAGGTCGTCCCAGTAGTAGATTCAAAGATCCAGGGATATCCAACACTTAGAAGGTAATGTTGAATGTCTTAGGGCCAATCTCAACTTCTAGCTCAATTTCCCCTTCGATTCCTCTCTTAGATCCATCAAATGTCTTAACAGTTAATGGGCTTTGCTTGATTTCAGATTTGTTTATCCCGAGCAATTCTAAGGTTGATAATGGGCAAACATTGAGGGAAGATCTGTTATCAATCAGGACTCAAGCTACTAGTATCCTTTTGCATTTTACCACTATATGTAGAGCTTTGGTATGTTGATTACCTTCTTCGCCCAAAGCTTCAGGTGAAAAAGTGACTTGATCCAATGTTAAGGTCGAATGGATAATCGGGCCCAAATGCTCAGCTTGTATGTTTTCAAGAACCTTTACATCTCCCAGGAGTTTCATCAATGCACTCCAGTGTAAATCAGAGGAGAGCAGTGACCCCATCAGCGATATTGGAGCAGGAGTTTTAGCAAGTTGATTCATGACTTTGTACTCACTTGCCTTGACAATTTTCAAAAATTAATCAACATCTTTCTCTTGAGGATTACCATCCACTTTAATAGGTTGTTTTTCACTTTCGGCATCGGTCAATTTCTATCTAGCCTCTTCATTGTTGTCATACACTCACTCGAATTGGGTTAGACCGCATACATGAGCATCGGCGTTATATATCTCGTAGTTAAAAGGTACAACCTTATAATCTTTTGGTTTAATAGGGATGTTGAATACTAATTTCTTTGGAGCCTGGGGCACAAAAGTCTCTTTTAGCTTCTGATCTTTATAACACAGGATCACAACTGGCTTTAGGACCCCATCAACCACACAAACTTCTCTTGGTATTTCAGTTTTAGTTTGCTTTGCTTGGAATTGGTTATCCTCTTCGTCAAATTCAGACCCTCAGCCAGTGGGTATCACATCTTCCAAAGGAGTTAGGGGTCCAGGCCATGAATAGTCAACCAGATATCCAGAGAATTCTCCCAGGGTATCAACAGTAGGGTCACTTGCAACCCATCTTGCCTTTAGTTCTTTGTAAGTGTTTACCTTGCTTTTTACATTTTGTTCCAACTTTGGAGAAATCATTTCCAAGATATCCTCTCTTGTGATTGTACCGTTCTGTTGTATTTTGTAAATTTCAATCTTAACTCTAGCACAGTCTTTAAGGTTCACATGCTGCAGATGATCCATCTATCTGAGTTTCCAAGCAAATTGGGATAGAGAATATGGTATCTCATCCAGATTCAAGGGAATTTCCTTTTCGACAGTAGTAATCATATTGATGTTATGACCATGAGTAGGCAAAGGATTGTTGTTGACATTTGGTGTCAGGGCTTCAACAAAATCCAACTGAATAAGTTTCACATCTATTAGGTCTTGCATGCGATGTTTTAACCTCAAAAAATTTTCAATAGAATGCCCCTCTTGCCCCATGGGATATTCACATTTTAGTGTTGGATCATATCCTTTTAGTTTATACCCTTGAAATGGAGGCTCAAAAGTCAACATCTTTTCTTCTTAGAGTTTTTGCAGTATCTGAGACAAAGGCATGGGAAGCTTAGTGAATTGTCGAAATGGGCGATTTCTCCTTTCTTGCTCTTTCCCAGATTCTTTATATTGTTGAGTAGGTTCCGTAAGATGAAACTAGGACCTAACTAGTTGGAAGGATTCGGCGTTGACAACACTGAGAGCTGATTCCTTTTCTTTGCCAAATATTCGGGTTGGCCTTTTGTCATATGGTTCAGTCAATTTGCCAGAAAAGATCGCATCTTCAATTTTGCTTTCGACTGCTATTATATCAGCAAAGGTAGCAGCTGTATGCCCCACCAAATGCCAGTAATATGTGATCTGATGTAAAATGTGTATGTAAATTCAGATACCACCAGCAAGTGTACTGGGTCTTGATCAAGTAATATAGAAATGAGTTGAGTATCGTTCCCACAAGGACTAAATTAACTACTAGATTGGTATTAGTTTATACTAATATTTAGGTAATCAAAATGTATAAATCAACTAACTAAATTATATCTACTATGAATGCAATGAGATTGTGAGAAGTTATATAAGATGAATGTGAGAAGGAACAGAATCCATCCTAATCTTTACTAATCATGCTGAATTTATATTATATGAATAATTAGGATTATGGATATTTGTAAGAAATTGTCAAGACCTAAAACTATCGAGTTTTAGTAGACCATAAAATAATCTATTAGCTTCCGCTATACAAATTATCAATGGAATCTAATTTACAATCATAAATCTTCCAATTCTATAATTGTCTAATATCCTAAGTTAACTTCACCTAATTCCTTAGTGAGAAATTAAAATAAAATATTGCATGAATCACATAGAACAATTTCTAAATTAATATTAAACTTAATTGCTTTCACAATTGTTGTTTAATCTCAATTCATGAATTCCTATGAACCATAATTCTTTTTCCAAATTATTAGAATTCTTATCAATTCAATTTCAATCAGAAATACAATAGATAATTATGATTCAATACAAATATTCCATAATTCTAAAAATCCTATAATATAAATTCAAGAATCATTTTAGTAAAATTAGGATTTCATCACTTCCCACAAAGAAAGGTTTAGCTACTCATGGAAGATGATTCAATAATCAAATAAGAATATGAAATTGATAACATTATGAACAAATAATTTAGATAAATGAATTGCATAAGAAAGAGATTAGATATCACCAATTCAAATATCGCAATCTTCAATTACAATTCTTGAAAGCTCAATTCTCTCACAAATCTCTATGAAATGCTAAAATTATTTATATACTGAAGTGTATTCTATTTTGCTTCTGCTTCTTCACTTCTGTTTGTTCAACTAGAGGAGGGAGATAGCCTATTTATAGAAAAAATTTCGTGCAAAGCATTAATGGAAAATTGCAGTTTCACTTCGTACGCCGGCAGTTACAAATCCTATGCCGGTGGCTTACAGACGGCGTATAGTCATTTTCTTCTTTGCGCAGGCAGTGCACTTGCAGCTTTCAACTTTGGTTACAAGGGTAGGCCGCTTCTACGCCAGCGGCTTAGATATAGATCTAGCCGACGTATGTGATAAAAAATGAAAGGTTGGACAAATTTATAACGAAATTCGTCCCCAAGCCGGCGGCTTTGATGCCGGTTTAGACTATCCATCAAATTTGGTCTCTTCATTTGTCTCCGAGCATGTATTATCTACTTATCGCTTCTGATCTCCAATCTACACTGCCTCAACGCCAGCGGCTTAGTATCCGGCGTAGGTTATAACTCCTTTTGCGCTGGTGACGTTTGAACTCTGAGCTGTCGGCTTTTAATGTATACTGGCCTATTCATCTTCTACGCCGGCAGCTTTTAGGCGGCGTATAATTGGTTGAGTCAAGGCTTACAAAGCTGGCAGTATAAGCAACGGCTTTGAGTGAGTGCATCTTGTAAGCCGTCTCAACGCCGGCGGCTTTGAAGTCAGAACAGTTGGTGTATTCTTGAATTTTTCCAATTTTCATTCCAAAGTTTCTTGTTTTGATTTCTTTGTTCAAATTAAACCTGAAACATGAATTTTAACCAAAACAAGTATCCATTCTAGCTATTTTGAACATCAACAAGTTGTATATAATATGATCTTATCAATTCCCCCACACTTGAACTTTTGCTTGTCCTCAAGCAAAATGAAGAATAAAATGAAATCTCTTATAGACAGTACAATTTTTCTAATTTAATCACAATTTCTTTAACTTGCTTTTCTTGTATCTATTGCTCTAACCATACCAATTTCTTGTAATTAGAGTACTATAATCAAAATTGAGAAGTTAATCCAAACAAAACAAGTTTTAATCTCAATCTTTAACAAAAGAACATTATATTCAGAAAGCAAATACTCAATCCACTAAGGAAAAATACTCATTTAAACTTCATTAGACTTTTAGTTTTTATATATATGTTCTTAGTAACACCAAATGAAAGCATGTGGTATCTACTTTTTCCTTAGATTTTCTCCTTCTTTATTATAAGTCTTCATTTATTTGCATATTTGCATTCATTTTTCTTTTTCTTTTTCTAGCACTTATTTTCTTTTTGGGAGGTTTTTGCCTCCATCTTTTTGCTTTTCAAAGTTCATGAATTGAACTTTTGCCTTTCTTCCTTTCTCGTTATAGTGAGTTCATTGAGTCAGCACATCCTAGGCTCATCACCTAAGTGACCAGGTTTCAAAATACCCCTAAAAACTCTTCCTCACTTTAACATTCAAGTTCAGATACTCATAACTCAAATTTTAAGTCAGAGGAGTAGTGGCTATGCTTGTTTCTTTCTTTCTTTTTGAATGCAATAACAAATCAAAGACTTAATTTTTTAAAGGATCACTAAGTTTAAAAGTTTCTTCTACCTCTTTCACTAAGTATTATAATTCAAAGAATATATACAAACTAAAATTTCCTAGAAGTAAACCTGTTTATTTTTCACAAAAGGACTCGACCAGCTCTTAAATTTTCAATTCCAAAGTTAAAAATAAAGTAAACTTGTTTCTTAAGAATTTTACAACTTAATTATAATTTAGTAAACCAATCACAACAACAGGTGAGTAAGATACTTTTACAAGTTAATTTCATTGCTTTCAGTCTTTACTTTGTACTATCTCCAATTCTTAAGAGATTTTTGAAAAAATTTTGGCATAATTTCTCCATAATTTGCTTTCAAACCAAAAATACAAGGGGGTGATAAGTCCTGTAAATCCTGTCAAATAATCCACAATCCAAACAGCTCGTAAATCATGCAACTCCATTCAATCCATTCAATTCAATGTATCATTCCCCCACACTTCAACTAAACAGTATCCTCACTGTTTCAAAATAATAGAACAGAAGAGAAAAGAAACATAAATAGAAACCTGTGTATTTTCCATTTTGTGAATCAGAGTAGCAAAATTCAGAGCGGAGAGATTGGCCCTGTAAGCTCTACAAAAGAAAAACGAAAAGAAAAATAAAAGCAATAATAAAAACTAACTAATAAGCACAGATCAAGTGAGTCTACCCACAGGGACTTGGGTGCTCAATATATATACAGGCCAAAATAAAAAATTAAAAACTCAATAAAGAATAAATGAGCTAGCAGGATCTCTAGCTCTCTGGCCCTAGACTGGCTCTGCTGGTATGCTCAGGACTATGTCTCTGAGTATCTCCTGGGCTGGTTGTATGTGTATGCTCTGAATTGAGTCTATCTGTGTGATATGAACTATGCCTAGACTCAGTAGAAGTCTCATATGTCATCTCAGCCCCTTTTTATGGGTTCAAGCAGCAGATAGCCGTCTTCAATGCCTCAAAGATAATTTTTTTGAATTTCTTATTCTTCTTCCTCTCCTTTTCCTGTCTATCTCTAAGCTCCTGACTTTGCTTCTTCAACTCCTGAACATCTAACCTAAGCTGGTTCATATCATATGTAGAAGACGTACCTGCAGGAGGAGGAGTAGATGAAGACGAGATATCAATGGGCACATCACCAGGAAAGATATCCTGTAACTCAATCTCCTCCAAGACTGGTGGCTGAACTCCTCTAGGGTTTTTAAGCAATCCGCAGCCTCTGAATGTGCTGATGAGATCTTTCTACTCTCAAATATCTCATCTCCTTGAGGAGGTTCAAAAATTCCCATTACCTTCAGCAGCTTGGTGATGTAGCCACCACAAAACATGACTCTAGTCCTGGTATCATCAGCCTGCCTGTATATAAAATTGGCTATCCATCCCCAGATCTATCATGTAGCCTCTGATAAGGCTGTACAGATAAAACATATCAAAAGTAATCACCTTGCTGTGACTAGTCTTCTTGCAGCTCAGTGTATGTGCAAGGATGTGGTGGAGTAGCTTGTGCTCAACAGCACCAAATGAAGTGGCCAATGATTTAGAGGGAACAAATGGCTCATTTGCTCTCTCAGGAGGAACCAATTGATACCAGTAAGCCTCCTGAGTCATCTGATATCATCTCTTAGGCCAATTGTTGGGCAAATTGCATTTTTCCTCCTCCTCATCATACAATCCCAGGAGTTGGCCCATCTTCTTCAGCTTGACTTCTTTTATCTCACCCATCACTTGAAACTAGAATGTGGATTCAGCTCTGTTAAGGATATTCTTCAATGTGGATAAGAACTCAATAGTCAAGTTCTTATATGCTGGCTCCCTGCAATCAAATAGTTTATTCCAAGCTGGATCTTGGATTATGTTTGTGATCCTGTCTGTAATCCCATACTCATCCAGTAAACTCTAATCCAAGTATTGAGTGTCCAGGAAATCCATCTTCACTAGCCTCTTCTTTCGATCTTTAGCATACTGCTGACTGGACAATAGATTCCTGGTCTGAGAACCAGAAGTAGAGGCATCTGTAGTCTTTTGTCTTTTCTGTTTAGGAGCCATTACTGCAATTTAAATGGAACTTAATTAGAACAGGGAATCAAAATTGGGTGCACAATAAAGCTTAAATTACATGAACTATGTTATTGCAAAGCTTTGCACAATTCCAATGAAATTCTTGTTGAATGCACTCCTAATTTATGCCTAATTCATTTTACAATATGACTTCAAACAGATTGGAGATCATAGGCATATTAACTAGTGAAACTACTGTCATGGAATTGATTTGAAAATGTACACTTGCAAAACAAAGTCAAAGCTGGCAGCTTAGATTGGCCAGCTTAGACTTGAACGTTGGAATTTCAAATTTCACAAATAGAAATGATTTTCAAAATTTTTTCCATTAAAAGTTCTGTAAACACTTCTATACCAAATTCATCTTCAAATTTTCCAAAAATTCGAAATTCCAAGTTCAAATTGGAGCACAATTCATCAATTGGAGCTATAGAATAGTACGAAATTTCATTTTATGCAACAAATTGCAGTCAATTCTACAAAGCCCCAATTTCGAATTTACACAATGCACATAAGCTCAAGAACCCTAATTCGCATTTTTTCACAATTCATGAAACAACTCAGCACAAATTGGAATTAGGCATGTGTTGAACCGAAATGAAGCTTCAATAGACTATGAACAACATCTAAGCTATCAATTCTATGAAGATCCGAAGTCAGTAGCACATTCATCAATGTCAATAATCCATAAACTAATCGACAGATTGAAAAACAGATGCAAAGGAATGGATTAAAGCAAACAAAATAAGAGCAAAAGTTATAGAAACTTACTTGGGCAAGATGGATCAAACGCGATGGATCAAGGAATGAGCAGTGGAGATGCGTCAAGTGAGTGTGAAAGAGTGAATATTGAGAGAAATGAGAAAGAGAGAGAGAGACATACCTGTTAAATTCGATTTTGCAGAACATACGCCAACATTTTTATCGAGTACATCGGCGGCTTACATGCCGGTGTAACAAAATTAAATTCATGCTGAGAGCAAATGGCCAGCAACTTACTCATGTACACTACCGGCGTACAGGTCTACGCCGGCTTCAAAGCTGACGGCTTTTAAACTTAAGTGCCGGCTTTGATCGGGGTTTCAAAACCCTTGAACTTTTGAACATACACTGCCTTCAACATCGACGGCTTAGAAAGTAAGAAGCCAGTGTAATTGTTGTTGCAAACGCTGGCACTAAGCCGGCGGACTTCACCTTCCATTTGTCGGCTTCTTATGCGGTGCTCACCTACTTCTTCTTTTGACTTTCATGTCGGCTTAAAGCTGGCGGCTTTAGTCCTTCTTTCCTTTGATTTTTCAAAGCTAGCTCAAGGCTGGCAGCCTTATGCCGGCTTTCAGCTTCTTCAATTTTTTTTTTTTTTTTTTTTTGCATAAGAAAGATCTGCTCACACTAAAAAAATTAAGTTAGTAAAAACAAAACAAATATAACTATTCTTAAATTAAAACATGGGTTGCCTCCCAAGAAGCGCTTAGTTTAAAGTTGCTTAGCCCGACTTTCCTCTTCTGGTCATGGTTCTTTCAAATTCATGATAGTGGAAGCACTATCATGGTTTTCCCTTCATAAAAATGTTTGAGCAAATGCCCATTTACCTTGAAAGTCCGATTATCATCAGTTTTCAATTCTACTGCACCGTAGGGAAAAACTTTGCAATTTCAAACGGTCCTGACCATCTTGATCTCAACTTTCCTGGAAACAACTTCAAACGAGAGTTATAAAGTAAAACTTTTTGTCCAGGCAAAAACTCCCGCTTGATAATGTTTCTGTCATGCCATTTCTTCGCTCGTTCTTGTAGATACGAGAATTCTCATAAGCTTCATTCCTCCATTCATCCAATTGATTCAATTGAAGCAATCTTTTCTCACCTGCAGCTTTTTCATCAAAATTAAGGAATTTAATGGCCCAATATGCCTTGTGCTCAAGTTCTACAGGAAGATGACATGATTTACCAAAAACAATCATAAATGGGGACATTCCAATAGGGGTTTTAAAAGCAGTTCTATAAGCCCATAATGCATCATCTAATTTTAAAGACCAATCTTTTCTAGATGCATTAACAGTTTTTTCCAAAATTCTTTTTATCTCCCTATTGGATACCTCAACTTGTCCACTTGTTTGTGGATGATAGGGGGTAGCAATTTTGTGTGTAACACCATATTTTGACAAAAGTTTTTCAAATTGCTTGTTACAAAAATGTGATCCCCCATCACTAATGATAGCTCTAGGCACCCCAAATCTGGTAAAAATATTCTTTTTCAAAAATTTCAAAACTACTCGGGCATCATTTGTTTGTAAAGCAACAGCTTCCACCCATTTAGAAACATAATCAACTGCCACAAGTATATATATTTGAAAAAGATGAGGGAAAGGACCCATGAAGTCAATTCCCCACACATCAAAAAGCTCAATTACCATATGTTGTTTTGTGGTAATTCATGTTTCTTGGAAATATTACCAGTTCTTTGACATTGAGCACAAGACAATAAATATTTCCTGCAATCACGAAACAAATTAGGCCAATAAAATCCAGATGATAAGACCTTAGCTGCAGTCCTTTGAAGACCAAAATGACCTCCTGCTTCTTTTGAATGACAATGCTCAATAATGTTAAGCTGTTCAGATTCAGGCACACAACGTCTAATTACTTGGTCAACACATTTTTTGAACAAATATGGTTCATCCCAAAAGTAGCTTTTCACATCATGCAAAAACTTTTTCTTTTGTTGATAAGATAAACCATATGGAATGATTTTGCTAACCAAGTAATTGACATAATCAGCATACCAAGGCAAACTTAGGATCTCTACTGCATGCAATTGTTCATCAGGAAACTTTTCATTGATAGGAATATCTAAACTATCAGATTCTAGTCTAGATAAATGATCAGCAATCACATTCTCAGTTCCCTTCTTATCCTTAATCTCAAGATCAAATTCTTGCAGCAACAATATCCATCTAATCAACCTTGGCTTTGCATCAGCTTTAGCAAACAAGTATTTCAAAGCAGCATGATCAGTATATACTATGACTTTAGATCCTATCAGATAAGGCCTAAACTTGTCACAAGCAAATATAACAGCAAGAAGTTCCTTCTCAGTTGTGGCATAGTTTCTTTGAGCCTCATTCAAAGTCCGACTAGCATAGTATATAACATGAAACAACTTACCTCTTCTCTGACCCAATACTGCTCCTACAGCAAAGTCGCTGGCATCACACATAAGTTCAAAAGGCAGCACTCCCAATCTGGTGCAATAATCACTGGTGTAGATGTGAGCTTTTCCTTTAATAAGTTAAATGCCTGCAAACAATTGTCATCAAAATTAAACATGTATCTTCTCAAGAAGATTGCAAAGGGGTTTAGAAATTTTAGAGAAGTCTTTAATAAATCTCCTATAAAAACCTGCATGTCCTAAAAAACTTCTAACTCCCTTAACAGTGGTGGGTGGTGGTAATTTCTCTATGATCTCAATTTTGGCCTTATCAACTTCAATTCCTCTCACTGAAACTTTATGACCCAAAACAATCCCTTCTCTTACCATGAAATGACATTTTTCCCAGTTTAAAATCAAATTTGTTTTTTGCATCTTTGAAGAACACAAGCTAAGTTTTCTAAACATGCTTCAAAAGACTTTCCAAAAACAGAAAAATCATCCATAAAAATTTCAATAAAATTTTCAAGCATGTCAGAAAAAATAGCCATCATACACCTTTGAAAAGTAGCAGGTGCATTGCAAAGACCAAAGGGCATCCTCCTAAAAGCAAAAGTGCCATAGGGACAAGTAAAAGTGGTTTTTTCTTGGTCATCAGGAGCTATAGAAATTTGATTATAACCAGAATAACCATCTAAAAAGCAATAATAATCATGCCCTGCAAGTTTTTCCAACATCTGATCAATGAAAGGAAGGGGAAAGTGATCTTTTCTGGTGGCATCATTTAACTTTCTATAATCAATGCAAACTCTCCACCCAGTTACAGTACGAGTAGGAATCAAGTGATTTTCTTCATTTTTCACTACAGTCATACCACCTTTCTTTGGTACAACTTGAACTGGACTACCCACTTACTATCAGAGATAGGATAGATAATACCTGCATCAAGTAGTTTCAACTTCCTTTTTTACTACCTCCTTAAGTGTTGGGTTAAGTCTCCTCTGTGGTTGAACTGTTTTGTACTCAGCTTCCATCAAGATTTTGTGAGTGCAAATTATAGGGCTAATTCCCTTGATATCAGCAATAGTCCAACCAATTGCTTCTTTATGCTTCCTTAGAACTCCAAGCAGCTGCTGCTCTTGTTCACCTGTCAAATAAGATAAAACAATTATTGGCAAAGTATCTCCAGTTCCTAGAAAAGCATATTTTAAATGTGAAGGAAGGGTTTAAGCTCAAGATTTGGTGGCTGTATCAATGATGGTACTGGCTTGCTTTCACTAGTGCCTAGCTCCTCATAATATCTGGTTTTAATTTGAGGCACTTGCTCAACTTGTTGCTCATCATCACTCCATTCATCAAGATTTCTTAAAACAGATTCCACAGTCTCTACACCTATATTTTTTTCAACAGACTCAGAAATAAACTCATCAATAATATCAATAGTATAACAGGAACCTTTATCAAATCTTTTCATTGCATCATAAACATTAAAGGTTACCCGATCATTTTCTACCCTTAAAGTAAGTTTACCTTGTTCCACATCAATTAATGCTTTAACGGTTGCAAAGATTGGTCTGCCAAGAATCATTGGGACTTCACGATCTTCATCCATTTCCAAGACTATAAAGTCTACTGGAAATATGAACTTGTCAACTTTTACCAAAACATTTTCAACAATACCACATGGGTATTTGACACTTTTATCTGCAAATTGCAAGGTGACATGGGTCTCCTTGCATTCTTCAAGTCCTAATTTTCTGAAAATGGATAGAGGCATAAGATTAATACTTGCACCAGAATCAATAAGCACTTTATCAAAATGAAATTTTCCTATAGTGCAAGTGTCACGCCCCGAAGGGTACCCTAAACGTGGCAGTCCGCCGTACACAATATTAAAGCCTAAGAATGACCACCTTGATCATGCAAAGGCTTCCATACTATATACAAGGCGTCTAACATAAAGGAGACACATCGAATGATACATTTTATGTTGATATAATTGAGTAACAATGTAAAGGAAATAGAATCCACTATACTTTTGATACAAACCACTATACTTCAAAATATAAATCATTCAACTTCAATTACATTCATCCACAGACTTCCCTACATAAACTATTACAAGACAATCATAAAACTAGCTGATAACTTCAACATTCTCATTTCTTGCCGAATCCCGAAGCCATTCTCGGCTTCAACCATCTCGTCCCCACTTTGCATTCTTGAGATAACCTGTTCATTTAAACAGCTATTGGGGTATAAGCTACACTAGCTTAGTGAGAATTCCCTTAGTTCCGTACCAGAACAAGCAAGCATTAATCAATCATATGCTATGCATGAATAAACACGTGAGCAAGCAATTATGTATGGGTATCCGGAACCCACACATAGAACGGATTTACGCCTCCGTATCTTGGGTTAGGGATGGTATTGAAGTCTACACGACTGTGCTAGTCCCCAAGCCCTCGGCTCATAGCATTCGCCTCGGCTAGGTCACACATGGAATGCATCCCCGATGCGCCTTAGTTTCCTATGAATGAGCTCTGATCCCGGGTCTCATTATCCAAACGAGTCCTCGGACCATACCGATCGACCTGCGTAGGAGTAGCACGCTACCAAATGCAATATGTCCGATGCGATGCATGATCAATTTACTTTTTGCTTAGGTCAAAATATTTATACATTCTTTAGAGTGACCAGCCAATATCATACACATAACAGAAATAATATGAACAGTGCAGTTATCCAATCAAATCGTGGTTTCGATATGCTTTAGTATTCTTTGACATACATTCATCACAGCCTCATCATATATCCCATCCCCATTCATATCGATTTTTATCTTGTTCCTATAATCTAATGCAACTAACTACAAGCACAATCAAGGTAACAAAACAAGGAGAAAACTCACTCGGCCATTGGATCACCGGTCTTCTAGTAATAATAATTCGGTGGCAGGGAATCATTGATCTCGGGATCTCCTAAAAAGGAAGAAATACTCTAATAAGTATTTCAATTCAAACTAATCTAAACGATCTTATACGAACTATCAAATTCGTAATTCTCGTCCTAAGCGGGAATTCCAACTTAAAACGGCCATAACTTGGTCATTTTAACTCGGAATCTCGCAAATTATATATCGATTTCTATCTACTTCAAAAGATCTATCTAATTCTAATATTATATTTAAGTTTTGAAAACATTTAGGTCTCAGAAAAGAGGGATCAGATCTGATCAGTAACGGTTTCCGATTCCGAAAAATAGTTTTGTAAATGTTTGTAATGTTTATTATATAAATTAGCCATACATGCAATATGAGTGATTTCCTAACATGAATGGCATGAAATGAGTTTCATGTATGCATGGTATTGATGATTTTTGGTAAAAGAAAATTTTGGAACTCTTTATTTTGCAAGACTTCAACTATAACTACTTTTTGAAAAATCTAGTTTTCTAACTTTGATCATTTCCATTTGTTTTGGATTTATTACTTAAGAAAATAAATTATTTTTGTTAAAATTGAGTCTTCATTATATATATTACTTATGACCTTCATTTCTACAAAAAATTTCATTTTACACTTTGTAAATATGTTTTCCAATATGATTTACTCAAAAATCCGAATTTTAGAAATCCACTTTTTGAATGATTCATTTGGGAAAACTTGTTTAAAATTAAAATTTAAGGCTTTACTATATCAATTACTAAGGACTTCATTTAACACATAAAACTTGCAATTTGAGCTCAAATACTAAGTGATTACATATGCATCATCTCAAATTACGAATTTGACAATTTGATCACTAACTCAATTTTTTCCATTTTAATTCCATTACTTGTTTTACACATTACTCATGCCTAAACTCATTTTAACTTGTAAAAATTATTCCTTAAAGATACCTATTACCCATACTCTTCATTTTTCACATAAAACATGAGTTTTGGAGTTGATAAATGGGTTTTAAGAATTGGTCTTGGTTGGGATCCGAATTTACAAAATTCATTTTTGGTTATATCTTTTGATAAAATCTATCTAAGCTCATGAAAATCCATTCCTTACATATCATATCTTATGAGCCTTTCATTTCTTAAATAAAAACTTCATTTTTGAGTTGGAAAACATGTTTTTAAAATAGGCCTTGGCCAAAATCCGAAAATGGAATTTTTATTTTGAAAATAACTTTTGAAAATCACATTAGATTCTTGTAAAAAGAAGTCTTGATGATATTCATACATTAAGCCTTCATTTTCTTAAGAAAAAATTACATTTTGACACTTGGAAAATGGTTTTTAAATATTGGTCTTGCCAAAATACGAATTTCACAAATGTTGTTCAAGTTCAAATCTAAGATCTACACATAATATGAACATACACCTAGATGAAACCCATGAAAACAAACTTTAAACTCATAGATCTAAACTTTGCTCATCAAAATTTCTCATTTATGTTATCTATACCTAAGCCCTTCATTTTAAATGAAAATACACATTTTGAAGTTGAAAAACCACTTTTCTAAATATGGTTCCATTTTCATCCGAATTTTCAAAAGTTGTTTTTGTTGAAAATAAAATAGATCTTGAGTTTCCTACAATTTTCCTACCATCATCATGCTATAGCAAGTTGTTCATGAACATAAAAAAGATCTAATGCATTTATGAACTCAAAACACTAGATCTAGTTTCTAAACTAGTTTTAATATGCATGAATCACTAAGATAGACATGTGGATGATAGATCTATACATAAATCATAAGAAATAACAAAGATAACAACTTAAATAACAAGATCCATGGCATAAACGAAAATCAAAGCTACAAAAATTTAGATCTACAAAACATATCAACTTTAAACAAGAAAATAATTGAAATACAAGATAATAAAAGTAGAGAAAGGGAGTGTTTCATTATTGGCATCATCATCCTAAGCTTTTAAGCTTATGGAAGGTCATTTGATGCATGAAACCTTCATTACACTTTACCTATATCACCTATGGAGCTTTGGGAAGAAGATTTGCTTAGAAATCTTTAAGAAATAGGTGTGGAAGCCATGGAAGAAGAAGGGGGCAGCTTGTTTTTCATGGAGGAACAAGAGGAAATGAAGAAGAAAGAGAGGAAAAATGAGAGAGAAAAGTTAAAGAATGAAAGAAGGAAAGTGAGTAAATGAAGGAGTGAGAGAAAATGAGTGTTTTAATTGAATAAATGAGAGAAAAAAATAAAACAAGGCAGCCCAAAAAGGACCATGCTGCACGTGAAAATGGAGAGGAGAGAGAGGGGAAATTGTTGAAATTTGACTTGAATTTGAATTATGTAATAAATGTGTAATGTAACTTTCTTAAGAAGGAGTAGAAAATAATTAATTTAGTCCAAATATGAGTAGATAAAGGACAATGGCAGCCATAAATAGGGTCAAAAATCTGCCATCAATTGTGGGATAATGTGTAGAAAGATTGAAGTGAAAATGAAGTGATATGTGTAAGGTGTACTTGAAGGTATGGGTTGTAAAAGTACTTTATTAATAAAATAAATTAAAATAAAATAAAATTAGAAAATTTATTCCAAATATTTGTAGCAGATTTTTCATATTTAAAATAAAATAATTATTTGAATTATTTTAGTAATTTAACAAATATGTTACCAGTATGATCAAAATACGTGAATATGGGCTATAATTGATATTTTTATAACCCGAAAAATTGTAAAAAATTATTTTATGAAAATAAAAACATTTTTAAAATATTTTTCAATTATTAAATTAATTTATTTTATTTTTAGTATCGGGTCTTAAACAGAATCTGATCCCGTAAAGACCCGAAACGAACTAAATATTAGAAAAACAAAATTTTCTATAACATATAAAATATTTATCTAAAAATATAAGAATTTATAAGAATAATAAAATTTTTAATGAAATAAAAATGAATAGTGCAAAAACTAATCAATTACCGGTAATAATGAAAATACGATAAAAAGGTTATAACTGTAACTTTTATAACCCAAAAAATTATATAACTGATATATTTAGAAATCTTATGAAATTACGAGTCTAACAGTATTATTGATATATTTTTGATATCTCGAGCCCCGAGACATGCTTTTCGAAGTCTGTATCCGAACGGTTTCGAAATAGGTCAAAAATTTACCAATATGATATTTTTAAACAAACTTATATTACTATGAGCTATTCTACATATTTAGCTACGCCTCGACCTCTAGGGTTAGGGGCACTAGGTTGTCGAACTTAGGCTATTGCATTCCGGTTAGGGTTTCTTGGTGATTTTTCCGGTTTAGGTCTTTGCCACTTTGGAAACTGATATTTTATGTTTATACAATGTATTTACTTTAAGAAATTTATTTTACATTTCATTTTTTTAAGTATTTAATATCTCTTAATGTTTTCGGAATTCTTGAATTAAGTTATATTTTCGAAAGTCAATCGTTATTTGCTTTTTAATAATTTGTTTTTGGGCTTTATATTACCCGTTTTTATAAGTCGGAGTTAAATATGGAATTTGTCATACGTAATGGTTTTGGAATTATAGTGTTGTTGAGTTCTTACTTTGTTTTTTAGAATTCTTATTTTTCCCAAGATTCGAAAATTTTTCAAATTCGTTCATGATTTAAGACTAGTTGAAATTCGGTTTTAATTTGAAGTGATTTTTAGGGTTTATTTTCGAAGTTCATCTTGAAATTATTTATTGAAATTTTCCTGGGCTTACATCCTCCCCACCTTTAGGAAAGTTTTGTCCGCAAAATTTGTTACGTGTATATCGTTTATCGAGAAAAGATTGTGAATTTCGAGTTATATCTCTAGCATCGGTTTATGTTTTGGTTTGTATCATTTCTAAATTTTGTATGATAGATCTTTTACGAAATATAGCACATACAAATTTATAAGGTTTGGCTTAGCGATTCCAACCACTTACACGACTCTTTTGGAAAACGACATAGACTTGACTCGAGACCACAGATGACTCGACTTGCCGACACTAGACGACTCATGACAACACGACCTTTCATGACTCGATTACTTGACCAACGAAGGTTGTGGATTCGCTTCTCCATTCTTATGTAGCTGTACATACAATATTGTGCTTTATGATTCATATTTCCTTAAACAATATAGTCATCGTCGTTATATATTCTTATCATCGTGATCATCTTGATGGGGTTGAAATCAAGAGATCTCATTGCTTTATTGTATCATTATTACTCGTGAAGATCTTATGGAGTTTGGTAATTGAGATTTGATTACTGAAGTTTTAACTTTTATGTAGTGATCGTCATAGATTTTCGATCTTTCAAAGTTCTTTATTTACAAGAAGTTGTATGAGGGGTATCTTGGAATTCGTTAAATCAATCGAGTTTTGTTTTAGTTTCCATCGTTGGCTCATACTAGCTTTTAATGGTCTCGGGCTCTCCTATTTTTTAGTCTAGCCATTTAATCCAAGGGTATTTCTAACAACCTATCTCTTTGATTCTATTAGCAGGAAAGAATATGCAGTATTCTAAGGGTGTAGCGCTAACCTGATACCGAGTTGCATATTTGATCCTCGCTTCCTTCCATGGCAAAGGACTCCAGCTCCTCATCACTAGCTTCTTCATACACTCCATATGTGTGAAGGTTGTGGACTGGATTTCCGGATGTAGTTGTTCTTGAAGAACTTCGATTACTTTTTCCTTTGTTGTTTTTATTCCTATTAGATCTCTTCCTCTTTTTCCTTGGTAGATCCAGCGAAGCAACATGCGGGTTATCTCGTTCAGGGCATGTTTTAGCTAAATGCCCCGTTTTTGTGCAAAGAAAGCATCCGGTGGTCATCTTTTTAGGACACTTCTCAACTTTGTGACCAGGGTCCCCACAGAGATAGCAGTTGAATTGAAGTTGCGGATACTGTACAGGGTAGTGCTCTCTCTTACATCTCCAACATTGTATCTTATCCAATATTTTGTCTTCTTCCTTGATTGGGTCATCATCCAAGGGAAGTGTTCTGACTTCTCGACTCGGGGTCATTGCAACATAAGACTCCAATTCCTTATTACTTCTTTCTTGCCTCCTCTTTTGAGCATTTTCTATTATCTGTGCTCTTTCTAGCAATCCTTGATAACTCCTGATATCAAATTCCTCCAATCGAGTCCAAAGATCTTCTTTCAAACCATTCAGAAACACTTGTCTTTTGAGTTCCTCACTTTGTTTATATGATTCCGGAGCATATTGCAACAATCTACTGAACTCGGTTTCATATTGTTCCACACTACGATCTCCTTGTGAGATATTGAGGAAATCTGCACTGTACAGGACCCTTAAGCTCATGGGGAAATATTTGTCCAAAAACTCATATTTAAACATCTCCCATGTAACTGGAGGCGTCAACTCTCTTTCCTTAGATTCCCACCATACTCGGGCATGTAAGCGGAGCATATAGGTTCCATAATTGACTTTCAGACGGTGTGGTACTTCAAAAGCGTTAAAGGACCTCTCAATGTGTGCCAACCAATCCTCTGCCTCATCTGGTTTTTCAAAAACTCCGTCGAAATACTGGTTACACTTTATGAAGCATGGTAAGAGACTTTGGTGGCATTGAGGTGATGGGGGTTCATCTTGTGTCGTTTTTTGCTCATATCTCACAGGTGTAGACGTTGAACTGACCTGAGTCTGTTGCCTGTAGCTTCTTATCTGACTAGTAAGCCGTTCAATCAATAGATTATCCGGAAGTCCATGATGTGGGCATTTCCTAACTGTTTCTTTGAATCTTTCCCAAGCTTCATATAATGATTCACCAGGAAACTTTGTGAAGTTGGTGATCTCATTTCTTAGTCTGGCAGGAGGGAAAAATCTCTTCAAAAATTTAGTTGTTAAGTCTGCCCATGAAGTAATGGATTCAGGTGGTTGAGAGTTGAACCAAGCCAATGCTTTATCCCTTAGAGAGAAAGGAAAAAGCTGCATTCTAATGGCCTCATCTGTTACGCCATTAAGTTTGACAGTATTACAATATTGGAGGAATTTGGCAATGTGTTCATCCGGTGTTTCATTTGGATATCTTCCAAATTTATGTGATTCAACCATCTGAATCAATGCTGGTTTAAGCTCAAAATTGTTGACTTGAACTGCAGGTCTTCTCACAGCAGGACCTTGAACAGTAGGTACTGTGTAATCCCGAAGTGCTCTAACAGGTGCAGCTTGAATCAGATTGTTGTTGTGATCATTGTTGCCCTCATTGTTTCTTGGTTCGTTTTCTGCCATTTCTTCTGGTTGCAGCACTTCTTGTCTTCCGTTTTCTCTTCTTTGTTGATGCAGGGTTCGTTCTATTTCAGGATCAATTGGTAGAAGTTCCCTACTTCTACTCCTATGCATGTAACCTGCAAAAAGAAAAGAAAATAATCAATTTAATGGAAAAACACCTAAACTACTAGCAAAACTAAAAGTGATCTAATATTAACTTAATCCCCGGCAACGGCGCCAAAAACTTGATCTGATGTAAAATGTGTATGTAAATTCAAATACTACCAGCAAATGTACTGGGTCTTGATCAAGTAATATAGAAATGAGTTGAGTATCGTTCCCATAAGGACTAAATTAACTACTAGATTGGTATTAGTTTATACTAATATTTAGGTAATCAAAATGTATAAATCAACTAACTAAATTATATCTACTATGAATGCAATGAGATTGTGAGAAGTTATATAAGATGAATATGGGAAGCAACAGAATCCATCCTAATCTTTACTAATCATGCTGAATTTATATTATATGAATAATTAGGATTATGGATATTTGTAAGAAATTGTCAAGACCTAAAACTATCGAGTTTTAGTAGACCATAAAATAATCTATTAGCTTCTGCTATACAAATTATCAATGGAATCTAATTTACAATCATAAATCTTCCAATTCTATAATTGTCTAATATCCTAAGTTAACTTCTCCTAATTCCTTAGTGAGAAATTAAAATAAAATATTGCATGAATCACATAGAACAATTTCTAAATTAATATCAAACTTAATTGCTTTCACAATTGTTGTTTAATCTCAATTCATGAATTCCTATGAACCATAATTCTTTTTCCAAATTATTAAAATTCTTATCTATTCAATTTCAATTAGAAATACAATAGATAATTAGGATTCAATACAAATATTCCATAATTCTAACAATCCTATAATATAAATTCAAGAATCATTTTAGTAAAATTAGGATTTCATCACTTCCCACAAAGAAAGGTTAGCTACTCATGGAAGATGATTCAATAATCAAATAAGAATATGAAATTGATAACATTATGAACAAATAATTCAGATAAATGAATTGCATAAGAAAGAGATTAGATATCACCAATTCAAATATCGCAATCTTCAATTACAATTCTTGAAAGCTCAATTCTCTCACAAATCTCTATGAAATGCTAAAATTATTTATATACTGAAGTGTATTCTATTTTGCTTCTGCTTCTTCACTTCTGCTTGTTCAACTAGAGGAGGGAGATAGCCTATTTATAGGAAAAATTTCGTGCAAAGCATTAATGGAAAATTACAGTTTCACTTCGTACGCCGGCAGTTACAAATCCTATACCGGTGGCTTACAGACGGCATATAGTCATTTTCTTCTTTGCACAGGCAGTGCATTGGCAGCTTTCAACTTCGGTTACAAGGGTAGGCCGCTTCTATGCCGGCGGCTTAGATATAGATCTAGCCGACGTATGTGATGAAAAATAAAAGGTTGGACCAATTTATAACGAAAGCCGTCCCAAAGCCGGCGGCTTTGATGCCGGCTTAGACTATCCATCAAATTTGGTCTCTTCATTTGTCTCCGAGCATGTGTTATCTACTTGTCGCTTCTGATCCTTGATCTACACTGCCTCAACGCCGGTAGCTTAGTATCCGGCGTAGGTTGTAACTCTTTTTGCGCTGGTGACGTTTGAACTCTGAGCTGCCAGCCTTTAGTGTACGTTGGCCTATTCATCTTCTACGCCGGCGGCTTTCAGGCGGCGTATAATTGGTTGAGTCAATCCTTGTAAAGCTGGCAATGTAGGCAGTGGCTTTGAATGAGTGCATCTTGTAAGCCGTCTCAACGCCGGCGGCTTTGAAATCAGAATAGCCGATGTATCCTTGAATTTTTCCAATTTTCATTCCAAAGTTCCTTGTTTTGATTTCTTTGTCCAAATTAGACCTAAAACATGAATTTTAACCAAAACAAGTATCCATTCTAGCTATTTTGAATATCAACAAGTTGTATATAATATGATCTTATCAATTGCCCTTTACATTGACCTAAGTTTTTGCTTAGGTTGTATTTTGTTTTAACACTAGTTATCATACTAGTAGTAAAATGACAACATTTGAAGCATTATATTACAGAGAGCCCCCTAAAGTTTTGATTATGTTAAAGGGTCCACCTCGTTAGAGATAGTGAATGAGGAGCTACAAGCAATGGATGTTATGTTAAAGGAGCCAAGAACTCATTTGTATCAAGATCACTTAAAGATGAAGAACATTTTAGATTAACATCGATTGAGCAAGTGTTTTGAAGTGAGGGACATTGTATATGTGAAGTTGCAACCATGTAGGCAAACCACACATTAATATACCTATTATGAAATCACATGCAGGTAAACCACACATTAATAGACCTATTATGAAATTAGCCTGAAGATTTTATGAACCATTTAAAGTGATTAGTCAAATTGGCTGTATGGCTTATAAATTGGGGTTGCTTGAAGGGTGTTGCATCTACCTTGTCTTTCATATTTCATTATTGAAAAATGCCTTTGGAGAGGACTGGAAAAAGGTTTCTTTACCATAAGATTCATTGTCGAATCATCTTTTAGTTAAGCCTTTAGCTATTTTGGACCAAGGCAAATTTTCAAACAAGGGTAAAATATTTCTGAAGTATTGTTGCATTGGGAATCACTATTATCAAAAGGTGCAACATAGATAGACAAGGATGAATCTATTAAAGATCATCTTGATTATCACCTCGAGGCCAAGGTGTTTCTTTCAATAAAGGAGAAAACTATTATGAATAAGTGACGAAGGAAAAGTTCCTTCTTATTTGAAGGATTATATGACATGAAGAATAAGATGACTTAAGCATATGAGACTTATGCTACAAGTGTCTAAGTGTTAATTGTGGTCTACAAATGATAGTTTTGACGGTAAAATATAGCCATCAACCCACTTGGTCTCATAGGCCTTGAAACTTTATAATGTTGATGGGCCCATAAAGGGCCCATGACTAGCGACATCTTGATCTTCCAAAAAGGTAACAAAACCCACGGCTCCTCCAAGGGATATGGCGCATAATGTCTCCCCAGGACTTCTCACCTCAGAAAGGCTTGTCAAGCCCATCAGCTTAGCTAACTGGTGTGCTCGATCTTATGGCCTCATAATCTCTGGTCAAAGCAAATGTTCCAGTCACACCCCATGACTAGGGGAAGGGAAATATGATCATCTAGGCCATACTCCATGAAGCCATAGCTCCCTAGCTCATGGATCTCCATCACTTCGAATACCAGGTCAGCTGCCAGGAAGAAGCCTAACCCGATATGACCCTAAACACCATAAATACCCCCTTCCGTTCTAGGGAAAAGGGTGGGAGAGAAAGGAAGAAAAAAGACAAACATACTATCTCTACCCACGGACTGACTTAAGCATTGGAGTGGCCGCATCGAGCAACCCCTAGTGCCCCTCTAATCGCTTTTTCTATATTGGCAGGAGCTATCCAAATCAACTGGTGCAACATTTGGTGCTGTTTGTAGGAACTGTTGTCTGAAACCTTATCTAAAACCCTTTCAAAACTCCTCCTTTTCTCCCATTGCTTTTTCTACTAGAGCCCTTCTAAAACCCATAAACCATTGCTATAAGAATACATTTTTTTCCATATAAACTGAGGCCTCAGTGGAGCAAGAATCAAACGGACCCTACTCTCACATAGCCTGGAACCACCTCAGTAGGTGATGGCAGGGCCCCTGAACCATCACACGTCGACCACCTGACGACTGCAAATGACGAACCTTTGGATCCAAGACACATCATGGAATTATAAATCTTGTGTAGACAACTTGTGCACAAGAACATGGAAAATGAGCATTCCAACCCTCTCCTCTATGTTAAAATCACAAAGTTGGAGGGCTTAAAGGACCTGCATTTAGAAGAGCATGCCTCCAGCGTGACAAAGCACCTCCTCAACCCAACCACCATCCAAGCTCGAATAGGAGCCAATTGAAAAGGGCCACAAGCGTATTATAGCATCACCACGGGCTAGCGCCTCCACCAGGGAGCCGTCCTATAGTTCAAGACTGCACCTAAATGAGTACTGAAGAAACAATGCTCTCAAAAGCCCGAGAAAAGCTGTTCACAACATATCGCGAGAACACACAACATCCCAACACTCGACATGAGTTACCTTGAGATACTAAATGTATGATGAACAACATCGAAAGATGGGGCCTAAAGGTCCTAGCTTAACTCGAGCTTGCAGGGACAAAAGCTTACTCTCATCACTAAAGATACTCAGCTTGGTTCCAATAAGAAGCACACACTTGAAGAAGTTTAAAGACATGATGAGAAGGCTGTTGACCAGCAAAGAAGGTTTTGGGGATGAGGTTGCTGCCAAAACACTCCCAGTTAGATACCCTTTACAGTCAAGATTGAATATGAGGTGCTCTCAACCGTGGCTTGACTACCGACCCTAGAATCTTATGATAGGACAACCATTTCAAAGGACCATATTGGCCAGTTCCAGTCCACCATGGTGATTCAACAAGCTGAGCCTAACATGACAGGTCCATTCACCTACCTTTTTATAGCACACTTCATGGCAAGCAAGCCATCGGAGAAAAATGCCCCATACCTTTATACGGTACGATATATACAAGGTGAGCCATTGTAGGATTACCTTGTAGGGTTTAACAAAGCATGTTTAGATGTCTTGAACCTCAACCAAGGAGTAGCTTTAGAGGCTATCAAACAAAGAGTCCCTGCAGACAGCCCGTTGTTTGATTCCATTTCGAAATGCCAGCTCACTATGCTTGAGCAAGTGAGAGAAAAGGCACAGAAATATATTCACTAAGAGAATACCCGAAACACTAAGAGCAAAGCTGAAGCCAAGATCGAACCCCCTTGAACTAAAAGCAATCCACCTTGAGAAAAAGGATGACAAAAAGACTGTCGTAACTTCAATGGAGCTTATGCACACTAGGGTCGCAAAGATGATGAAAAGTGAAAAGTCTTCTTGATGTATGATGGGTTCATACCTCTTCACTTACCAGTCCACAATATGTTCCTTAAAATAAGGAATCAAGACCTCCTGCTATCACCGCTTCCAATGAGGCTCAGCTTTAGAAGAAAAGCCTCAAAGGAATATTATAAGTATCACTGCGACTGTGGGCACATTAGAAAGAATTATTAGTAGTTTAAGAACACCATAGAAGATGCCATACGGCATGGCTGCTTAAGCAGTGTATTGACCATGACCTAAAGCAAGAGCCATAAGCACAAAAACGCATGATTGACGAGCAGAAGAAAGCTGTTGACACTTGAGACCGCTCGGATCAGCCCCAACACAACCAACAATGCCATGGCAAGATTAATACTATCATAAGTGGACCCCCGACCTTGATAAGAGTAAGGTTACCACCTAGCCCAAGCTCGTCTCGACAAATGATGAATTTTGAACCTAAAAGGACTAAGGTTAGCACCACCATTTCCTTTTCATACGAAGATTATGAAGGGGTCTAGGCCGTTAACCAGGATGCCTTGGTGATCTCTACCCATATTTCGAGCTAGAAAGTTAAAGAGTGTTGATCGACATAGGAAGCATCACTGACATCCTCTTTAGTTAGGCCCACGAGAAAATGAAACATAAGTTAAGACCCAAGTTGAGGCCTTATGATCATAAGCTGTACGAGTTTGATAATGGCCTATCCGACCTCACGGGATCATTACCTTACCCTTCGAGCTGATGAAGAGTCATGTAACATCATGTACCGGATAGATTTCCTTATGGTAGACTATTAGTTCCCCTACATTACTATATCAGATAAGGCCATGTAGTCGGTTTTTGGCATGATCATTTCCTAACCCCACCTTAAAGTGAAGTTCTTAACCTCAACTGGAATAGGGATATGCCAAGGAGATTAGGAATAATCTCGAAAACTATACATTAGGGTCCTAAAAGGAGACCGTGTATGTAAAATAGACATAGAGCCAAGGGATAATACAAATGTTGAGGTGAGTCGACTGAGCTCATAGAAGAGGTTGCCTTGGATGATAACCCTGAGCACACCATAAAGGTGGGAAAATCGATTCCTCCCAACATAAAGGGGAGCCTGATCACGATCTTGCAAGCGAATAAAGATGTCTTTGTATGGTCGCCCTCTGACATAACAGGCAAAAGCCCGAGTGTGTTTATACATCAGCTAAACATCAGCAAGACCTAGAAGCTAGTTCACTAAAAAATCAGACACTTCGTCCTCGAAAGTCAAGCCGCCATCAAAAAGGGGGTCCAAAAACTGCTCTAAGTAAGGTTCGTTAAGGAAGAAAAATACCCCACTTGACTAGCTAATGTATTTCTAGTCAAGAAACCCAGTGGGAAATGGTGGATGTACGTTGATTACACCAACCTGAATAAAGCATGTCCGAAGGATTGCTTTCCATTACCACGGATCAACCAGCTCGTTGACAAAACATTGGGTTACTAGCTACTAAGTTTCATGGATGCCTTCTTGGGCTATGACCATATCAAGATGCAAGAAACTGACGAGGTCTACACTTTCTTCATCACATCCTTTGGCACATATTGCTACAAAATGATACCATTCGGACTTAAAACCATTGATGCCACCTTCTAATGGTTAGTTGCTGAGGCGTTCAAACCTTAGATAGGTAAAAACATGGAAGTTTATGTCGATGATATGATCATGAAAAGTAACAAGCAGAGATTCACCGCATAACCTCCAAGTGACCTTTGATCGACTCTGCTTCTATAATCTAAAGCTCAATCCACAGAAGAGCATGTTTGGCACCTTGTTAGGAAAATTACTAGGTTATGTAGTGTCCTGAAAAGGAATTGAAGCTAACCCTAACAAGATTGAAGTGACCTTGACAATGATGCCGCCCATATCGATAAAAAAAGTGCAACAGCTCGCTGGTAGAATAACTACATTAAGTAAATTCCTCCTAAGAGCGTCAACTAGTATATTATATTAGCCATGTCCTCCATGGACCCAAAACAAAGATATACTAAATTGGGAAAGTTTGCCCTGACAGTAGTAATATCTGCACGTCGACTACATCCGTATTTTCAAGCGCACCAGGTCATCGTCCTCGCCTATGCATTGATAAGGGAAATCCCACAAAAGTCAGACATCTTAGAAAGAATGATGAAATATGCTATCGAGCTTGGTGCTTATGGGGTGTAATACTGACCTTGGGACATCATTAAGGCACAATTTTTGGCAGACTTTATGGTTGAATACACCAGGACACCTAAGCTTGATGATGAGCAAAAGACTGCCTAGACCCTCGATGTGGTTGGATCATCCACGCCGAGGGAGGGGAGGATGAAGCTAGCTTAGTCTTAAAGGTACTCCAAGGAGTTAAGATCAGCTATGCTTTAAAATTCGTTTTTCCCACAAGTAATAACAAAGCAGAATACGAAGCCCTATTAGCCGAGCTTAAACTCGCTATAAGTGTTGGAGTAGAAACATCGGACGTCAAGATCTTTCTGACTCCTGGCTTATGGTGCAATAGGTCAAAGGTATGTACGATGCAAAGAATGAAAAAAATGGTCAAATATTTAGAAGCAGTCACTAAAGAACTATTTTTTTTATACATCATTAAGATACCTAGAGCCGATAATTCAAAAGCCTATAAGCTTTCTAAACTCGTCTCCATGATAGTTCCTGACTTAGGAAAGGTTGATTAAAAAACCTTCATCAAATTCCTCTTTGAAAAATCTACCATTACAAAAGTTCATGAGGTGCTAGACCTATAATAGGCAAACCTACCACCAAGCTAGATGACCCCCATGGAGGAGTACCTCAAAGATGGCGCCTTACCTTCAAACAGAACGGAAGCAAAAAATTTGATGTATAAAATAGCTAACTATACCATGATCAACAAGGTTCTATATAAGAGGGGCTTCAGTTTCCCCTTTCTCCTTTATTTGCGCCTAGATACAGGACAACATGTTTTAAAAGACCTTTATGTTGGAGTGTAGCAACCACGTCAAAGCCCAATCACTGCCCACCTGAGACGTGCGAGCTGGCTACTTCTGGCCAATAATGAAGGTCGATGTAAGAAATTCATACAACAATGTGAGCGTAGTCAAAATATTGCTCCCATTGACCATGCCCTAAGTGCAAACCTACTCTACCGCACCAGCCCATAGCCATTCACTATGTGAGGATTGGACATCTTAAGACCCATTTCCTCTCTGGACAGGTTAGAGAAAGTTCATAATAATTGGGTGTGACTATTTTACAAAATGGGTAGAAGCCAAGACTATGGAAAAGGTCATGGACAAATGCAAACCCCATAATTTTGCATAATCTAATTTTCATAATTGACAATAATATGACATAAATCTTAAAGAAATTTTGAGAAAAATCATAAAAATCACTCCTGATTTTTCACAATTTAAGAATGTTAAAAATTTTAAAAATTTAATTATAGTTTAAGAAATCATAATCGTTTTCAAAAAACTTTTCCCTAACCTTTTTGCGATCAATAAGTGACGATAAACTAAACAATTAATGAAGTAATTATTAAGGCTCTAGTAAACTTAAAAAGAATTATCAGTCAATATCCAAAAATAATTATAAAAACAAAAAATATACCTCGAAAATTCTTAAATAAGATAGTGTAATTAATTACCAAGAAAAACTTTAACTCCAATAAATAAACGTAAATATATCTCTAAGTTCATCAAACACATAGAATCAAATAATGCTTAACAAGTAAATTCTAAAACAACTGCAAATAAATATTTTCTTATGAACTTATAATTAAACATAGTTGTAACCCCTTAAAGAAGCCAACCATAGAAGAAGTAACCTTTAAAAAGAAATCTGTTAAAAAAGCTAATAACACCATCTCCTTTAGTAAGTAAAATCTCTTGAAAGTCACTCAAATCATGTAAATAATTTATTACATACAGAAAATATCCAAAATATAAGACAAGTTCATATAATAAAATAGAAAAGCTCTAAAATTAATACCCATAAAATATTCTACATTACTAATTTAATCATGTGGTTATTTTAGGAACATGATACATAGTAAATATATGGCAAACTATTACTACAATTAACCATTATAGTAGTAGTAGTATTAATAGCATCAAAAGTGTACTATATTAAGACAATTTTATTAAAGTTAACAATATTAAGGCCATAAGAAATATATTGCTAATATTACATTAGTCATGATAACTTATCAACTTGTAACAATACTATATGATTTATATCCAACATTGTAATTTTATAGCAATAATATATACGTAATCATCATATCAATAAAACCTATAACTCAACAAGACCCTAAGGTTAATTACCTAAGAAAGCTTACAATTATTGGCACAAACTACACCTCTGATAACTCATTTGATACGACAAATACCGTATTAAAGTAATTATAATAAACAAGTGAAAACGCAAATAAAGAAAATAATATGATATTAGTCAAATAATATAAACTAAAATCATATCAGAAGATTAATTAAAATTTTAATAAAATAATGAAAATACATCATGAAACCTAAAATTCACATTACAATCGAAATCTTAAACTGTATTAGATCAGGAAAAAAATCTTAGTAACCTTAGATCGAATCAAGTAAATCTTATAAACCTATAATGTCATATAAATTAAATTAAACTTGGACTCCCAAAAATTCGAAACCCTAGGAACCATAAACAGGATTAGATAAATATTAAATAACCCTAAGATATCAGATGAATTAAATAAAGCGTGGAACCCCAAAAGTAAATCATATAGCAAAAACATATCACTAACAGAACGATCTAATAGCTTAATCAATCCGAAGACCCTACACTAAACAATTCATCTAATTGAGCTCTAACAGATAAATCAATGTAGTGCATCCAAGTAGTATCTATTAATAAAATAATATCCTATAATTGTAAACTCCCAAAATTTTACAATAATCTTATAAGTAAAACCTTAGACTCAAAAACGAAACCAGAACCCTAAAGTCAAACCGAGTCAACCGTAAACCTTAAGAAATCTAGACTCGATTAGATAGCTCCTAAAACTATAAAATACTAAGTTAATTATAAAAATATTATGACCTTAAATTATGAACCAAATATATATTATAAGTCCTAAAATGATCAAATTCGACAAAACTTCCATCGTATCAAGCTTTTACGGGATTAATTTCCATATCCGATTACGAACATGTAAATCAAGACAATATAATTTAATTAATATTTAGTAATAAATAATGTAAATTTATTTTCTTTAATATGGTATCTAAATTTTCAAATCAAGTTTCATTAACCAAATAGTTTTCGCAACCGATTGCTAGTACATAAACCGAGAAAATAAAAATTGGATAACAATTACTGATAAAATGATATCAATTCATCTTTCAAAAATCATTTAACGATTTATCATTTTATAAAAATATCATATACAATTTTTACGGCTCATAAAAACATCAATTATAGCTATTATACGCGTATTTTATCTCTATCAATAATTAATGTGCACTTCATTTTATTTTTTACTATTCATCTATCTCCATTTTTTCTTTAACTCTTACACCACCTATAACTTTTCTTACATACATCTAATCCACTTTACTTTATACATAATTTCTTTTTTTACTTTCTCTCTCTCTCTCTCTCTTCCCCCACCCACCCCCCCTCTCTTTTCACACGCCCCTTCCCTTTTTCTCTCATTTTATTTTCTTTTACATTTATTTTCCATACTTTAATCCCCTTCATTTCCTTTTATAAATATTACTTCCTTCTTTCACTTTTCTATGCACTTTTCATTACCCATAATAAAACTCTACTAATTTTCTCCTTAAACTTTTCTCTCTAAAATTTTTCTCCAATTTGCCTTCGCTCTTTCATTCATACACAAATCCCATCTCTTGTTTTATGTAAAATACTAAAACCTTCTTCCTAAGTTTATGTTAACATGATATAAAAATTATGTGTGTTTGATTTCCATATGAAATCTCCATGAGCAATGTGCCAGGGAATGTAAATATAGAAACAACATATTATTCACGTTTTGTCAACTTCATGATTCATGTTTTCATTATGATGAAATGTGTTTCTAACTTTAACTTTGTATACGTTAGTAAATATATGTAATATATATATCTATAGAGCCTAATGCCTACTAAACTAACCCTTTCTATTTCATACTTTTATTTCATGTTATTAAATAAGACTAGTTAATTTCTAGTCTTAGACTTGTCTAATTTCAAGTCAAAATATAATCTGACTTGTCCATAATCTAAGTCATGAAGAGCCTTGAATATAATCTACGTCTCTCATGATTTCTTATTGCTTATTTTGTTTTATTTATGAGACTAGAAATATTTCAAGTCTTAGAAAGCCTTGAAAAAGATTTAAGACTTTCAAGTTATATTTTTTTATGCTTTTATTTTTATGGTGACTGGAATTTATTCAAGTCCTAAGAAATCTTAATAGCAAGCTAAGATTCTCATGCTTTTATTTCAATACCTTCATGATTTTATTTATTTATTTCTAATTTTTGTGTTCTTGGTTTAAGTCCATACTATTAATTTCATTCTATTTTTAGCTCATCCACATATATGGTCATAGTGATGTTGTTACCATGTCAACATGAGTATTTCCAAAATAGAAATATTGATAATTCTTTGTTATGTAAAAATTTTCTTCAAAATCTTATTTTTAATACATTGGGAAAACTCTCCATCAAGAATAAAGATTTAAAATAAAATATCCATTTAAATTTTCAAGATGCCAAGACTTAGTGGAATATTAAGAAATACCCCTTGAAACATATTCACCATAGATAAAGGAAAATCCATGTCTAGTAAAAATAATTTTTAAATGAAGTTATAAAAAGTAAGTATGAAACATTCAAAAGGTTGCATTAAATGTTAAATCATAATTTTCTTTAGGATACATGTTTACGAAAATTGTAAAAAAAAAAAAATATTTTACTACAAGTAGTTTACATAAAGATTCATGATTTTGAAAAATAATTAGTTAAAAGAAGTTCTACTGTGAGTTTAAGATATTCAAAGATTCAAACAAAAAATAAGACCATGATATTAGTTAAAATTCACATTTACAAAGATTTAGGAATTTAAATTTATATAAATATCCAAAAGCAAATTTTTAAAACAAACTCAATCTCCTAAATTTTTTTTTTATACCGTAGCCCATGTATTGTGTGGAAAACATTTTTACAACTTGAAATTCTTTTCTCAAAAAGCACATGAAAACCCTTTTTCTCCAAGAAAGAAAATCTAGGACAATTCATTTACCCAAAATTTTTCTTAAGTACCAATACTTAAGGAACTTTAAAGAAAATACAACTTAGAATAAAATTTTTTCCACTAACATCTAAAGTTCATGTTTTGCAAATAATTGGCTAAGAGGATTTTATTACAAAAATGAAATGATGATGAACTCCAAATGAATATAAAATTATGATTCTTAATTAAGTATTTGTATTTACAAAAAATCAAGAAAACATCCAAAAGTGATTTTTCCAAAAACTTAATCTTTCTACTTTTCGTGGAAGTTGTTTCAATGAATTTTCTATTTTTGAGCAACATCACTATGATCATACATATAATGTGAGTTATTATCATTATTATATGATTTTTAAATATGAAAATATGTTATACTTGATTTATGAAGTCCAAATGAAGTAAAAACTTCGAAAATTGAAAACGACAAGGTTTAGAATCTTCGAGATGCATTCTGTACCACGTGATTTTGAACCTTAAATATTAAAAATAGCCTTAGAAATTTATAGAGCATTCTAAGTAGGTAGAAAACAGCTACTAATATGCAAAATTTCAAGTTAAAATGAGTAAGTTATAACTATTTTAAGTTGAAACTTCTATAACCAAGGAAAAATGACACAAATAGAATAAATAGAGTTGGAAATTTAAGTAGAATCAACATGAAATACTTATTTACGATATTTCTTTTGTTTAGGTAACGAGGAATTTGACGTACATTTCCCCAAAGATCACTCCAAGTAAGGATTGCACTAAGGACGAGTGAGTTTATCTCCTACATTACATACTTATGTTTGTGCTTGTAAATTTAGAAGCACTAGAAATAGGATAATGATAAAAATGGAACATTTATGTGGGTATTTATATAGGAAATATTTGCTCTCATGGTGTTTTCTAAATATAATGTAAGCATACCGGAACTTGAATGGTTGGCAAATTAATTATTGTCTCATACCATGTTGAAATGTCTATGAATATTTCTATGATCGCTTCTTAAATAGTTTATTGACGTGATAGAAAAAAATTAATAATTTGATCACGCATATCACAAAGTAGGTTGCATTGCATTCGCTACTATACACTTTGTGAGACAAGAGTATAGTAGTGGGGTTCGTAGGGGCTCGTAATTCTGCAAGGGCGAATAGAGCCCGAAAGAACTATCAATTTTGGAGCAATTAGGAGCCTGAAAAATCTACAAAACTTGTTTGTGAAATTGGGTCATATAGGGCTTGAAACACCTTATCCTGAATGGAGGGCGTAAATTTATTCAAACATATGATTTTCGATTGACCATATGTATGCTTGCTCATGTAGATATTACATCTCATATATTTGCTAGCAAACTTGCTGTTTATTCTATTTGTTATGAGTACGTTTCACATAGGGATATATATCTCACAAAGCTAAATGTAGCCTACACACACCCCCCACCCACCCCCCTCCCCCCCCAAATAGTTGTTTTTATAGGAAAATCATAAAGACGGGATTGGGATAGGAATCGAGAGCAGAGCATGCTAAAGATCAAGTCATGATGATTAGAGGATTAGAATGACCATGGACTAAACTTAGTTGAGAGAAAAGATATAAAACTTGATTTATTTATTTCGTAATCTCCTTTGATAGTGGATGACAGATAACCTAAGTTGCATTAATTTGTTTCATGTTTGGTAAGGTATTCGATTCTTTTACGGTTCTTGTGATTTGTGGGAATATCAGCATCCAAAACTATTTTTTTTTTAATTATATATGTGTATAATATATTGAAAGTTTAAGTAATTAGAGTCTTGTAATCTCTGACTTGTAAGGCGGTCTTTATGTCATGGGTGCACATGTCATATGACAACTTTAGAGTAAATCTATTGACCCCTATTTAGGGTCTTGACAACAAAAACGTCTAACACTTCATCTATACAAACATTATAGTCAAGTTCAGAGTCCCACACTCCAATAGCAATGGACAATGGGAGGCAATTCAGTGCTAAGAGAATCAAGGATTTCTGTACTAAATACCATATCACTGCACACTATACCTCAATTGCATACCTCAAAGCTAACGGCCAAGTCGAAGCTATCAACAAGAAAATCATGCAGAGCATAAAGGCTAGAGTGGACCATCGGAGTGGCAAATGCGCAGACGAGTTGCCCAACATCCTATAGGGATACCATACCACCCGGCGAATCCCAACAGATGAAACCCCCTTTCGTCTAGCCTTTGGAATGGAAGTTGTCCTACCTATAGAGCTCAAACTACCAAGCATGCAAACCTAATCATATAACAAACTGATCAATGAGGTCAGACTCTGCTTGACACCACAGAAGAAACTAGAGGTATAGTGAGCAAAAGGGTTGCAGCCTACTAGTAAAGGGCAGCCCGATACTATAAAAAGAAATTCATGCATAAGGTCTTTCTCCTGAGAAATCTAGTTTGTAGAAAACTAGAGGTGATGGGGTCAGAGGAAGCCGAGAAAAACTTGCCATAAACTGGGAAGATCCTATTAGGGTAAAAGAAGTTATGGAAATAGAGCATATAAACTCGAAACACTAGATGGCGAGCTCATTCCTATAACTTGGAATGCAAACAACTTAAGAAAGTTCTTTAAATAGCTACAACTTGCTTATGTGTAAAACACGCACATGAGAAGAAAAAAATTGTGAATGAAATGAGGATTCTACATTAAGAATGCGTCTCAATGATCTTTCTCTTATGTATGCACCAACAAAAACATTGGTAGGGGCCTTGGGAATTTAAAGAACTCCGCTCCTTCGTGCAAAATGAGCTCAGGTAACTCCCTCTTAAGGATAACTCCCCTCGTGAGCTCGGGTAACTCCCTCTTAAGGTTAACTCCCCTTGTAAGCTCGAGTAGCTCCATCTTAAGAGTAACTCCCCTCGAAAGCTTGACCTCCCATGGATAACTCCCCTTGTGACCTCGAATAACTCCCACGTAAGAGTGACCCTCCTCGAAGCGCTCCGATTGTTAAAAAAAAAAAAAGACTAGAAGAACATTAACAATAGGCATCAAGAGAACAAGTTTCGAATAAGGAAACAACTTTTATTAATTTAAAGGAGATCATTATAATAGTTTTGATTGGTATTCTAGCCAATGAATATAATGCAAAATTTTCACACAAGTACAAACTTCTTTAGGCTGAACATAACTTCGAGATGGAAGACTAGAAAGCTTTTGAACCTCAAATTAGAGGAGTTCTCCCATATCCAACCCACATAACTCGAAAATGTGTGTTTGGGGATAAATACGACTTCACTTCCCCGACCTCCCAAGCGTAAGCCTTAGCTCGTCTATCAAAGTTCAGAACGATAATGAATTTTAGCTGGATGAGAACTTAGAACAACCAAGAGGATAAGGATTGAAGCTAATTCCCCTAATGAGTCATTACTCAACAAGCCATCGGACATCAGGCTCAAAGGGGAGAACATGTTCCCAAATCCCCAATAACCTCCATTCACCATGAAAATAGCCAAAAGAAAGGAGCTGGGAAGCAGAAAAAAGAGTCGGATGGACCCTCCACGACGACCTCAACCTTAAGAAGCACTCATAAGGCTTAGATTGTTGATGGAGGATGAGCCCTTGCTCAAGAGAAACGCACTACTATGGTCACCACGGCATCTCCACCAAGTAATAGATCTTGGCAACCTCGATCAAGGGGACAGCAGAAGAGAAGTAAGGCCCAGATCAAGAGGCTGAAGCGAAAAAGGGAAATGAGCCTTGAGTAACACACCCAACCCATTACACTACCTCAGTGTCAGATCCACATAAACATGGGTCGTGAAGCTTCTAACCCATTTAAATAAAGCCATAACATCAACAACACCACATGACTTGAGACCTCCCAGGACTCAACCTCTTAACCCAAAGGAGGTTAATGGAAAGAAGATCTATGATTTGTTCAACTATTGGGAACTAAAGGGCAAAGGAGATACCTTAGGTTTGTGAAGGAAAATAAAAGGAGCAAATTGGGTTCATAGAGAAACTGTCTACTCACCAACCTACTTATAGGCAACAAAGGACTCTACCAGAACCTGTATTTAATGCTACAAAATCTTAAGGATCGTACGTGTAGCACACCCCAGCTGTTCAATCACGCCTGGGGAAAATATGAACATCGTAAAGGAAAGTGTTATGGAACACATAGCCTGCCCTGCAAAGTAACATCATCCGCTATAGAAAGTCGTACCAATGACCTACTACCGACTTAGGAGCTAAACGATAGAACTAACATGGGGGAGAGAAGAATAAGCTAAGGAAAAGAGATCAACATGGTCGACTTCAGTAAGCCGCAAACTGAAAATGTGATCAAAATGTAAGTGCAAAAAATAAACATAGTTAGAGATAGAAAGAAAGCACCTACATATTAATTAATGAAAGTACATCCGCTTGAGAAAAAATTACAAAAGGCCGCTAATAGGCCAATAGACATAATGAGTTGCCAACAAAGCTCATGAAAAAAAAAAAAAGAGAAAAGATAAAAGAAAATAAAAAGAGAGAAAGAAAGAAACAATTACTCTTTGACAACTAATGATGACTGAGATCAGTTGGCCCCATTTGAGGATCCACTGTGACAACTTTGACCTACATCTTGGCCTGATCCTTGACTTAGGGCTTGACCATGATTGTATCATCGGCTATTTATTGGTTAGATTTTGAAGTCACAACAGCAGTAACAGCTTCACTCTATTCAGCTCCTTGTGCCTCAACAAAAGTAGCAACCTTAGCTTAGTCTGCCCCAGCCACAGCACTAACCTTGACTTCACCCTATTCGTCTCCTTCTCCATCCTACTCCTCTTTATCCTTAGAAGCATTTATGGGAGCTTCACCCAAACATGCAGCCAAAAAACCGAGGTCTTAGTTTGGATACCTTTCCAGCAGCTCGTTCCTTTTTACATCAAAAATAAGCTTAACCTGGACCTCCTTCCATTGCTCACTTTTGAAGAGTTCCCCTAAAACTCGCTTCTTGGTCGCCCCTGGGATGAGCGGACCACTCTCCAAGTCTTTCACGCAGGCCTGCAACAACAATAAGGAAACAATGAAGCCAAAATATGAGTAATGATGGTTAGTCATGTACCAACGGACCCTACCTTCAACTTCACTTGCTCCAAGTTGGATGATTGGACACTCCCATGTAGCTTATTGATCTTTAAAGAGCCGAGCTCGAGCTCCCACTTCTGCCTCACATGCCCCAGTTGACCATCTCTTAACTACTATGACAAGGTATCCTGTTCTTGCCTCACGCTCTTCTATTTGTCTTCATATTCCATGGTCGCAACCTTGACATGCAATAGCCACTTCTTTACCTCGAGGATGTCGATCTGACACTGTAAGACCTTGTCCTCCATCTCCTTGCGTAGTCTCCCGTTCCCATGCATCGCCGCATGCAACTTACTTTTGCATCTCATCTCGCTTGGCCTAACCTTAGCAAGCTCCTTCTCCAAGCTCGCCTTCAGTGCCTTGAGCTCCTCCAAACCTTAAACAAAAGAAACAATACTCAACCAACAACAACCAAAATTTTAACAAAAAGAGAGAGAGAGAGAGAAAGAAGAAACATAATGTACCACTTCACGATTCCCTCTTAGCATTTTGAAAGTTTAGACAGTTGTCACTAAAGCTTGAAAACAAACAACAAGAGAGTTTAAATAGCAGAGAAATGACTAACAACAGAAACAAACTTTGTGAGAAAAATAGCAGCCTCACCTCATACATCTTCCGTGTTAAAGAAAACAACACCTACAAAGCTCGACACGTCAATCACCAACATCTCTAGCTCTGAAAAAAGAAAACAAAGGGTTAGTAACAAAAAATAAAACACCTACAAAGCTCGACTCGACAAATGAGGGGGGAGAAAGAGAAAGGCTATGATCACACGAAGAATCAAACCACACCTCCATCAGTGATTATCTTCTCACTCAAGAAGTTCTCTTGGTGTCCAGTTGCCTCCCACCTCGAAAGCTCATAAATTCATCAATAGCCTATTGGGGATTAACATCATGAGGCCCCAACCTTGGCAGCATCATATTACGAATAGGCTTGCACCAGTCTACCTAAAAATTAAACTAGTATTAGGTGCCTTCCTTAGCTCGAACAATCCAGAACTTCTTCTTCCAATGAGGATCCTTAGAGCTTATAAGTCCACCAAAGAGCATGAATGAGCGTTTAAGTTACCTCTCGAGGTACACGATCCTTCGTTGGATGCCTTAAAGCAGTAGTATCTCTAGAACAGAATGGAATGGGCCTAATGCCAATGTTGAGACATAAGGCTTCGAAAGCCACCAAAAACCGCCAAGTGTTCTGTAGTAACTACGTTGGAGAAAGCCATTGGTGACTGAAGAATTTTTCTAGAAAGGAGAAAATGGCATTCGCAAATTGAAACTGAAGGCCTTACCATAAAGGACAAAAGCCCACCCTTTCAGCAAACAAACTCGATCCAAGGAAGAAGGGAGAACAACTTCAAAATCCTTAGAACAACCATGCATCTCATTCTTGGGACAGTCCTCAAGCTCCACCATGTAAGCGTGCTACAAACTCTATAAGGGACATCACCATCAACGACCTTGCTATGTAGAGCTACAACAAGACCTTTTCCTTTACCATCGTTTGTATATTTATCAAAGGGAATGTGGTACACTACCTCGACAAACCTAATGTACCAACCCATGTAAGGGTCTACACCCGTCAAATTCTCCATGTCACTTTAGGTCGACGACCCTTCACTGCCAACTAAAGCACTTGCGTTACCCCGGGAACTCGACCCTCTTAGACTAGTGATCACCTCCCTCTCTCCCTCCCCTCCCCCAACACCCCCCCACCCATCCCCCCCCCCCAATCGCCTCATCAGCGACTCTCTGGACCCTACTGCTTGAATCATGAGAAAAATGAATATTATCTAAGCTTGAAATCGTTGAAATCTTAAGTAGGGAGGAGAGTACTGAGAAAGCGCTAAGGGTCTAATATGACAATTCTCTTAACAAAGTATGAAAGTATTGTAGAGAAATCCCTATGAAGTACGGGTATTTATAAAAGAGTGAGGGAGAAAGGAAGGCCCGAATCCCTTAGGACATGTGAGTAAACCTCAAGACTTTGACATCATGACCAATAATTGCAGCTGTCAGATCCCAGGGATTAATTATTACCGAGACCTTTCAAATCATCGTGACCTCATGGGAAAATCGCACGATTTCAACTACAACGAAAACATGCTAAATAAGATATATCCGAGGGGTGAGGTGGGGGTAGGGGGTGTCAATAGGAAGTTGAATGGTCCCCACCACGAAATACTTACGATGTGGGTGATGTAGCTCAAATGAGATACATAGCTCACCTAATATAGGTAACAGCTACCTCAAGCCAACGACCTCGTAGACTATGCACTCTCTTTGTTCTCCCACAATGAAAGTGGGAGGACAAATATTAGTAGTAGTATTCAGCCATCAACCCGCCGGTCTCTTGGGTTTCGAAACCTTATAACGTCAATGGGTCAAAAAAGGGCCCACTACTAGCAACTTCCTAATCTCTCAAAAAGGTAACAAAACCCATAACTCTACCAAGGAATACAGTACAAGGTCTCCCTAAGAATCTTTAACTCAGAAAGGTTAGCCTAACTCATCTGCTTAACTAATCGGTAAGCTCAACCTTACGGCCTCATAATATATAGTCAAAGCAAGAGTTCTAGTCATACCCTGTGACTAAGGGGGCATATGATTAGCGAAGCCACACTTTGCGAAGCCATCGCTCCCTAGCTTAGGTATCCCCATCACCTCGGATAGCAGGTCAGCTGCCAGGAAGAAGCCCACCCTAGTATGACCCTAAACACTATAAATACTCTCTTCTCCTTTGAGGGGGGAAGGGGGGAAGGAGGAGAGGAGAGGGTGAGAACGGAAGAATAAAAAGAGCTCATCCTATCTTTTCACAGACATACTATTCCTATCCATAGATTGACTTGAACATCGGAGTAGCTCATGCAATAGATAACATGGGACTTAAGCATACAATGAAGAAATAAACATAAAGCGATTACAATGAGCAATTGTTAAGCTAATAGCCAAACAAAAGTTAACCATATGGCCCTTAATCACATATAAATGGGAGTTGCGGAAAAGAGAAGGGTATCGGGAATTACAACTTAAGTGTTCTTCTTTCATTCTTTGTTCTTGGAGTCTCTTGAGCTCAAAGTCCAGTATGTATCATCTTCTTCATTTTTCCTCACAAAAGCAAAACACATATAAACACAAACCTTACTTAGCGAATAGTAATAATAGTTCATGAGAAACATATCATTTGATATATCTCTATTTACGCAACACAAATACATATTTTGATTTCAAAATAGCATGAATTGAAAATTGATAAAGCCCTAATCTTGACTCACAGATTAGAGAACAAAAGAGTCGAGAAGGGTAAGAGCATCACACCTGTAGCTGTCTTGTCATATAAAGAACGAAGCCAATGTTTCTTGTATTCTTTTTGTTGGTCCCGAAAAGATAACCCAGAGGGGGGGTGAATTGGTTATAAAATTTATTTTTCAAAATTTAAAAACAAATTTCACACCACTTGGTTATTCTACTAAAATGGCTTTAAAACTTTCTTAAGACAATAATCTTAACAAATAAAAGCTTTAAGAAAAAATTCGGATCAAAAGTAAATCAAGACTTTTACACTTAGAAACCTTCTGCTTAACTCTCTGAGTAAGAAAAATATGAATGATTTACTCTCTGATTAACCTTCTGAGCATATATCACAGATATACAACATTAATAATAAATCACGAAATTAAAGAGAGATAAGGAGTAGAGAGTGCAAAGCGATATATAGAGGTTCCGCCTCGAGCGTCAGTCCTCTCTTTCAGCTCCAAGCCAGGGTCCCGGTATTCCTCACCGGTTGTGTTCTACTATCTAATCAAATCAATGAAGTTACAAGAAGTATTTGCCAAACTTTTGGCTACAATTCACTTAGCTTGATTCTCACAAACAATCAATCAACTAAGCCTACTTGTAACTCTCAACTCACTAAGAGTAAAAACAAATCAAGAGGAATATAAAATTTGATTTTCCTCAATTTTTCGCACAGTGAACAGTAAAATAAAATTGACAGATTTCGAATGCTTGGACTTTTTGAATTTCTCGTGTTGTCTCTGATTTGATCTTTAAAAAATTGTTCTTCTTCTGCTTCGTCCTTCTTCTTTTAAAATATTGCAATGGTTAGAAGCTCGATTGGATCAGCTCTTCCAGAATTCTCGTGCGTAGGACGAGTTCTTTAGTTTCCGCAATATCAGCTTTAATTTATCTATCGATTGACTCATTTTGAATTTGAATACTTGAATTTATCTTCATAATCTAGCTTCTGATGATAATATAAACATCTTACAACTGATATGTTTATCCAAAAGCTGAAAAATCGGACTTAATCTTGATCGTGTTGATTCACTGCACGTTATTCACTGTTCATGCTTATCTTCAATCTTCACGTGTAATGATTTTGACACAATCCACAAATTTCTGTCCTTGTAAATTCTTCAAACTAACTTTCTCCTTAAGATAATAATTACTTTAAAAAAGAAAATTAGTTAGAACTTTTCGAATTGAATTTGTATTTTCTTTAAAAGTATTTTTGTGTTCCTTAAATCAATTTAAGAATTCTTAAAACAAACCATGTGGATTTAATCCAACTTTGTGGAACACATTGAGTATAACACCCAATTTATACTCAACATTTGGAGCTAGGTCTTCAAAAACTAAAACGCGTTGGAAAAACACTTGATCTTGGTGCGGTTCATGTACCTTCTGAGTTTCCCTCTGAGTATTAAACTCATCACTGCAGGTCTTATATATATACTTTCTAAGTAACCTTCTGAAAAGATATTCTCTCTATGTTCAAGTTTCTGAGTTACCTTCTAATGTATAATCTTGCTTAAATACAAAATATTTATCCTTCTGATAAACTTTCTGATATGATTCTATATTGCTAACATTCTTTTCTGCACACTTAAACAAAGTATATGAGAAATACTTAACTCTTTTTGTTATCATCAAAATCATCTCTTGAGAGAAATCAACATTCTCTCCCTTTTTGATGCTAACAAAACCCTAAAAATATTTTTGTTAAAACAAAATTCAAGTAGTAGAGCAACATATAGTAGAGCAGCAACATATAAGCATATAAACTCATAAACTCAAATTCAAGTAGAGCAGCAGCATATAAATTCATAAACTCAACATATAAATTCACAGTATTTCAACACGAAACAATATAGCAAAGCAATTAGCAATCAACAACAAATAACATCAGCAAAAATAAAATATTTTTCTCTTCTCCCCCTTTTTGTTAGCATCACAAAAGAGATTAAAAAGAGAAATATGCATATGAAATAAGCATCAAGGAGTCAATTATTACAGACCAAAACAAAATATAAGTCTTGAAACAAAGTCATAAAGGAAACAGATTAGTCTCTCTTATAAGCAAGGTAAAAGCCTTTCTTTTGAGCATTCATTTTTCTCCTTTGGTGAAAAACTTGACTTGCTGGAGGGATAATTGGTGGAATCTGTTTTGGTACCAGATTGTGGAGTTGAAGAAAGGTTAGAACTGACTGTATCACCTCCACTTCAGATGGTTGATGAAATGAAGACAGATTTGCAGATTGATCAGAAGGAAGAATAGCCAAGGGAGTGTGAGAATCCTCTGCAGAAGAAGAAGCAGGCATAGCTGGAAATGTTGTATGCTCAGATTGATTAAACTGAGGTTGATCATAGGCAACATCGTCATGTAAGGGAGAAGAATACATATCAGTTTGTCCAGCAGGAAAGCCAAAATCTTGTTGAGCTTGAGGTGATGAGAAATGAGTAGGACTAGGCTCTCGAGCAATACAAAATCTTGAATAGAATCAAGAATAGATTCGATCAGATTTTTCTTGAAAGACTCGAATTGTTCATTAAGGAGCTTTGTAACAAGCATCCGAACCAAGGACTGTGAAGATTCACCTCTCGGATCAAGGTAAGTCCTATCCTCTGACTCACTTTCTGAGTCACTATCATGAATTCTCCTATCACCTTCTTTGATCTCAAATTTACACCCCCTGTCCTTAAAGAATATTTCCTTCCTTTCTTTGTTCCCATTTTTTCTTTTCCTTTCTGTTTAGAGATTCTCTCCTGATCTTCCTTTGCTTTTGTTCCTTCTGAGGAACCTTCTGTCGAAGGAATTATCTCCCCCTCAGCAATTGCTCTAATTTTTCCCAATCAAATTTATTTTTACTGAATTGGGAATTGAGATACCATGATCCATCTTTAGAAAACCAAAAATAATCTACCACTTGTATCCCCATTTTCTTGAGATTAGTTTCACCTATCTTCTTTAATGAAATAGGATTTTTGGAATTTTTGGAAATATGTATTTTCTTGAATTCAAACAACCTCATCAACATATTTCCATATGGTTTATTATTCCTAGTCCTCCAAATATGACGCAGAATCATCCCTGCCATATCAAGCTTCCAATTTTTCTTCATGGCCAATATAACAATGGCCTCCTCTTTCGAAATGGTTGTTATACTGCCATTCTTAGGAAGAATGCAGTCAATAACCAGCTTGTGAAGCAACGTCACAACCAATTCAAATTCTGTTGAGAATATGTCTTTCTCCACAAAATCACCAACCCCATCATTTAGCTCTTTATACAATGATTTTCGATCATATTGTAGTATCCTTATATCATCTTTTTGATCACTCATTTCAAAACACTTTATCAAGACTGTCCTATTGAGAGAAAAAGTTTTTCCTCTTACTTGAGTTTTCAGAACAACTCTTCCATTTGTTGTAGATTATCATAAAATTCATGAATCAAAGAACCATCTACCATATCAAAAAGACTACATAGTTTTTGACATCCTATACATCCAAGCCATTTTTCACAATCAAATCATCTGTTCTCTAAAGAATTGAACATCAACAAAAGAACATTCGTGAATCTTACTTGAAGAAAGTTTCTATCTTTTTGCTTGTGGAATTTTCTTGGAAGAACGAGGAGTCGATTTCCTTTTCTTTTGTGATTGAGGAGTAAAGGGAGTAGTCTCTGAACTACTCTCTGAGAAGAAGTCAGAGGAAGTTTCTTCTTCCTTGCTTTCTTCCTCTTGGTCCTCATTCTCGGTGTGTTGATCTTGTTTCTTCTTATACCTTTGTTCCCTTCGATTTCCCTCTTTGGTTAACGTTTCTAGGGTTTCTTCAGAATCAGAGAAATCGTCCCTACTGAGATTGTTCCCTTTACGGGTTGGACTTAAACCTTTTAGAAGCTAGACGAAAAGACTTTCGGAAGACTTGTTAAGAAATTTGAAAGATGAAAAAAAAATCAGAATGATCAAGAAAGAGGAGTAAATGAAAGTTTGTTCGATCAGAGGGTAGAATGTTTGTTGTGTTGGAAAAGATGACAACGTCTGCATGTTCCCATGAAAAAAATACCGCCAAATAAATTATATTTTTTTTAAAAAAATTGATTTTAATAATGACTGAAAATTCAAATTTAATTTTTCAATTTGAAATCATTAATTAAAATGGATTACATATTCCAATTTCATTTCGTAAAAATTCAAATCTCATTTTATCCAAAGGTTTAGTAAATATATCAGCATATTGATTTTCAGTTGAGACAAATTCTATATTAATATTTCCATTATTTACATGATCTCTTATGAAATGATGTCTAATTTCTATATGTTTAGTTCTAGAATGATGTACAGGATTTTTTGTTAAATTTATTGCACTTGTATTATCACATTTAATTGAAATATTTTTATATTTTAATCCAAAATCTTGTAATTGTTGTTTTATCCAAAGAATCTGTGCACAACAATTTCCAATTGAGACATATTCAGCTTCTGCTGTATATAAAGCAACTGAATTTTGTTTCTTGGAAGACCAAGAAATTAATTTATTTCCCAAAAATTGACAAGTTCCAGAAGTACTTTTTCTATCAATCTTACATCCTGCATAATCAGCATCTGAATATCCTATTAATTCAAAATTTTCATTTTTAGGATACCAAATTCCTAATTTTGTAGTACCAGCAATATACTTAAAAATTCTTTTGACAGCTTTTAAGTGAGTTTCAGTAGGACTACTTTGAAATCTTGCACAAATACACAGAAAACAATATATCTGGCCTAGATGCAGTCAATATAAAAGAGACCCAATTAAACTTCTAAAAAGTTTTTCATTAATTTCTTACCTTTAGAATCACTGTCTAACCTTATAGATGAACTCATTGGTGTAGCAGCTTCTTTTGAATTCTCAAATCCAAACTTTTTCAGAATTTGTTTGGTATATTTCTCTTGATGAATGAAGATTCCATCCTTTGTTTGCTTGATTTGTAATCCCAAAAAGAAATTTAATTCTCCCATCATGGACATTTCAAATTCAGCCTGCATAAGCTTTGCAAATTCTTGACAATATTTTTCATTAGTAGATCCAAAAATTATGTCGTCAACATATATTTGCACAACAATTATATCATCATTGTAATATTTCAAAAATAAAGTAGTATCAATAGTACCTCTTTGATATCCACTAGATGAGATATTCACTAAGTCTCTCATACCATGCTCTAGGTGCTTGTTTTAAACCATACAAAGCTTTTCTTAATTTAAAAACATGATCAGGCTTAAATGTATCCTCAAATCCTGGTGGTTGTTCAACATACACTTCTTCTTTAATATAACCATTCAAAAATGCACTTTTTACATCCATTTGAAATAATTTGAAATTTTTATAACATGCAAAAGCTAACAATAATCTTATAGCTTCCAATCTAGCAACTGGTGCATAAGTTTCATCATAGTCTATTCCTTCTTCTTGAGAATATCCTTTAGCTACAAGCCTTGCTTTATTTCTAACAATTTTACCATTTTCATCCAATTTATTTTATATACCCATTTAGTTCCTATAATTGATTTATCTTCAGGTCTAGGGACTAAATTCCAAACATTATTTCTTTGGAATTGATTTAATTCTCATGCATAGCATTTATCCAATTTTCATCATTCAATGCTTCATCTATGTTACTTGGTTCTATTTCAGATATCAAAGCAAAATGATTTTCAAGCTCTTGTAACTTAGATCTAGTTCTAGTTCCACATTCAATATCACCAATAATTAAACTTGGTGGATGTGAAGATTTATATTTCCAAGCCTTTGAACTTTCAGGAGTATCAGATTTAACTTTTGCTTACCCTCTGCCTTACCTTCTGCTTTACCTTCTGCTTACCTTCTGCCTCAGCAGATTCTTGTAGAATTGCAGAATTATGTATATCAGCTGTATCAACCTTCTTCTCATTCACATTAATTTTATTCTCAATAGTAAGAACATCATCATCAAAATCATCTTTTACATCAATAAATCTTACATTTATAGATTCTTCAACTATTTTTGTTGTTTTGTTAAACACACGATATGCTTTACTATGTTGTGAATATCCAAGAAAAATTGCTTCATCTGATCTTTCATCAAATTTTCCAAGGTTATGTGTATTCTTTTTCACAAAACATGTACAACCAAACACATGAAAGTATGAAACGGATGGTTTTCTACCACGAAATAATTCATAAGATGTTTTTGTAGTATGAGGTCTAATGTATACTCTATTCATGATATAGCATGCAGTTGCTACAGCTTCAGCCCAAAAATGTTTAGCTATTTTACTTTCATTCAACATAGAACGTGTCATCTCTTGTATTGTTCTATTCTTTCTTTCAACTACTCCATTTTGTTGAGGTGTATATGGAGCAGAAAAATTATGTTGTATTCCATGTTCCTCACAAAAAGATATAAATGATGCATTATCAAATTCTGTACCATGATCAGTTCTTAAAGAAACAATGGAAAAACCTTTTTCATTTTGTATTTGTTTAGCAAATCTTTGAAAAATCTCAAAAGTTTCTGATTTATGTTTTAAAAAGAACACCCATGTATATCTTGAAAAATCATCTACTATTACAAGACCATATTTGCTTCCTCCTAGACTCAAGGTTCTAGTAGGTCCAAATAAGTCAAGATGTAAAAGTTCAAGTGGTCTTTTAGTTGTCATCAAATTAATACTTTTGTGTGAAATTGAGACCATTTTGTTCTTTAAACAAGTTGAACATTTAACATCATGCTTTATATTGATTTTGGGTAAACCAACAACAATATTCTTTTTAGATAATTTTTCCAAATGATTGAAATTCACATGCCCTAGTTTTTTGTGCCATACATAAATACTATCATTCATAGTCAAAAAGCAACATTCAACATTCATATCAGATGGAGTAATTAAATATACATTCCTTTTTCTATATCCTTCAAATAATTTAATTCCATCGAATTATATGCAAAACATTTGTTTTTCTCAAAATTCATTTGATAGCCTTTATCACATAGTTGACTTATACTTAAGAGATTGTGTTTTAATCCTTTGACTAAGAAACATTTTCAATCATGTATGGGGGATACCAATTGTACCTGTTCCAATGATTTTACCACGGCTATCATCACCAAATCTTACATACCCTTTTCTTTCCAAACTATGCTAGTGAACAAGGAAGGATCTCCAGTCATATGGCCTGAACATCCACTGTCCAAGTACCATGTTCCTTTTATTTTTGCTCCTTGTTCCTGCAATCAGAAATAAGGTGATTAAACCTTTTTAGGAACCCAAACAAACTTGGGTCCTTGATAAGTCAAGCTCGTCTTATCTTGTTTCTTAACTTGATGTGTACTGAGCTTGTTTCTTTTGTAGAAACAATATTTTTCAATATGACCTATTTTATTACAAAATGAACATGCATATGGTTGTTGATAATACCTTTGATTTCCCTTTTTATAGTTATATGTGTTGGATAATCATTATAAGCATACCTGTACCTTCTGATGTACCTTCTGCTAGGATAACTAGGTTGAACATACCTTCTGATGTTCCTTCTGCTTACTGTTCTTGCCTTTCTCGTTATGAACAGAAGCTTGATTGTTCGCTGTTTATTTTCTTTCACAAAAATCGTCTTTTTCAATTGTTTGATGAATTTCCAGATTCATATCCTAACCCATGTTTGATAAAAGACGGTCTTTGACTTCCAATTAACATTCAATTTCTTATCACTTTCATTAAATTTGTTGAACGTGTTCTTTATCGATTGAGATAGATCTTCAACTCTTCCTTTTAATTCCTTAATTTCGGTTTTCAAAACTTCATTTTCTTTCTTGACACCATCAGTTTTGACAAACAATTTCTCATTGTCATTTTTCAAAATATCATTTTCATCAATAAGAAGTTTATTAGTTTGACGCAAAACATCCTTTTCGTTCTTAAGAGCTTTGTTTTCTACTTCTAATTTCGTGATTTTTACATCTGCCCTTTTTAATGCTTTAAGTAACTTTTTCATTTCGAAATAAATGTCATTTTCATTTATATCTTCATCGGAATCAGAATGTACCTCAGATGCAGCCATCAAGCACAAATTTGCTTCTTCTTCATTGTCACTTGTATCTTCTGATTCACCTTCTGATTCATCAAGATCACTCCATGTCGCCATCATAGCACGGCTTTTCTTCTTGAATTTCTTCATTTTCTTTTTCAATATAGGACACTCGTACTTGATGTGACCAGGTTGTTTGCATTCGTAACACACGAGTTCCTTCTTTTCTTCCTTTTCTTTGTAATTCTTTCCTGCACTTGACTTGTTAGTTTTACTGAAATTATTATATTTCTTACCTTTAAAGAACTTGCTCAATCTTCTTGCAAGCATGCCAATGTTTTCTTCCATGTTGTCATCATCGGAATCAGTTTCATCATTTGTGACTTTTCTTGCTTTGAAAGCTATTGCTCTTGAGCTTCCTTCTGCTTCTTCAGTTGTGTTAATGTGTGACTCATAAGCTAATAGTTTCTCCCTTAGTTGACTAAGAGTTAGCTTGTTCAGGTCTTGGGCTTCTTCAATTGCTGTCTTTTTAGCATCCCATGACTTTGGCAATATTCTGAGTATCTTCCTGACTAAATCAGAATCATCCATTTTCTTTCCAAGAGAAGTCAGTTCATTAGTTATAGCAGTAAAACGATTAAAAGCTTCTCTTATTTTCTCTTCAGGTTTGATCTTAAACAGCTCATATTGTTGCAGCAAAGAATTAATCTTTGTTTCCTTAATAGTATTAGTTCCTTCATAAGTTTTGGATAGTGTATCCCAAATGTCTTTTGCAGTTTCACAAGAAGAAATTAAATAGAATTCAGAAGGAGCTATAGTAGTGAGTAAGAGATTCTTAGCCTTATTGTTTTTCTCAATGTGCTTCAATTGTTCATCAGTAAAACTGCCATCATCATTCATAATCACTTGTGTGTCTCCAAAAGAAATCACCTGCCAAGATGCATAGTCATTAGCTTTTATATAAGTAGACATGCGCATTTTCCAATACAATAGTTCGTTCCATCAAAATATGGAGCTCGATTAATAGCAATGTTATTATCAGCCATTTGTAAAGATTACTCAAGTAAAATGTATGAACACTGCTCTGATACCAATTGTTGGTCCCGAAAAGATAACCAAGAGGGGGGTGAATTGGTTATAAAATTATTTTTCAAAATTTAAACAAATTCACACCACTTGGTTATAATAAATGGATTTAAAACTTTCTTGAAACAATAATCTAAACAAATAAAGCTTTAAGAAAAATTCGGATCAAAAGTGAATCAAGACTTTCAACTTGTAAACCTTCTGCCTAACTCTCTGAGTAAGAAAAATATGAATGATTTACTCTCTGATTAACCTTCTGAGCATATATCACAATATACAACATCAATAATAAATCACGAAATAAAGAGAGATAAGGAGAGAGAGTGCAAATCGATGTATAGAGGTTCCGCCTCGATGCGTCAATCCTCTCTTCCAGCTCCAAGCCAGGGTCCCGGTATTCCTCACCGGTTGTGTTCCACTATCCAATCAAATCAATGAAGTTACAAGAAGTATTTGCCAAACTTTTGGCTACAATTCACTTAGCTTGATTCTCACAAACAATCAATCAACTAAGCCTACTTGTAACTCTCAACTCACAAGAGTAAAAACAAATCAAGAGGAATAAAATTTGATTTTCCTCAATTTTTCGCACAGTGAACAATAAAATAAAATTAACAGATTTCGAATGCTTGGACTTTTTGATTTCTCGTGTTGTCTCTGATTTGATCTCTAAAAAAATGTTCTTCTTTTGCTTCATCCTTCTTCTTTTAAAATATTGCAACGGTTAGAAGCTCGATTGGATCAGCTCTTCCAGAATTCGCGCATAGGACAGTTCTTCAGTTTCCGCAATATCAGCTTTAATTTATCTATCGATTGACTCATTTTGAATTTGAATACTTGAATTTATCTCATAATCTAGCTTTGATGATAATATAAACATCTTACAACTGATATTTTTTATCCAAAAGCTGAAAAAATCGGACTTAATCTTGATCGTGTTGATTCACTGCATGTTATTCACTGTTCATGCTTATCTTCAATCTTCACGTGTAATGATTTTGACACAATCCACAAATTTCTGTCCTTGTAAATTCTTCAAACTAACTTTCTCCTTAAGATAATAATTACTTTAAAAAAGAAAATTAGTTAGAACTTTTCGAATTGAATTTGTATTTTCCTAAAGTATTTTCGTTGTTCCTTAAATCAATTAAGAATTCTTAAAACAAACCCTGTGGATTTAATCCAACTTTGTGTAACACATTGAGTATAACACCAATTTATACTCAACATTTGGAGCTAGGTCTTCAAAACTAATCGCGTTGGAAAAACACTTAATCTTGGTGCGGTTCATGTACCTTTGAGTTTCCCTCTGAGTATTAAACTCATCACTGCAGGTTTATATATACTTTCTGAGTAACCTTCTGAAAAGATATTCTCTCTATGTTCAAGTTTCTGAGTTACCTTCTGATGTATAATCTTGCTTAAATGCAAAATATTTATCTTTCTGATAAACTTTTTGATATGATTCTATATTACTAACATTCTTTTCTGCACACTTAAACAAAGTATATGAGAAATACTTAACTCTTTTTGTTATCATCAAAATCATCTCTTGAGAGAAATCAACACTTTTAGTATTGTTTAGAGTTGATTTTTGTGGCTGAGAACTATTTAGGTTTGGTTGATTTTGTAGTGGACTTAAACAATGATTTTGAGGATTGAAAGATAACATGTTATCTTCAAAGGCAAATTGTAAAGTTTCCTACCTGTTACTTTTATTATCTCTTTTCTTTTTTTTTTTTTTTTACAAGAATTATTGAAGGCGGGTAATTAGAAGAAGATGAAGGATATTCAAGGAGAAAGCAAGGTGAGCGTGTAATGTAGGATGGGGGAATGGGAGATTGAGGATAGAAAATATGGTTTTTATTAATTATTACCAAATCATTTGGTGGAGAAAAAAAAAGAATAAATAAGTATAATACATATCCATATGAGTAGTAGATAAATAGGTCAATGTTACAAATGATACTTGAATTTTGATAAAATATGCAATTAGGTACCTGAACTTTAAAATAGATCAATTTAATATCTGAACTTTGAAATTGATCTATTTGGCACTTGAAAGATTTTTTATGTATACCAATAGTACATCTATCAAGTTCTTTTAGATACTAAATTAATCAATTTCAAAGTTTTGTAGATATTAAATTGATCAATTTCAAAATTCAGGTACTAAATTGATCAATTTTAAATTACGTACCTAATTTTATATTTTGCTAAAGCTCAAAAACCATTTATAACACTATCCCTAGATATATACTAATGTGTTTTAAACTAAATGAATAGTAAATAAGTACTAATGTGTTTTAAATAAGCAATATGTATAGTTTTTATCAAATTGTTTATATAAAAAAACTTTTATAGTCTATTTTTGTTGCATATTGAAATTATTGGCAAAATTCACTTGCCATTTAGCAGTATTGGCAAATGATGTCTGACCTATCATCCGATTAGTTTAATTTAATCACAGTTCAACCTCTGATTTAACCCAAATTTATCTTATGCGCTTCCATGAATTTGACAACATTGCCATTTAGACGTCACTTTTAAGCAGCGACACCTGGTGCATATTTGAGACAAGCAAAAGGAAGAAAAAAAAATTGTCATTATTAAGAGGGAAAAAAAAAAATCTACGTCATTACGCGGTAGGTAAGCTGGCAAATGTTGATGCATATTAAAAGAGAGCCGTTAGGAATTTTCAAAAATTAAATTTATTTTTTATATGAATATTGCCATAAATATGTCTAGACACGTATAAGAGATACATTCTGATATATGTGTATATCAGTATATGCCTTGTAATATCTATATGTATTATTTTTAGTTCTTCATATATTGTAGAATAATTATTGTTGTCCCAATACATATACATATTTATATATATCTTGCTTAATATCTATATCATATATGTACATATATATCTTTATTTTAGCTGGTTGAAGAAGATATAATTTTTAGTATTACGGTTACATAAATTAGAAAAAATTCAATACGACACCTAGAATAATTAAACTCCTTTAACTTTTGATCGAAATGATGTGAAGGTAGGATTCTCTAGAGGTTTATAATACCTGCCTGATGGATTCAATGCTAGAGTAAAAATTTTACATTTCTATTGAATACATCCCATTGGTTAGAACATTTATAATACCAATAGTTATAGTGGATAACTATTAATGATTTTGTAATACACGATTATCAAATAATTAATAATTATTTATCAGACATATAGTAATGCAGGAAAATTCTATGATTCTGTTATTAATTTTGATGGGATTGGTTTCGTCACTATCCAACTGCTCATCCCATACTTAATCATGATTGAATTACTAAATATCATGGAAGTCCCGTAGTGTGTATTATCTACTGAAACGTAACAAAGGTTAATTTAAAAAAGGATAAACAGAAGGGTTCAACTATGAGCCTTTTTTGTAGAAAGGCCACGGATTTGAAGACAGGATCTACCTAAGAGAGAGAATGATACGACAAGTTCAAAAATAGTGGAATCTTACCTGCTGCAATCATGCTTCAAGATGGGGTTTCGATAAAGCGTTCCACGAAAATGATTAGATCAATCGATTAAGGTGAAATGTCATTTTAAGACTACGAAGTTATGATTAGGGTTAGGGTTTTACATTTCAATGTGGGGATTTTATTTGGTGTCTTTCCTTGAAAAAAAAAAAAAAGGAAAAATGTTGATTACAGGGTCTGGAATGTGTTCATTATACCTGGAGCATTTAATTATCCGGGTCGGTTTTTTGAAATTCTGGGTAAATCCAGTCCTCCACATCATCCAGCTGAGCTCAGTTTTTTCCTTTTTGTTGTGTTTTATTTTTTTTTCCTCAAGTAATATGGCAACAAAATAAAATAGCCGGGCCTACATTTATAGCTGGGGTGCAATGCTGAATTTTTAAAATTTGACGGTGTGTCTGTATAATAATAAAAAATTTACATGGGATATCATTATAATTTATCCTAAAACTTATACAGTAATGTCGTGTTTTTTAAATCAAAAGGAAAGCTAACCGTTTTTTTAGAGAAGCAATAAGATCTCTGTATAGATAGTCTATTTTTTATTTGTATCTATTTATCATTCGTTTGTCAAATGTAACTAATATGTATCTAGTCCATTTAATCATTTTGTAAGTGAAATTATCTATTTATTCTCTGTATCTAATTTATATCTGATCCATGTATGGTTTGTTTCTTGCCAAACAGACCCAAAATTTTTTTATAACTGACCTAATGCATCCATTGACATAAATCTCTAAATGTGTATGGTTTATTATAGATTTAAAAGAAAATAGAATATTCTATACGGATAATAAATATTATTTTTGATACTTGTTTTCTCAGAATTTCAAAAGGAACTTTTACGTAACATTATTAAGGATTAGGAAAATTTTATAATTTCGTTTTTGTTTTTGGGGACTGTTCTCGTGAAATCTCAAAAGCTATAATTCATTCCTTCCTCCTACTTATAATTTTGAGAAATTTCGTGTTTCGAAAACTGAATGGAGGCGGCCTTTTGCTTGAAGATGATCGTAAGTCGTAACAAATAGTTGACATTCTTGGCATGCCTTTAAGATGTAGTGTTCTCATCAATTTCAAGCCTGATCTTTATCTTGCCTTATGCCGGTATCGGCTGTTAAGGTACTGCATTCAGGTAGAACATGAATACACCAATCTTTAACATCATTTGCACACACACAGAATGTAGAAGGATTCTAGCTAAATAGATTTTATATCACTGCAAAGCCTGAAAAATTAAAAACTTTTTATGTTTAAGCACCATAATTTCAATAGAAAATTTTAGTTGTTGGTGCCTACTTCTATCTGTAGAGTATATTGAATCTAAACCGATTAGCAATTGGGTTTGCAAAACAAAAACTAGTTTGTAAGCACTAGAAGAATGTCCAATGCGGCTGCTCCAACGATTAAGTTAATACGATATTGGAGGTAATAAGTAAACGATGTAGTGGAGTGTTAGTTGGATGTTACTAGATTATCCTAAGAAAATATCTTGAGGTGATATTTATAGGAGAGTTGAAGATGACAACTATAAAAAATAGTTGCATGTTCATAGAGATGGTGCAATTCATGACAATTATTTGAATAGTAGAGGCCAAGCTAAAATGTCAAAATTGGGGTGAAATAGTATGAGTCGAATGATTGTATACTGAGCAGGATAGCTATGGCTAAGCAAACTGGCCATTACCTTAGTTCGCTTAGCCTCAATATGAGTGTCCGAGTCCAAACAAAAGATTGGCTGACGGATCCCTAAGCTACCCCACATTTCCATCAGGTTGCGTTAAGTTTGAGAGGCCTTAGATTTAAACTTACTCGTCAATAGAAGTATTACAATATAGCTATAAAAAATTTTATGTTTCCATAATATTATGATGATTGAATATTATTATTTTAAACATAATATTATGATAATTTGCCCACTATCATATTCTTTATAAATTTAACAATACAACTACTAATCATATATATTTTTTATGCTTCCATAAAATCGCATGATTAGTAAGTTGTATCTTTGCATTTGATATATAACTTATAGAAATTCTATGGTTCTATTTTTTTACGTGGAATTAGTCCCATGAGTCATCATTGAACAACATAAATTTATACCCCACCACAATCATATCATTAAGATTTTATAATTAGTTTGATGGTTGGATGATTCGTTCAACAGTACCGTAGAAGTTCAAAAAAATAAATACAAAAAATTTTATGGTATGATCCTCCTTTATTTTAATGGAATTTTAATGTAGGAAAATTATATGGTTCCGTCATTAATTTTAACAGGATTAATCTCATCAATTATTTAACGGTTCAGGTTTACCCAATTATGATTGTACAATTAAAATTATTAATATTTTAATTGCTATATTTATTTTAAGATTAGATGTTTGACCGTAGGATTTGATGAAATTGTGGAAGCTCTTTTTAATCTATTTGTCAAAGTCAAACTCATTGTTTAAGCCAATTGAACTAGGTAATGCAAGGAATCTTAATTATCTTAGATAAACCCTCTATTTAGATTTCGACGTAGACCGGTTCAACCCGTTGAGTTGGTCAGAACCGGCTTCGGTGGGTCGTAACCCTTGGCCCAACCAGACCGTAGGTTCACGGCCCATATGAAGAGCAACCAGGTTGGCAGGTCAACATCGACAACCTGCCTAACCCACCGGTTTAGGGGAAAAAGAAAAAAGCCTACTTCATAAAAAAAAAAAAAAATTCCACTACTATGCGTTTAATTTTTTATGCATATTTTTAACAATTATACTAAGGTAAAAGTATTGTGTAAATCATTATATTTATCTCCATTGATGAAATGTGAAGTTGCAATGATGGTTTGTATGTGAATTGTAAAATTTGTATAATAAATTAATATAAATTTTAGTTTCTTCTTCTTCTTTTTTTAAGTTTTTCGGTAATTCTATTTTTATTTTCATTTTTTTTATTTTTACCGGTGGTTCAACCTAGACCGGACCGACCCTGCTCTAGGCGGGGCTGTTCCGGGTTGACCTTAGGCCAACCCCTGAACCTCTGGTTTATGGCCAGGCTGAACCGAGACCGTTGTCTACCTCTATTTGTCCTTGTATTCAAATCTTGTATTTTTTTTTTCCCTTTCCTTTTCCTTTTCAGTGATAAGGATTCTGCTATTATTTATAATTCATTGAAATGCCTACTTGACTTCTGAATTGGTAGTTGGTGGAATGATATTTTCTTACTTTTATGTCACGATTAACCTCGTCACATTTTATGTCAATCAAGCTAATCTTTTTTTTTTTTTTTCCTGCCAAATATAAAATGGATTTACCAACCTCTTTTGTTTGTTTTTGAAGCCCTAAGCGACAACTGATGTTTTTATAATGCTATTTTATACTTTCTATTGATATGTCATCATTTTTAATTGAAAGAGAAAACATTAGTGCATAGCTAATGTTTTAAGGTCACTCTATTCTGTCATAGGTTTTGTGCATGTCAAATTTTAGGTCACTAGAGTGCTTGATTCTAGGGAAGTGGAATGTTTTATGGTCAATAGAAATGTTATCACATATGGCACGACCCAAAATAAAAAACCAATCATGTTCAACCTTTCATTTGTGAGAGGAGAATTGCACATCATATACCTTTGTATCAACCTTTATCAAGAATACACATCACCGCACAATCTCTTCACCCCACCAACCACGTTCGATTTTCTTCAAGGATGCCATTTCACGTTTTCTTTTGAAATTTCTCATCTTTTATCACCAAGCGTGATTGGATGGGAATTTGTTGTCCTATGAAACTGTCATGTCCTATCCTTGGTAATTAATACTTGCCATATGTCACAAGCGTTGATTGATTGGCGAAGACAAGAACGATACAATAATTTGGAGAGAGCAAACTTTCATCTGCCGTGAATTTATGCGCTTGTCTTCCTTTTCTTTGTCCTAAGAATCTAGCCACCAGGCAGTGTATCTTGTTTGGACAGCAAATGACATATTCTCATTACACTCACAGTTATCAATGTTTCTGTGGTGGTTCAATGCCATTGCACGCCTTCCCTATCCTATACAAGTTGGAAAAACAATTTCTCGAATTGTTGGTTCATGTCACATCACAAAGCTTCAACGGCTTCCATAGGATTTAGGCGTTTTGATTCCCCAAGCACCAATGCAAGAATTACCAGTAATATCATCAGTTGGCATCAAAGCCCCTTGTAACGCCTTGTGGCATGTATTGCCGGAGTAACTTTCTAACAGCTAGTTTCTGTACTTATCGTCCTGAAGCTAGAAGCCATCGTTTTGGTGTTGTTTTGATATTGTTTTCAAACTGAATAGATATTAAACCGATACAGATATATTTCAATAAAAAATCAATAGTTTTACTCGTAAACTTACGAAATTGAATCGATACTAAACCGATATCGATATCGAATTGATACCGAATCAATATTAATTCGATACAGATAAAAATCCGATAATCAAAACAAGAGAGTACAAGAATCTAGAAGATTAACAGTTGACACCAATGCTTAAAAAACACCTAATAAAATAAGCTCTATATATAAATATATATATATATATAAACAAACTATATATCTATATAAAACAAAGCATAAGTTGAATATTCAATAAGAGAGAAATATTTATAATACACTAGTTTAACAATATTAGATTTATTAGATGTACACTTCAAACAAGATATTTACAGACAAATAACGAAAACAAAGATGAAATTCATTAAACACATATAATAAACTCCAGCCACACTTATTAAGTGGATTAGTTGATAATTTCATGGGTATGTTAGTACTATTACATTATCAAAAATTCAGAGTCAAATATCATTAAAATATTTAATATATCACTTACTATATATATTTAAATAGTTTGATTAATGATTGAATAACGAGACTACAAAAGTTCCATTATATTATATTTAATTTTGTATTTAGCAATAATTAGAAACTTTTCTCTTTTTTCTTCTCACATATAGAAACGAATTGGATATACTTATAATTTTGTTAACCCATATTCTTCCAATCTTATAGTCCATATGTCGATTGAAGATTTGTACCCCCACTAGTAAAAGGCATTTATAAAAATTATGGAATGCGAATCCTGGGCGTTTATCAATCTGAACCGGAAGTAAGAAAAGAATAATAATAATTATCTTAAGCACTTTCCCATTGACATTTAATACAAATTATTCCTTTTCTTTCCAAGAAAGAATATATGTTATATAGTATGCCAGAGTCAGACACTTTATTTGGTTCATGAACCTAGATGAATAACCTTTCGGTTGGCTTCGATGAAAGCTAAACGGGTTCTTTCGTTAATTGTACTTGCAATGGACAAATGTATTAGGTATAAGACGTAACTACATTATGCATTCAGCTATGTTGTATTATGTAGCATTCACTTTTATGTTAGCCACACACGTAAAAAGAAGGGTGGAATGCTCCAATAATGAGAGAATTGAGCTGCACATAGTACTTCTGTACAACAGGGGGGAGTGTTTTTTAGGATGGGTGCTTGCTGTCCTCGATATACTATTTTTTTTTATTATCTGTCAACATGTATTTAATATGTATTTGATAAAATAAAAAATGTAAAAATCTCTAAATAAAGGAAACATTTTTTTATATGTATCAGATATTTATTTATGGAGATATAATGAAGACAACAAATTAGGAATAATAAATTTTTTTCCTATTTTTATATTATTCGTCGTATTGGAATGATGTCATCATATTATGATGGTTGGCTGGAATGAGCAGAGTCAAGATGGGTCTGTTTAGATGGTCTATGTCTCATCTGTATCTGTATTTGTATCTAATCTATATCTATATTTGGTTTGGTTGATCTTCTTATTAGTAAAATTATCTATTTTTCATTTGTACCTATTTCTTGATAAGCAATCTATTTGAAAATATTTGTGTTCTATACGCACGTAGATGAAACAAATAGACCCAATTTGTATTATTGAGTTTGAGGTTAAATTCGATTAGATTTGAATTTGGAGTTTAATTAAACTTATTTAAACTCAATTATTTAATATATATATATATATATATTCTTTTAGTAAAAATAAAATTAATATTAAAAGTTGACTTAAACTTCACTAATATCTCCTTTAGACTTAAGCCCGATTATACTTAAGTGATAGTCAAATTTATACTAGCTCATTAGTAATTTAACTTATTTATACTCTTTTTTGAGTAGGGGCAATCATATTGTATGGCAATTAATGAAATTCTAGATCTGGCAAAAGAAAAAGATTATGGTATCCTTTTTTGTCATAGTTGATGAAGTCTTCATTGGGCTTCATCATTGCAGCTATAAAATACTATAAAAGTAACTGCATCACCGTTCCTGAGAAGTTTTAAAATTACATTGGCATTTAGAATTTTTTTTTATCACACCCTGTATATATACTAAAGATAAGCTTCATTAACGTTGTTCATTTCTTTCTTTTTCAAATAACTTTGCGTGCGGTTCATTGTCGATTAAGTTTAAATAACATTCTATGCCAAATTTTATAATCGCGAATTTGTACATATTTGAGAACGTTTTGTTGTAATATAAAAAATGTCCAGTGGTGTTCGATTTAATTTATTCATATTATCACCAAACCAAGATTATTATTTAACTTGTTACACTGTTGCATGTCTATGCTCTAAACACGGGCTATAATATCAAACACGAAAATCGGAGGACGAAAGCTTTTATAATGGCTCTAGTGACCCGTTATTATAAGCACAAAAAGAAAAAAAAAAAAAAAAAACAGATTTATAAGCATCTATCTAGAAGATATATAAATGAATAATAAAGCTTCCTATAAAATAACACTCGTTACTTCTTAAATAATATTGTTAACAGTGAGTTAGTCAAGAAGAACGATGAAGTTATGGATAATTGGATATGTATTATCCAATAATAATAATAAAAAAAAGGCAACTGCACAAGTAAGTACCCAAAAAAAAAAAAAATCTATTATGTAATAAAACTCTTGAACTTCAATTCATTTGGATACATTTGAGTACTTACACTTTCAACTTGTTCAGTACGCCATTAACTTTGGCGATATATATAAATATATATGTATATACACCATGAACTTCATAATCATATCGAATTAAAAAATTTAGCTAGTAGTATTTCTAATTAAGCACCAATTTTAGGTGAGACGCAAAAAAAACAAAACATATTTTTTCTTACCTCAATTACATATCCTCATACAAAATTAAAATTTAGATTGGGTTTAATTAAGATTATTAGAAAAATCTTGAATCTCAGCGAAGTAGTTTGATCAGGAAGAGAATTTCAGAGGAAAGAAAAAACGGAAGTTTGTTATATTTCTTAATCTGTTTTGTACAGTAAGACTAAAATATATATACAAAAGTACAACCAATACTATTAATACACGTGTCAAATATAAATAGTCTATATTTCTATACCCCACCCACCCCCACCCCCCCCCCCCCCCCCCCCCGTTGGCCATGGTAACATGCCTAACTTGGAGACAAAAGAAGACAAAGACACTTCACGAACAGCTTTAGTAAAGCAATCAGCTAACTGTAAGGCAGAAGGAATATATTGAATGGAAAGAAAACCAGATGTCACATGGTCTCTAACAAAATGTATATCTAACTCAATGTGTTTTGTGCGCCCATGAAGACACGGATTCTCAGCAATAAGCTTGGCAGATTTGCTGTCAGTTCGAATGGAGATTGGCAGTGGCAAAGTAACACCTAAGTCCTTCAGTAGATAGGAAAGCCATAGGAGTTCTTTAGTAAGGAATGCAAGACTACGATACTCTGCCTCAGCGGAAGATGTTGCAATAGTGGGTTTTTTCTTACATTTCCAAGAAACAAGTGTATCTCCAAGAAAAATACAATAACCAGACAAGGAACGACGATCGTCAGCACAGGAACCCCAATCTGCATCACAATAACCGGTCAAAGAAAGTGAACCCTTGCTCGGAAGAAACAGACCAGCATCAATTGTCCCCTTTATGTAACGCAAAACTTGAATAGCAGCTTGGAAATGAGGAACACGAGGGGCAGAAACATATTGACTTAACTTCTGAACAGCAAAAGTTAAATCAGGACGAGTAATATTAAGATATAAGAGACGTCCAACAATTCTTCTATAAGGACTGGGATCATCAAGCAACGAACCATCATCACGATTCAAAGAAATACCAGGAGTAATAGGAACCTTAGCTGGTTTAGCAGCTGTTAAACCTGAATCAACAAGGATATCTAAAGCAAATTTGCGTTGATTTAACATAAAACCAGTAGGCAACCGACAAACTTCAATACCAAGGAAAAATCGAACATCTCCAAGATCTTTAATAGTAAAAGCTTTATGTAAAGCATGTTTCACATCAGCTAAATCACTCAATGAATCCCCAGCAATCAGAAGATCATCCACATAAACTAAAAGCACAAGAAAACCATTAGAATTGTGCCTTGTATACATGGAGTAGTCAGACTTTGATTGTATAAATCCCAATGATAAAATAAAACGATTGAGCTCAATATTCCATTGTCTTGAAGCTTGTTTAAGTCCATAGAGAGACTTAACAAGTTTACAAACTTGTCCATCCTTAGCTAAAGTATAACCAGCTGGTGGACACATGTATATATCTTCATCAAGAAATCCATGAAGAAAGGCATTGTTAACATCAAGTTGATGAACATGCCAACCTTTGATTGCAGCCAAGCCAAGGACAACACGAACAGTAGTAAGCTTAGCAACCGGAGAAAATGTATGTGTGTAGTCTAAGCCTTCAATTTGATTATAACCCTTAGCTACTAACCTTGCTTTGTATCGCTCAATTGATCCATCCGGTTTATATTTGATTTTATAAACCCACTTGGACCCAATTGTTTGTTTACCAGGCGGTAAAGAGGTTAAGATCCAAGTCTTATTTGCCTCTAAAGCCAATAACTCCTGATTCATTGCTTCAACCCAGTTCTGATCTTGTTTTGCTTCTTGATAGTTCCTAGGTTCTTTGGTTGCAAGAACAGTGGCTAAAGAACATATGTAATTAGGAGGAAAATGGGAAAAGGATGTAAGGTGAAACAAAGGATATGGAGTAGTTTGATGAGAAGTATTACCTGAGATTGAAAATGAAGAAGAATCATCATGAGTAACATTATGTACATATTCTTGAAGCCATTTGGGTTGCTGTCTATTTCTAGTAGACTTTCGTATTCTTTGTTCTGTACTAGATGTAGAATTTTGTTCTGTCAAAGGACCACTATGAATATCTATAGAAGAAGAACAACGTGAGACAAGAGGAGAGGAAGATGGAATGACAATATGATCAGAATCAATAGGAAGACTATCAGGAAATAAACAAGAAGAAACTTGTTCAGAATGTGTTTGTTCAGAATGTGTTTGTCCAACAGAAGGATTAGAATATGGAAAAACATGTTCAATAAAAACAACATCTCGACTAACAAAAAGCTGATGAGTCATAAGATCAAAAAGCTTATACCCCTTTTGATGCGATGGATATCCGACAAAAACACATTTCCTTCCTCGAGCATCAAATTTATCAGAAGGTTTAGGATGTAAAACAGAATAGCATAAACATCCAAAAACCTTTAAATTGTCATATGAAGGAGATTTATGATGCAACATCTCATAAGGAGACTTCCATCCTAAAGATTGAATAGGCATGCGATTTATAAGAAAGGTGGCAGTCAAAAGACATTCTCCCCAAAACAATTTGGGCAAATTAGCATGAAAACGAAGGGCTCGAGCAGTGTCAAGGAGATGTCAATGTTTTCTTTCCACAACCCCATTTTGTTGTGGTGTGTAAGGAATAGTCCTTTGATGAACAATTCCTAATTTATGTAACAAATTCTGACAATCGGTGGAAAGAAACTCCATCCCATTATCAGTTCGAATGTGTTTAGGAGTAACACGAAAATGATTTCGAACAAAGGCCAAAAAATTTGTCAAGATTGACAAAGTTTGAGTTTTACTTGACATGAGATAAGTCCAAGTAGACCTAGTTGCATCATCAACAATACTAAGAAAGAACTTTGCACCAGTAAAAGAAATTGTGCGATAAGGACCCCAAATGTCAATGTGCAACAAATCAAAAGCATGAACAAAACCAACAGATTTAGAAGGAAAAGACAAACGATGTGATTTAGCAATCATACATGAATCACAAAAGAATCCTGAAAAATTCATGTCTTTACAAAGAGACAAGTGTTTCATTTTCGAAACAGAGAGATGTCCTAATCGGATGTGTAAAAGATGCAACACATCTTTATTAGTAGAAAGAACAGAAGATTGAACATTAGAACACAAAGTAGGCTGTTCCATATGTAGTACATAAAGTCCTCTTTGACAACTTGCTTCAAGAACAATCTCTTTAGAATCCTGGACCTGAAAGAAACATTGGTGAGAAGTAAAAGTGACAAGAAGTTTGGTGTCCAAGAGAAGTTTATGAACTGATAGAAGGTTACAAGTAAATCCTGGTATATAAAGAACATTAAGAAGAGTGATTCTGGAGTTTAGATTGATATGTCCTGATTGATACACAAACTTTGTACTTCCATCAGGCAAATTGATTCTAATCGGTTTGGATAAAGTGTAAATTTGAGTAAAAAAATGTAAGTGAGGGGAAATATGATCAGTAGCCCCCGTATCTACAACCCAAGAACACTGTTTACTATAAGAAGTAGAACAAGAAACAGAAGTCAAAACATTACCCGAACAAGCCATAAAGGAAGCATGATTTCCATCTTCATTCTGCTGCTCCTTCATCATTCTCATAACCTGTTGACAAATATCTGAGAAAGCTGATTATGAGAAACCATAGATGATGAATTTCCTATATTGTTGTTTGCCTCAAGAGGATTATCGAAATAAATGGCTTTGTATCAACATGAGCTGCCATTTTCTGACTGCGCTTGTTCTGTCCAGATTTGTACCAATCCGGATAGCCAATGATTTCAAAACATTGTTCTACACTATGTCCACTTTTCTTGCAATGATTGCAAACAATCTTAGTAAACCTATTCCTCCTATCCTTCTTATCTTCATATATCCCTTTACGTTGCTGTTTGACAACAAAGGCAGAAGCATCCTCAGACATTACTGAACTAGTTGTAATTTCCTTTTGCTTTTCAATCTGATATATCAAATAGTATGCCTTATTAACAGATGGTAAGGGATCCATTGATAATATTTGACCCCTAACACTGTCATAGACATCATTTAATCCCATAAGAAATTGTACCAACTTAGTATGACTATCAAGATCTGAGATCCTTTGCTGTAAAGAACATTCACACTGTGAAATAGCACCACAAGTACAAATCGGCATACTACACAAAGCATTCATTTCATCCCAAAAACTTTTAAGTCTGTTAAAATATGCTGTCACAGAAGATGTCCCTTGCTTAGCATTAGTTATCTGATTTTGTAACTGATAAAGCAAAGGTCCATTTAACATTCCAAATCGTTCATTAATATCCATCCATAACTCCTTGGCTGATTGTGCATAAACGAAACCCTGAGCTAATTCTTTATCTATAGTATTTAATAACCAGCATCGCACCATAGAATCACAACGATCCAAAGTTCTTCATTAATCGGATCAGAAACAGGACGAGAACAGGATCCATCAATAAACCCTATCTTAGCTTTAGCACTCAAAGCTAATCTAATAGATCGACTCCAATTCAAAAAATTCGATCCAGTAAAGGATATATTCGTAAGAATTAATCCTGGATTATCCGATGAATTGAGTAACAAAGGATCACTACCTGATCGAGTATTATTGACATTCATTCTTGCCGTATTCAAAATTTCACCAAAGTCCATCAAAACAAAAAAAATGCAACAGAACCAGATTATCGCAATCAAAAACAGATGTCAAGAAAACCTAACCATTTTTCCTGCTCTGATACCATCTTGAATCTCAGCGAAGTAGTTTGATCAGGAAGAGAATTTCAGAGGAAAGAAAAAACGGAAGTTTGTTATATTTCTTAATCTGTTTTGTACAGTAAGACTAAAATATATATACAAAAGTACAACCAATACTATTAATACACGTGTCAAATATAAATAGTCTATATTTCTATACTTATTACTACCACAAAGTCACGAGTTTGCTTGAACGGATATTGTTGTTACACCCTGAGATTAAGATGAGACGGCTCTGCCATATGCCCCTTCTAAAAAAGAAACATACAAAGCTTAGAATTATCGCTAAAATCCATTAATAAATTATATTTATAAATAAAATCTTCCAATATCTTTTATGGATGCATTTTGTGTGCGTTAATTTCCAACATAAATTATATTGAGAGATTACAAATCACCCCTTGAACTTTCATTTTTATGCGAATTCACTTCATAAACCTCCTAAAGTGCATTTTTGGACTCACCTAAATTTTCAACAATTGACAGGGTTAAAAATAATTAATATTTTCCATTAGAAGAAAAAGCACACTTCAAATGTTTTTGGGGTAAATTCATATATAGATGAAAATCATCAAATAAAGAAAAGTTTGAAGAAGTAATTTGCAATTCCCCTGATCTCTACCACTCCCAATCCCACCTACCCCTCTCATTTTTCTTTTTTAATAGAAAATATTAATTATCCTTAGTTGTGTCAATTGTTGAAAGTTTAGAGAGTCCAATATTATACATTGAAAGTTCGGGGAATAAATTTGCGCCTAGATAAATTTCAAGGATAATTTCCAATTTCTACTACTATTAAAGTTGATCTTGAATCTAAGTTATCCTTGCTACGATTCTATTGCCTTCAATTGTACTAAGCATCACCTTCAATTGCATCTCCTTGTTCTAACTCATATAACACATGAAAGATAAGGAATGAGTGAAAACATCATACATAACAATATATATAAACGCATTCAATGCTACATCACAACGTTTGGTGTTTTTGTTGTCACTTTGTCACTTATAGAATTATATAAACAATATGCTTGGGATTGAGGACTATAGCCAATAAAAATGCAATTCTTGGATCTTTCATCAAGCTTTGGATGAAGCATATGTTGTCCATCCTAAGATTTTTAAGTGGTTACTATCCATGCTTTATATGGTTTTCGATTAAATTAGCCTTTGTTGGAGAGACACTCAAGAGATAGACTATTGCTTCAAATGCTTCTCCCCACAATTAATATGGAAGCCCCTTTACTTTCAAAAGACTTCTAGCCATTTCCACTACTATTCTATTCTTTCTTTTAGCAACACCATTCTGCTTTGGTGCTTATGGTGTTGTAAGTTCCCTCTAAATACTACTTTTATCACAAAATATAATGAATTCATTTGATAAAAATTCATTACCTTAACCAATTCAAAGTGTTTGGATGCTTTTTCCATTTTGTTTTTCCATAAATGCCTTAAATTTCTTGAAATTATCTAAAGTTTGTGATTTGGCTTTTAAGAAATAAATTGAACTCATACGGCATAAGTAAATTAAAAAAAATAAAAAACTTCCACCAAATGACTTGGTTTTCATTAGTTCACACAAATCAGCTTGTACAGGTTCAAGACAATTTAAAGTCCTCCATAATTTTCTAGTAGGGAATGATTTCCTATTTTGCTTTCCATAAACACACCTTTTATAGAAATCAAATTTATCAATTTTTGGCAACCAAACAACCATTTCTTTTTCACTTAGGAGTCTCTAACCATTCACATTTAAATGCTTAAAATGTAAATGCCATGATTTCCCTCATCATTCCCTTTAACAACTAAAGCACTATTCAAAATATTTGGGACATTAAGGGAGAATATGTTATTTTGGGTATATTACATTAGAAGATAATAACGCTTGGGATAAGTTCATTAAAGTGTCAACTTTTATGTGCTTAAATAAAGTAATCAACATTTCACTAGTAAAGTGAATCAAAGTGGCATCAAAATTTTACAAAGTTTATTTGAGGTATCAATGTTTGGATTAGTTTTTAATCAACATTCTTAAATTTTCTTCAACAATCAATTATGTATAATTTGTTTAATTTATTTTATGAAACATTGATTCCTCTTTTAATTACTCAAAACATTGATGAGGTATCAAAATTTTACAAAGTTATTTGAGGTATTAACGTTTGTGTTAATTTTTAATTAACTTTTTTTTTAATTATCCTCAATAATTAATTATGAATAATTTGTTTGACTTACTTTGTGAAATATTGATTCCTCTTTTTAACTATTCAAAAAGTTATTACCTTGAATGAATTTAATCATTAACATTGATTCTTCTTTTTAATCATTAAAAGCATTGATACTTTAAGTGAACTTATCCTCAAATGTTCATACTTTTTAATGTAATTTACTCACTTTATTTTTTGTGATATAGACAATTGCTAGGGTATCACCACATCTTTTATCATGAAATGCACATGAATCACCATCAAATACAACTAAACATCCGCTAGTAATTTATTATCCAACACTTAACAAGTTATAAGCTATTTAGGCACAAATTATACTTCATTAATAAGTTTAACATCACCTTATATAGTTTTCGATAGCAGTTATTCCATTCTCCTTAACATGGACTTCTTATCATCTCTAAGCAAACCTTGCTTTTTTACATCTCATCAGGATCTCTAAATGGAAACCCAGATCTAGTCATATAATTCGATCATCTACCATATACAGCCATGAACAACTTATTTTCCTCTTCTAACTTCTTTGCGAAACTGACACCCTTTTGTTCATCTTTTTGCTTAATCTAACATTAAGCTTCTTTGTAACCAACTCTCTTGCAATATTTTCCATTGTACTCTTATACTGCCCTAACTCACTAAATTGGTTTTAGCCTCTATCGCCATGACCTCAGCTATAAGATTTACCTCTACCACGTCTTCTACTTGCACTATTTTCAAATATTTATTTCTAAAACAACTAATCTCCTTTCCCCTCAAATCCTTTTTCTTCATTCGTTTAATGGGATCTATTTAGTTTGTCCTCATGAGCTAACAAAGAACTCATTAATACATCAAAAAAAAAATTAAACAAGTCCCTAGATTCTTCACTGGCAACAAGCACATCCTCGAATTTTGTGGTTGAAGACCTCATATTTTGTTTATTGTTAAACTTTTGTGTTCAACATGCGTTTTGATGAGGAAATGGATGCACGATTACCCATTTAATTGAGTTTAGTTACCTTTAATTAGCAAAACAAATGTGTAATTTGATTTGATATGCTTGTTCTTATTTTGCATGTTTTTATTCAAGCTATCAATGTTGTAGAACATAATTGCTCTACAGCTAGTATTTCGATGCTGGATAACATAGCGTCTGGATGGTAGTAGTATCCATAATCTTATGTACCTTATTTTTGCAAGCAGCGTCCGGACGCTAGGGACTAGTGTCTAAAGACTAACTCCAAGGAACTAGCCGTTGGAATATTTAATGCAAGGCCGAATTTGGTTCAAATGTGGGCAACAACTAGAAGTCTTCAAGAACCTTTAAATACATGTTGTTAGGGAGTTAAAGACAATAAATTGAGCTTATTAATTGCTATTAAGATCTTGTAAACATTTTCTCAAAGCTTTAGTTGTAATTTGAAGGTAAGAACAATGTAATGCCATTAGTTCTAGTATTTGCTAATTATCGCAAAGGCACTACACTAAGCTTGTTGAGGATAGTTTAGTGGAATCTCGAATAGTATCTATGTACTAGAGAGCTTGTTGTAAAGGCATGACTCAATTGTATTTTGTGTTGTTTATAGCTACTTTGGAGCTTTGATTGTTTAAGTGAATTGAATGTGTGAAGTCCTCTATTGAGGAAGACATTTGTGTGAACCTGGAGACTCGAGGATAGACCGAACTCCACATTAAATTCCGATGTGATCCTCTTTAATCATATCTCTTTGTTATTGTTTTTAGTTGTTATTATAGTTTATGTGTTAACAAGACATCAAGCTTTTGAAAAGATAAAAATTGTTCTTATCGCATTCTTAGGTATTACATAGTAGTTCCAATAGTTACAAGAGTTTCATTGCTATTTGTTTCACTATATGACTTCATGAAATTAACAATCTCAAACACTTTGGATGTATAACCTTGCATAAACTCATTATTTTTCATTAACAAGGTCTCAAATCACGACGTGAGGTTTGCAAATAAGAATTAATTATCCTTTATCTCTCAATACTCTTGTTGTATATCCTCCCATGCCTCATTGGAAAGTAGCTTGTCCCTGCACAATTCTGGAAAGCATTCCATCATCAACTACTTGTTGAATTGTGAGTAAACCTTGACATCCTTCTAGTTGACTACCTTTAGTATCGCATCTTTGAACCCATTTTCCACCAAATCCTAAAGCTCTTGATACTTGAAGAGAGTTATCATCTTAAGATTCAAAAAATAATAATTTACCCCTTTGAGAATCGGAAAGAGCAGTTAGAATGTAGAATTCAATCCATTGCTGCTATTTTCTTTTGAAAAATTTGTTATCTCTCTTTTTCTTTCTTCTCTTCCTTTTTTTTTTAAAATAATCAAGCCTAGTTATATATATTCTTCCTAATGGTTAATAAATTGCTTTGATAACACTATTAATGGAAATCAATAGCAATATAAAAACTAGTTTCAAAAATAGAAAGGGGATAATTGCAAACCAAGTGACTATACTTCTAATTTTGACAATTTAGTATCTCATCTTTAAAATTTGGCAAATTAGTGTTTATTTTTCAAAGTATGTGCAATTTAGAGTCTCTAAATAATATTTAACGAATGTTTGTTTTGATGACAAGATAATGATAGGTCAAGTACCTATACTTTCAACTTTTAGCAGTTTAATACTACATCTTTAAAATGTAACAATTTTTAGCTAAGTGTTTATCATTATGTTATCATCAAAATAAAGGTTTGTCAAATATTATTTACTAGAGATATTAAATTGTAAATACTCTAAAAATATAAGTATTGATTGGCCAAAATCTAAAGATAGGATATTAAATTGTCAAAAATAAAAAGTATGTGTACTTAGTTTACCCTTATCTATATTATTAAAGCAAAACCACCCCATTTGGTGTCTTTAGTGTAAATATTTTTAGTGTAAATGTTTTTTATATAATATTTTTAGATATGAGCATAAAATATTTTTCATATCCCTGAAATCATGAAAATTAAATAAGGTTTGAATATAATTAAATAACGGTTGAATAGACAGTCTTTTCTTTTTTTAGCATATAGGCACAAAATATTTTTAGCGTCCTTGAAATCATGAAATTAAACAAGGTTTGAATAGAATTAAATAAAGGTTGAATAGACATAATATTTTCCGTGTAAAATGTTTTTGGTATCCAACAAATAAGGTTTGAATATAATTAAATGGACGATGAATAGACATAGTCTTTTCCTTTTTTAACATAAATGCGCAAAATATTTTTGTATTCCTAAAATCATGAAATTAAATACGGTTTGAATAAAATTAAATGGGATTGAATAGACATAGTCTTTTTCTTTTTTAGCCTAAGCATGTATCTTTATATACCAACCTAAACTTCTGATACCATATTTATGCAGTTATACAACATGAAGAAGTTACCTATAGAAAATACAATATAATTATGATTTGTAATTAATTTCATAATTTCTCAAACTAATTAAGGTTTTCCTCTGCCAACATGTCAAAACAATATATCTATTTAATTTATATATGTTGGGTTGTTTTATTTGCACACACTGCGTCATCTGCTTGTCCTAATAAAATGAGATAGATACAAAGAGACTTTCTATCGTTGCTGGTAACTTCTTTTCCTAACACTTCAAAAAGTTTAATGTTCCCATTTACATACTTAAATGGAAAATGAAATAACACAAAGAAATAAAAGGGCACACTTAAATGTCATTTACTGCACTAAATACAAATTTATTTGTCACTTACTAATTTTTAAATCATAAGACAAAATTGAAAAATAAAAATAATAAACACAAATATTTTGAATCATACATCAGCAAGAAAAAGAGGATAACTAAGCCTAAGGTCCCTTAGAGGGGAGAGACATGATTGTATGTGAGGTGTTACCGTAATGATGCTCTGAACTTAGAGTAGAAATCCTTTTTCCCTTAAGTGGGGGTAATAGCATCTCCATATCCTGTTGGGAGGTTTTTTACTTGGGTTCTATGTTAAGGACTTTATTTTTTTGAGTCCTTAGCAATGGAATATGTCTTTCAATTTTTTTTATCATTTACTAGGATATAAAAAAATAAGATCTTTCACGTCTTTTTTACTTTTTTTTATTTTATTAAGTTTATTTTGTAAAAGAATACAAACTCACAAAATTTAAAAGATGTAAAGGGTCTTATGTAAAGGATTTTAGAAATAAACGGATGAGGTACTTGAGAAAAGGTCATTAAAACGCTGATGTTACAACTAAAAAAACCTTGTAAAGATAGTATAAGATGAGAATGCTCTTAGTAGGTTAATAGTTACATATATATATATATATATAAGTTATAAAATCATTTTCATTACAACTCGATGTATATCAAATCACAAACCCTAAGTGAATTCAAATCAAACCATGAACTCCTTTTGAAAACATCGGTATTTTCAATTGTTTTGGTGCTTAGATTACGTTTCATCCGACTCTCCCTGACATCTTTCCAAGTCAGATCCAAATCAGGACCCGGGGAGATCCAACCACGGCGGGTACAATAGGACCCGTTCGATTTTTGGTTTAGAAAAAAAAAGAAGAAAAAAAATTTCAGCTTGTGGAATTTTTTTTTAAATATATAGGTTGAACCCATAGAACCCACTCTCATGAATCGGCGAGTCAATGAGTCCTACTAGGCCCAACACCCCCACGGAAGAGTTTTGGATCCATATTTTTTGAACTTGGACTGATGAGATGTCTAACATAACATCTCCCACCTCACCCTCGAAACTTATTTATAGACTAACTATTGTCGAGTTTATTAAATATTTTTCCTTTTCAGCCCATGCTCGGTTTTCTGCCCTTTGTTTTTGTGATTTATACATGGAAAAGTGAAGGAAGAAATTGTAGAATATTTGAAAGCACTATAACAAATTAAGAAAAGTCAACACAAATTCAACAAATCGTAATATATTTTGGCCATTGTAAAATGTAAAATGGCATGCTATGTTATTTCATTTGACATATTTTTTTCAAATATAAAATCTAAAATAAGCAAATAGCATAAGTATATATTTTGGATAAATTTTACTAATTGGAGCATTTTCTTTGCTATAAGAATAATATAAGAACTCTATTTCTTCAAGATTGAAAAAATTTATGAGGGAGAGAGAGAGAGAATCAAGATTACCTTTTGTTTTTGGCTCTTTTATAAATCCTGTATTTTGATATGAATTCTTCATTACATGCTACTTATGGACATATGTCGTTTTATATTTTATTATACAATAATTAATTTAACAATTTAATATTATAAAATAATTTACTCTAATAAAAACTAACTAAAATTACGCCGGGTGGAAAGCTAGAAGAACGGGGCTTTCTTCATTACATGCTACTTATGGACATTTGTCGATTTATATTTTAATATACAATAATTAATTTAACAATTTAATATTATAAGCTAATTTAATACTCTAATCCAAACTACCAGGGGGCGGGGGGAAGCTCAATAATGAAGGCTCTGTTTGTTTCAAGGAAAATGTCTTGCATTTAGATAAATGTTTTACATAAAAAAAAGTTCTTAAAAATAATAAATTTTCATATGTTTGGTTGCATTTATAAAATTATGTTGAAAAAATTTTCCTATATTTGACTATCAATACAACCTAACATGTCATTATATGTAAATAATTTATTATTAGCAAGTTACTATATAAGTACATTATGCCAAATAAATTTATTTAAAGTAAAAGTGTAAAATATATATATTTTATAGCATTTATTTACAAACAATCAATTGATATTTATAATTTTTTAATGATTTTTCATTTTTCATTTTTCCAATAAATTATTTTTATATTTAAAATATAATTTATTGGTTAATTTTGATAAAAATCAAATAAATATCATGTTTCTAGAGTTAGAATACTCACAAAGGCTAATCCGAAAAATGACTTTCTATTTTGAAAAAAGTAACTCATTTTCCTTAAAAATAATAAGATTTACTTTTTAGTGAAAGTTATTTTTCCTTACAAGAAAAAATATTTTCTAACTAAAGTGTTATTTTTTATATATAAAACAAAAGAATATAAAAAAATTACTTTTTAAAAAATATTTATCTTAAAACAAACAAGCCTAATTTCATTTAGTACTTAAGAGAAAGAAGCAGTCGTTTTTCTTTACTACCATGCCAAGTAATTCAAGTGCACTCTCAAGTAGCCAACTCAAACGCACATCAAATTGGTCTCCTGCCTGCTTCTTCATCAGCCTTAATACCCATAAATGCCACAGAGTATACTAAAGCTGGAGTTTCATTTCCAAAATGGATCTGATGGTTCGTAGTTCCTGCTATGCGAAAACTCCTGCTAACGCTAAACATTTACTACTAATTCACTTTACTGTAATTACAATTTTATTATAGTTTTATTTCTTATAAATGGCTATTACATCATTTAGTTGACTGAATAATAATGTCATAATAAATCCATATTATATAAAATATCGAATAATTATTCTTTATTCAAATTTATGAATAATAATTCAATGCGAAACTGTTTTTTTTTTTTCAAAATACCATCATTTAAATAAAAAATTAATAAAGAAAAATCCTATTATAGATTTATTCCATACCTCCGTAATAGGAATTCCATTACAATCTTATTCATTCAGTGAAGTGAACGAGTCTAGTTTACAAATCCAATTCGATATATAACAACAAAGACAGTGGAGATAATAAGCAAAGAATTAATTGATACCTAAACTTTAACAAAATATGTAATTAGGTACCTAAATTTTGATAAAATACGTAATTAGGTAGTTGAATTTTGAAATTAATTAATTTAGTACTTCAACTTTGAAATCGATCAATTTAATACTTGAAAAAACTTTTTGTGCGTACTAACAGTCAATAACTCTATCAAGTTCTTTTAGATATTAAATTGATCAATTTTAAAGTTTAAATATTAAATTGATTGACTTCAAAGTTTTGATACTTAATTGTATATCCTATCAACGTTCAAGTATCATTTGTGAGGTAAATACACCATTTAAAACACTTATAACTAGATACCTAAAAATCATCCATTTTAGATTGAAAATTATTGGCTCTTTAGTGGGGAAGAAACAATTCAACCAAGAAAAGGTACCAATAATTTTTTTTCCATTATAGTAGGAAGCGAGATTTGAACCAAATACTTCTCACTGGATAAATCACGCGAAATTTGACTAGACTACACGATTATTGGCAAGATATCCATAATTTAATTTACGTTTTTACATAGAAGCAACCATAATTGATGGATGCACGATATTGCTATATAAATTAATCATATAATAATAAGCTAGGCATTTGAGTTAGGTTACCTAAAAATGTTGTTCTTGCTTTTGTACTGGAAAATCATAGGAAAACTTTTAAGATTTAAATTATGATCGTACATAACTATCCTATAATTATCTTCCTAGAGAAAATAATTTAATTTGATAATATTATCTGCTATACAAAAACTCTATTATTTTCCTTTTAAAAAACATATAAGATAATTACGTGGACATGTATAGATCCAAAAATTTCATGTTCATCCCCTCCTAGTTTTTTTTTTTTTTTTAAGTGGCTAGTTTTTTCTTATTTCATTGAAAAGAACACATATATCATGTCATGTTTTGGCACCAACTTAAAAAAGGGAATCCCACATTGTTAGGTACACGAGGTCATCTTCATAACCTCTTTTTCCCGTTTCATTATATCTCTTTAACACATACCTTTTGCTTAAAGAAAATCTGACCTAATATCTCTCCGAATTTGCCCTACATCGCTGACCTCTAGCCTCGAATTAAAAGGATGGACCAACCCCTTATGGCTTTACAGGAAATGGCTCCACCTATATCAAATAGGATATTGCTACCGTTAAGAATAAGATAAATAATTGAAACATCCTGAAAAATATTATGATTACGGAAAAACTATAAATTTCTAAACTGGTGAATATACAATTATGAAAAATATTGATATTGAAAAACACTTTTCCTAATAAAATATAGAGATAATATTACGAATGGTATCTGAACTTTAATAAAATATGCAATTAGTACCTGAACTTTAAAATAGATCGATTTAATACTTGAAAAACTTTCAAATTAATTCATTTAGTACTTAGACTTGACGAAAGTACTATTGAATTAATTAATTTGAAAGTCTTTTAGTACTAAATTAATCAATTTCAAAGTTCAAGTACCTAATTGTATATTTTATAAAAGTTCAGGTACCATTCGTGATATTACCTCTAAAATATATGATAAATTCATTTATGTAAAAATATGCTTGTTATTGTTTTACTAGCTATTCATTATTGGCTTTAAGGGTATTTTTTATCTGTAAAGGTTCAATCAGCCAATGAATTATCCAATAAATATAATTACCAATTACATGTTTATACGAGTTATTGATTCGATACGGAGAAATATGTAGTGTTAATTGTTTTAGAAGTTCTTTTTTTTTTTTCTAGAAATTTGAGGTATATTTATATAATCAAGCTTTTAATTCCCTTATATAACCGATTCTAAAATAGAACCATAGTTACTAAAGCAAACCTTAACTTTATTTTCCTTTTATTATTGTTTAAAAGGAATTATCTACTTCTCTTTCTTTGCTCTCTTAATCACACATGCCTGCCATACTTAAGGTTTCATGTGCAACCCTCATCTTCAATAAATAACCTTGAATGTGAAAAATAACTCTAATTCGATCATTTGTCTTTCAAAGGGTAAAAAAAGAAGGCAGAGGAAAGAAATTTCGTATGTTTGTTAAGTATTCATTTTCAATAAGGATTTTATGCTTCAAACAACTACTTCATCTTCTCTCCTTTTTTTTTTTTTTTTTGTGTGTGCAAATTTAAAGGATTATTATAACAAAATTGCATAAGGAAAAGAATATTAGGGATCTCACGGATTTTCATTGCATGCAACTAAAAGGTAATATGCTTATTGCTCTTTTAAGTATCTTCTCATTTTCCCCATAGGATCTAACCAATAAAGGGTTTCTTCTAAATCTTTTAAGGTGATTAGCCAAAGTGGGTTAGTTAAGATGAATTATGATCATGGATTAAGAAAGATACCTTATAAAATTTGCCGAGTAATTGGTTGTTAGTTAACCTAATGTTACGGGTTCATGTTATTAAAGTTTTTCTATTATTAAGTTGATAATTCTTGGAAGATAGAGTAAATTAGGGTTGAAGCTGGTAGACTTGGTGTTAGGATATGTTTTGGGCAGCTTTATTGTGCTAATATCGTAGATCATTAAAGTATATTTTTAATAGTTAATATCGTAGTAGTTTGATACTTAAAATTTATAAAATTGTTTTTGTAAAACAAAAGTTAATACATAAAAGAATTGGAAGAATAATGTGTTATCATATGTATATATCATTTCAGCACTCACCAGTTGTATCAATTATTAATTTAATCACAAACCAATTTGTTTTTTATACCAATGCGTAACTAGTCGATTATGTTCATATCTCTTTATTTCCACTCTTTATACCTAAAACTCCAAAACATTAAATCATTCTATGTTTGTTGTCTGGTGTATCGTGCGAGGATTTAGTGTTAGATTTGGTTCTCTAAGTTGTTCACCTTATATATTATATTAGAGAACATGATTTAACATGCTTATATGGCAAGTTAGAAAATCCTTCATTCTTGTTCATTGACATTAAGTTTAATTATAATTTGACTAGAGTTTCCATAAAATATTAGTGGAGTTGGGAATAGTTAGATTGATTATTGTTGTAGTTCTGTTACTAGTTAAGTGTTTAGCATATTGAGTGCATTGATTTTACGTCTGGTAAGTGAGAGTCATATGGAATAGAATAGATTGGAATTGAATGAAATATAATGGAATGAAATGAGTTCCATAATGAATAATTCATTTCTATATATGGAAGTGTACATAAAATAGAATGGAATGAAATGACTATAAAGTATATTTTTCAAAAATGTCTCTAAAAATAAATGTTAATTATAAATATATGATAAGATAAAAGACTAATTAAACTATGTGTAATTAATGAAGCTAACACGATTTTAGCTTCTAAAAATGCATCAAAAAATGGGAAATAGAATGAAACCATTCCAAGTCCAATCTCACGTACCAAACATGATACAAAGGTTGAGAGAAAGTACATAAAATACATGAAATTATATGAAGAAATGTCATTGTTGAGCTTTTGTGAGCCGGATTGATTGGTCTTATTGAGGAGTTGACGATGTGCCTAAAACAAGTCGTGTACTCTACAATGTTCAGCACAGACTTGGAGTTCCTTCACTTCTTCACCTTTGATTTCAACACAACCTTCAACATAACTTGTTTTAATACCTGTGAAGAAATCACTTCTTCTTTCATACTCATAATCAAGTAATTACAACTGACAAAAGTTCTATCTTCAAAGACTCTTTTAATTTCTATTCAAGTAATAAGATCCATAGTCTAATTCCCATCATCTGGCCAGGGTTGTTGAAGATTTGCACTCAAATCTTAATAGAAAGTATATCCATTTGGATCAAAGTTAAACTCGTAAAACTCAAACACAATTAAATATAAATTTCTAACTAGACTTTGTCAACAAACTATCTTCAATTCTTTATTTGTAAATCCTCATGGATTAATAATTCCTAATCAACACACCATCCTTGATCCCATGCATGATTTTCTTTCAAATTCATATGGAAGTTCTCCACCATAAGATTTACATACAGATGATAAAATATTGACTACTTAGAATAAGCCAAGAATAATTCACCATGGAGGCAATTTTTGTTCAATTTAATAGTAAGAGAACTCAATAACATGGTCTAGAACTGTGGTTATTAACGATTCCTAATGAGAACAGAAATGGCTCCAACTCTAGTACACAAATTCCAAGAGGCAATTTTATCTCAATATTAGATGGCTCATCTCTTGTAACATTTGTCTCCTCTACACCAACATCCTTTATACTCTCATCGTTAACATCACAATCTACACCATTAATAATTTCCATCTATGCGATAGGATCACCTTGTCTTTTTACACGATCCTCTTTAACCATTTGTTCCACAAATTCAAGCTCATCGTCTTCATATGTAACTGCAAGAACCTCTTTATTATCATTCATATCTATAGTAATATAGTTTGAGCAACTATAAAGTTTCCTATTGTTCCACTTTTCTCTCAATATCATCCTCCATAACAACTATAAGAACACCACTAATAAGCTTTATAACATATTCATTAGGAGAATAATATGCAAGATGTCCATAGCCTAAGCATCTTTTACACTTTGTAACCCAATCACCATCATCTATCTCAGTTGCTCATAGTTCATTCTCATGAATGGCCTCATTATATTGTTATAGATACCATTATTGGATCATGGGATTAAGGTTATTAACTATCTTGGTAAATTTCTGCTATTGATGGTCAAGAGAACCTTCATAATTTCTCATCTCCACCATCCCGAAATTTTAATCAAGATAATTCTTCAACACATAGCCTATGTGCAAAAACCCCAATATTCAATCACAATCCCAATCTAACATGCAAATCCTATACCAATAGTAAAATACCCTAAATTTGTAATCATATCACGTAAACCCTAATAACTCATGCTCACGCAATAAAGATTAAAACCCTAACTTTGATCACCACACAAACCCTAGATTTTAATCACCACACTAACGCACAACAATCTCAATCCAACATTATGTGATATCCATAATCCATAATCCAATACGAAACAATAGTCATGAGGACATGTGTAACAAGGTATAAACCCTAGTTGCAACCTTCACATAATGCAAAATAACACTAAAGATTAGATATTTCATTTAGCATAAGTCCCACTTAAAGGAGTGCACATTACTTAAATGGGCCAACCCGGCCCAGCCCACTTTAAACTATGGGTTAAACAAGTCAACCCACTTCTTAACTCTTTTAACCTATGATGATTGCGTTAGCACCCTTATTTCTGGGATGATTTTTGGAATCCTTAGTTGATATTTTAAATGGAAATCATCTAGAATTGGTGCCAAATTGATTAAATTGCTGATTTCAGGTAATAAAGAGCTCATTATAAAGAAATCAAATAAATTCAATAAGAAAAGGCCGAATTCTGAACCTAAACAAGCATATATGAAGGAGTGTATGAACTTCAAAAGAGATTAATGAGTGAAACGAGGTCCCAAATGGGGTCATATGCAAGGGCATTTGGTGCCAGTATAGGGGCAGTGAGTGAAATGAGCTTCCATATGGGGCCATTTCACCCCAGTTTGTGAAATCAATAAGTCAAACGGCCTCCATACAGGCCATTTGAGCAACTGCGTCTTTTCCTTTTTTTTTTTGTAATTTTTTTTGGAAATATAATACTCCTTGGAAAGATAATGAGGACTTTTTCACTACGAATTTTCTAAGGTTTTTTAGAGGCTTTTTTTAGCATTCACTAAGGCAAACTAGTCAAGGATTTCAAGATCCGACCCATACAAGATTCAATTCTCAGGGTTGTATTCATGAATTCTACTTTCTCTTATAGAATTTGTGTTTCTTTTGTAAATATCATGGAGGAGTAGACTCTAAATCTAGGTCTTGTTCGAATTCTAATTTTTTCATATGATGAGAAATTTTCTTTTAATGAAAATCTAATTGATATTCTTTTGTTCAATTGTATGTTCTCTAATCATTTCTTAGATTTGTATCTTCAGAATACGAATTTACGTTTGATTTTCATTATAAAGCTAATTGAGAAATTGCTTTCGTGAATAGAGATACGATAGCAAGAATCTTCTGTGGTTATGGAATTTTTTATGATTTCATGATCTTAATGCGATCTTGGGTTGTTGTTAATTAAAGAGAGATCCTAATTGATTAACCTAGGATTAGATAATTTGATAGATTCGAGAATAATCATTTTGCTTGAGGAACTCAACAACTTAAAAATTCAATTAAGATAATCTTCAGTTTCCAAGGATTCATATAACAAAAGAGAAGTAGAACAAGACCTAGGTCGTTTTGCTTTCTTGAATTAAAGCTTTTTGCTGCTAATGATCTTCGTTCACTTGTTTTTAGTAGAATTATAGTAATTGCTTGTTAATAATATAGAAGACAATCATTCCAATTAGGTGGTTAGATGATAGGAAAAGAGTTATTACTTGTACTTGATTCGTCTCTGTAGACAACCCCCATTTTAACATCATACTACACCTACGATAGGTACGCTTCCTATTGTTGTGCAGTGGAAATAGGAACGAGTTTATATAGATTTTGAAACAACAATTGGCAATTTTAAAACCATCAATCCACTTGCATATCTTTGTGGGCTAAATGAGCCAAGTTGACCCATTTATGCTAATTAAACAAAATGCATATAATAAAAAAAATTTTATTGGGTTATATATTAATTACTTATATATAATAATATGGTTTTTTAAAATAATTTATTGAATATCATATTTCGATTAAAACAATAAATCTATACTTTAAAAATATTATGATACATGCACATTAGTTTGTCATTCTCTACTGTATTTAACACGTAAGTTTAAGCTCAAGTATCAAAGTCTCAGAAACAATAGTAAATTAATAATTATTTCCTTTACAAATTTTTATTTATTTTTTTATACAAGTGGGCTAGCAGGTCAACCTACTTAACCCGCAATCCAACCCACTTTAATTTATAGATTAAATGAGCTAGGTAAAATTAGCCCACTTTTAAATGAGTTAAAAAAAGTTGGCTTTAATCCATTTTTAAAACGGGATAAACAGGCCAGCCTATGGGCCAAAGCCCATTTGCACATCTCTAATCCCACCTCCACAACTATACTCTGATATCAAAATATGATATGCCTAAAACAATACAAACAATTTGTTCTATAATCTAAGGTTTGAAAATTATGAAACTTATAAAGATTAAATATTTTTCAAGCTTCTTTTCTTTTTTGATTTAAGAAATAAAGAAAAGAAAGGATACGAACCACGTCAGTTAGGAATATGATGTACCATGTCCAACCCAAACTATATTACCTAAATTTTTAAAGTGTTAAATGCGATACTTAATTGTAATTTTTCAAGTCACTATTACTATCTATGTTGATAGTAGAATGTCGGGCAGCATCCACTTGGCCCACTACCACATGTACTTGCACCAAAGAGCCTAAGAAAGGCCCATAAGATCATCTACACTACTAGCTCATGAAGAGCCCATGGTCAGTGACACCTCGAAGTCATGCCCTAACCGTGGATGACTAAGCTTGTGACCACCTCGACCATTAAGGAAGCTTGGGAGCTCAACTTCGAGCCCCAACTATAAAACATACTAGTGCACCTTCGTCTTAACCTAGGACTAAGGGGCACATCACTAGCTCGCAGCACTCTACATAGCAGAAACTCCTTCATCTCGGGCACCCCCTATCACCTCGGGTGCTAGGTCAACTGCTAGATAAAGATTCGCTCTAACAAAAAATATTAGCAGACCCCATTCTAGTATGGCAATGAACTATAAAGACACTTTTGATTGAGCATTTTACCTCCTTCAGTAGGTTACCCAAGATCGACCCACAGACTAACTTAAGTATTGAAGTAGTCGTGCTGAGTAATCCTTTAGCGCACCTCTAACCATTTTTCTATGTTTGCAGAAAGCCAATCTCTACCGGCGGAATCAGCTTCTACAAACTAACCTGTATTAGATAACATAACGTTCATTTGTGTATTACCATTCATGGTACAACACATGTGATCTAATTTTTTTTAAAAAGGAAAAACCATGGAGGAAAAATAGAAAAAAAAAAAAGGGAATAAAATGAAAAACACAAGCCATTTCTTCTTGTACTCTTAGCTTCTTCTTCCTCTCATTTTTACCAATATCTCTATCTCTCTCCCTACCATCAAACGCCATGCTTAACCTAAACCGCTACCATTCGTAAAAGCTAACCCCTAATCAAAATAAAAAATTACATGAACCTAACCAAAATCATCGTACCAAGAAGCACCAAGACTACCATATCCAAACCAAAACCATCATCTACAATTTTACCACCCAACAAAAATCCCAAGCCAAACCTAGATGCCACGACAACAGCCACCATAAGCACACACTCAAAAACACCAATAACAAAAACATTTTAAAACAGGAAAAAAAAAAAGGTTTCTTAGAGTGCTCATGGAAGGAGACTAGGAGATGAGAGAAAGTGTGATGGGTTTAAAGAGAGAGAGAGCCATATTCTCTAGGAAGAAGAGAGATGCTCACCAAAAGGCACCACCTTTTCTCATTTCAGAACGTCTTAAAACCCTATCCAACCTTAATCTCACATCAATCTCTTCTCATCGAATGCAATCTTTACAATTGCCTTAAAACCCCATCCCTTTTCTCTCTCTTAAACCCAATCTCCGATGTCAACAATTCAAAGTAAACCCAACATGCCATTTGGGTTTTTCCTAAACTCTACTTCTTTAAGTAGGTTCGATTGTGAGAGTGATGCTGGAATTATTAGAACTGACTGTGTGAAGAAGAAGAGGAAAAAAATGATGAAGAGAGAGACTATGTATTAAAGTTTAGTTTTTTTACTGTTAAATTTTTCTATTTATAATTATTCAATTTTTTCTTTTTTTTTACCACTTAGACGATGTGACTATACAAATGACGTTAGGTCAATTAACTTATGTATCAACAACAACTCCAAAAGTTATAATCAAATACTAAAATTAGCATTTTAAAAGTTGAGATAGTAAATTAAATATTTTTGAAAAATTTTGATAATATTTATGACATTATTCCAATTTTATAGTTTTATTTTCAATACCTTAAGTTATTAAAGGTTTAAATTCATATGCAGTATAATCATTTTAATTGTCAAGCGGCAAAACACAGTTTTCATGATTGAATAATTAAAGCTTCCAATGATTTTGCCAATTAGTATCAACTTCACAGAAAACGTTTTGCCATAAGATAGGGGAGCAGAAATGGAAGATATATATCAAAATTTAAAAAGGTATGGATTTGTTAAAACACTTCAAAATATTGCCAAGTACGTATATACACACGTATATAAAATATAAAATTGGCCATCTTATTTTGTGTTTCTTAGTGGGAAAAATATTAATATTTTATGTTTCTTCAAGAAGGTATTATCGGAACACATTATAGATTCTTGAACGGTAACAGCAGTTCCTCTATGAATGTACTCTCCAGTATTAAAGTGGTTTCATTATTCAAGCATAAGTTAAATTATATCATAAGATATCATTATTTAAGATATTGATTAAAAAAAGGTATTAACGTTATGCAAAATTCATTTGAGATATCCAGGTTAGAATTGGATTTTAATTAAATCTTTTTAAACTTTCATGTATATATTTAACTCTATTTGTCAAACCATTCAAAACATTAATATCTTAAATGAGCTTACATTTAAATTTCTCTTTTCAACTACTCAAAACTTTAATATATTAAATGAATTTATCTTAAATATTAATATCTTTTGTTATAATTTACCTTAAGCATATAACACAAGAAACTCGGTATCTTTTAATATAATTTACCCTTAAGCATGTGGTACAAGAAACTCGGTATATAGAAGCATTAAAAAAAAGGGGATAATTTCCTAAATTTAGCGCCAACGGGCAACACCACAACGTGAAGGCAACCCTTTATTCATTGATATTTTGCTATATTCATATGAGATGACCTGAGGGTGGATGCAAGGGACGATAATTTTCCAAATCAAGGCGTGGTTCTGGACTTCTGGTTTTGTATTCCAGAAAGACATAAAAACATATAAAATCCAAAGAATAAAATATCACGTACTTGTGGCATGGTCCAGGTTCCAGCCCGAATCGCATTGTATAAACGATTCCTTTACTCAACTGGATCCCATAATCGCCAAAATATTGCACTTTCCGGAATCTACGTCCAATTAATAAATTAAACATATTGACGGGCATTTAAAACATTGTCATATATAAATTAAACATCTATATGTTTTCCATACACATTCAATTACTTATTTAAATCCCCATATTTACATCCTGTCATATTGATTCATCGATGGAAATAAAGAGTTTAATTCATGTTTAAATTTTATTAAAAAAAATATATAAATAGAACTTACATAAAAATAATTACGTAAATATATTTATATCGTATGTTCAACATGCGATATAAGCTTTTTGTATAATGCATGTATACACGTGTAATTATTTAACATGTGTCATATGACCAATATGGGATACACCTTGAGACCTATATAAAATTGATCATGTGATTAGCTATTTTCAAAAGTTTGTCAAGTTCATAGTATATCGCATATTAAAATTGATATTATAGTGATGATAAATTTGTAATTTTTTTCTTTAATATATATTTTTTAGTTTTTTCCCTCAAAAATGGTGTACAAGGTTTTCACCAAAAAATATATACAAAATATTAACCTTTAAAGCATTTTTCCATTATTTTTATTTGGTTAAAAACATATATCAATGCATAACCTTTAATGTCCAATTACTATACCAGAATGAAATCGAAATGAAATTATAACTCGAGTTCCATTCTCATTCCATTTAGATGCATTTTTAAAAAGTCGAAACACTTTTGAGGGGGAATCCATTTTGCCCTTGAGAACGTCCATTCCATCATCATTGATAATTACTATTATAATTATTTATTTTATCCTCTTACACATTTATTATTTAGATTTATCGATAGCGAGGATAGATATCTCGATAATTTCACTCTATTCCATGATGTACAAATAAAAAAACAAATTTATCATTCCGTCATCGAATCCAATCCATTCTAACCCACTTATTTCAATCTATTTCATTCCAAATAATTTTACCATTTCAAACATAAGTGTCATTAGAGAAGTAGACATCGGTGTGCGTGTTATGTAATGCTAAAATGCGATCAACCCATCCATATTTGTTATATTTTCTTCTTTTCAAATTTATATATATTATGTTATGGAAATTTGAATAACTACTTTTTTTAATACAGATGATAGAGGTAAATTAGACTTTGGACTTTCGATTAAGAAATGGCATGAACTTTATTTTTTAGATTAAGTGACAGTGTATAAGGAATTTGATCATATATAATTGGGAAATATTTAGTAAGAGTTAGTGTGATAAACTTGAAGTATGGTACTGAAATGGCTCTTTGCTTTAACAAGTACTACAAATGTCAATAGTGCAATGGGATAGACATTGTTGATTACCAAGCTTGAGCACTGTCAAATTAAGTAAAATTTGAAATATGGTACTAAACTTTGTATAAAAATTTTAATTTGGTTTTTAAATTATGAAGTAGTTAATTTAATACTCAAGTAAAGGTTTTTTTTTTTTTTTACAATTTTTTACTATTTTTCTAACACATTTTATTTTCTAACATAGAAGAATTAGTCTATCAATGCTAAACAATGTTAAGTTATTGTTAAAAGTTTAAGGATATTATGTCTTTTTTACATCTACAATACAGTAAACAATGTTAAGTAGATAATAAAAATAATTACAAAAAGTTTGATTAAATATTAAATTGACCACTTAAAAGTGCATATACAAAACTAAATTTTTGTTCAACCTTCAAAAATCAAATTTGATATTTGACCGTAAAAAATGTCATATTTGGCGTCTCAACTTTATACAAAATTTCAGCTTAGTACATGGATATTGAAATAGTCAATTTAATAACTAGTTAAGCTTTTTTTACTATTTTTACTGCTTACTATCACAGTTTGTTCATCTCTTGATGTTTATATTTGATGGCATTAAAGAAGTTATAGAAATCCAATAATATGTTACTTTTCTAACTCAGTGTTAAAAATAATTGTAAAAAAAAATTTATTAGGTATTAAATTAAATTTTTTAAAGTTTAAATACCAAATTAATATTTTGTGTAAAGTTTGTAAAGTTGAAATACCTATATAACTCCTTTGAGACAACATAGCTCTCCCATTGTACTCTTTTCTAACTCAATCTTACATATTATTCCTATTCCTTTGAGACAACATATAGAGACCCTATATAATAGCTGTTGGAGTCATTTCAACGGATTAAAATGTGAATTTATTTTTCAGGATAATACTATAAATGGTATCTGAATTTTAGTAAAATATACAATTTGATATTTAAATTTTATAATTGATTAATTTACTAATTTAATATCTATACTTCAAAATTGATAAATTTAATATTTAAAAAACTTTATTCTTTGAGATATTAAATCCATGAATTTAGAAGTGCTCAAAATTAAATGTCAAATTATATAATATATCAAAATTAATATAGATGTTACATTATCCTCGGAACCGAACATCTATCGATGTCATTACCATATTTATTTATTATATTTGCGATCAGAAGTCCATGGACGGGTAGATTTGCTGTACCGTAATTGTTTTGTTACTTTCCACCTGCGTAGCGTAAACTCTAAAGCAGCTCCTAGAAGGCTAGAACTCCCTCGGCTGTCATCAGACGGCGCCACTTATAAAATAAAAAAAGAAAAACGGGGCAAGATACAAACCGCTTTTTAACGGCCCTTGACAGTATTTCTAGAGACAAAGATAAAGAAATGTCGCCGTTACACGTTACCTCGTCTTTCTCTCTCCTAAACGTAAACGCGCTCCACCAGAAAAAGAAAACATTCGCATGTGCACATGCTTTGATTCTCTCCTCTCTCCCTCTCTCCTCTCTCTCTCTAAAATTCAGCTTTATTGAATTTTCCACTGTTAGAGATAGAGAAACAGTTGATTTTAGTGAGAGAAAGTTAATGCGAACGGAATAACTAACTGAAAAGCCTCACACGAATTGTGCTTAGAGAAACAAGAGAGAGAAAGAGCATCAGTTAAAAACAAAAAGGCATCACGTAAAAAACTTTCTTAGCTGATAGAAACTAGAGAAAGAAAGCTGTGCTTTAGAGAGAGAAACTGGCAAGAGAGAATGACAGGATTGTAAAAAAAATACCGTATGAACTTTCTAGAGAAGAAAGTGGAAAGAGAGTCAGTATAAGCTGCATTATAATATAAGTAATATAAATACACGCATTTGTGTAAATATAGAGAGAAAGAGAGAGGAAGGAAGAGTAAGTATTAGGTATAAGCATATATTCTTCGTGAAAGTGTTCACCTGATGAGTGTGATGTGATGGCGATGTGATATGAGTGGGTGAGTATCGAGTACTACAAGTTTAGAGTTTTTTTCAAGCTATGAGATTCTTGATTTTGATGATTGAATCATTCGTCTTCTTCGAGATTTGAGGCACTGAAGATTAGCAGTTTCTTCATATTGAAGCTGATTTTTTGAGTTTTTTAATTGCGGAATCAGGAATATCGCATAATGTAGGTCTTCGATTCTCTAGATTTGTTCCAAATTTTGTCGCTATTTAAGTTTCTTGCGTTATATTAAAATACCTTAATAGATCGGAAGCAAAATATTTATATAGTGATAATTGCAATTTGTTATTCTTTTGCAGATTAAAGAATTGAGTAATACAATGCCAGTGAGTGTATTATATAGTTTAGTTTCGTGATTTCAATTGCACACTTTCGAATATGTTAATGATGTATCGATGTGGTTTTACAGGGGAAACGCTTATGATCTATGAAGAAGAGAAGGCGAGAAGATCTGACCTCGAAACTTCTGACGAGGAGAGGATTAGGAGGAGGAGTATTAGTAGAGCTAAGTCTTTCAAGAAGAGAGCGATGAATGCATCAAACCGAATTACACACACTCTTCGTAAACGGAGTGGCAAGAGAGTCGCTCATTGCCAATATGCTTCGATTTCAATTGATGATGTGAGGGATGCTGAAGAGGAAGAAGCGGTGAACGAGTTTCGTCAGAAGTTGATTGCAAAGGATCTGCTTCCTCCTCGTCATGACGATTACCATACGATGTTGAGGTAAATTATAGTTCTGTTTTTTTTTTTCTTAGAGAAGTGTATAGTCATGTGATCGAGATATATGCTTGATTTGATTGATTTATCTAACCTATGGCTAAGGTTGAAATTAACTGGGGATTGAATTAGACCTGCTAATATGTTCATTTTCCTGGCTTTATCCTTCTGTTGGACTAAATGATCAAAAGGAAAAGGAAAAAAAAAATAAAATAATCCTTCTGCTGGACCTCATGGCTGAATGACTTGCAAGGTCTTGGCTTTGTTTAATAGAAAACATAGTGCTTTTTAGCAAGATTGATCTAATTGCCCATGCTTATTATTCACGGAGATTGGATAACGAGGTCCAATATTCATCTTTCAAGGTTACTTCATCAGTGATAAGCATTGAGAAGGAGAGAGCTTCCATGATACAGGAAAAATCTAGTTTGACTTGTTTATGGACAGACATGTAGCCTGACGATGGATTGCAGAGGATTTGTTTCTCTGTAGCTTTTGCTTTTCTTTTAGGCTAGGAAGTACCTTTAAAGAACTCACTGCCCATGGAGCTAACCTGGCCCAGGAAGTATGGATAATCACTACGTCTTGATGGCATATGCCTTCTTTTCTGTTTTTTCTTCATCATTAGAAATTACTTGGATATACCCAGTGCAACAAGCTATCACTTAACGATTTTGTGTAAGCAAGCTTATTATTACCAGAATAACTAATGAAGGCTTCAGTCAGTCCAAGTAAATTGGTTCAAAGTGAAGTGTGTGACCCTAGTCTTATAGTTGCAAAGGAACCAGATCTGAAATTTGGAACTGGCCTTCTTATGAATGCAAATATTGGAAGACCCCTTAAAATATCATAAGCATGGGTTCAATTTCTCCTAAGAGGAGTTTCAGAGACTATTTTGATCTGAGCAGTGATTATTTTCTACAGTATACTGTGTATCATTTTATTGAGAAAAACGAGTGAGGGTAATCACAGACTGATTAAGGTACACATCCTTCCTTGTGCATTCATTTCCCTGCTTTGTGCTGAAAATAATAGAACATGAAAAGCTAATTTAGAATTGAAGACCGAATGTGTACTAAGATGACAATGCAGTTAGCAAGAACCTTTAATCTTAATGGATAAGTGCAGAAACAAAGGACAAAATAACTTTATTTGAACCATGTATTTAGCTAAAGGAAGTGTGTAGCTAGTGGAAATTTCTTCTTCTTCTTCTTCTTTTTGGTGGATGGTGGGAAGAAACTAATGGGAAATGGAACTGAAGAAATGAAAATATTAGTACCATGCCTTTTACCTAACCAATCTTCAATATTTGTGTTAGATTAACCTAGCATCATATCCACTTTCTCCATGTTGCACCCCTAACTATTGGTCCAGAATCCATGGTATGTTGACTCAAGTTCTCATTCGGTTTTCTGATATGTCAATTGTTTCTGCAGATTTTTGAAGGCAAGGAAATTTGACATCGACAAAGCTGTACATATGTGGGAAGATATGCTCAACTGGAGGAAAGAAAATGGTGTAGATACTATTATACAGGTAAAATCAAGAGGACTATTAAGAGTGTTCGTTATTCCAATCAACCCAATAGGGAATTTAATTACCCAGAAAAAGTGGCCAAACAAACCAAGCAAAGTTTTGGTGTCCTTATTTGAGTGCTAAACATTAATGGAACAAAATAATGATTCTCATCGCATAACTTTTCCGAAAAAATTTAGGAGAATTTATCTCTTGTTATTCTATTTTTTTCATCCAGGTATACATACATAAAGGTTCATCGAAAATTAGATTACAACTGATGATTTGGAGAAATATACAATGATATCTTTTATATACCGTTATATATAGTTAGTAATACCATGATTAATATAGTGAAGCTGTGGCATCACTGTATATTCACTCTTCCACAATAGTTGAAGAAAATCATCTTGGGTTGGCCTTTTTCAAATAGAAAGTATTGGTCTAGTTTGAAAAATTATCAGTCTAGTCCAAACCATATTGTGAAGTTGTAAACCTATGACTATGAGTAACCACAGTAGCCTGTAAGTTGTTGATCTGTTTTATTTAGTAGATTTCCTTCTGAACTTTGCCTCGTGCTGAAACCAAAGTTTTTAAGTTCCGAATGGAGCCTTTCAAGCATTTGGTTCAGTTTAGTTTGCATTGGAAAATTTTCATCTGAAGTGGTTTTGAGTTTGAGAATCTCTCAAAAAACCAAAAACATGCATAGTGATTATCACACTTTGGCACCAACAGTTATTAGCTACTTTTAGAGAAAGGAGCCACATTTTACTCCTAAATGCAGTACTCGTTCTGGAAAATTCAAGATATGCGTGTTTAGTAATGGTAAATTTAGTCTGGGACTTGGGCAACTGAAGTGGGGGAAAAAAGGAAAAGAAAAAGAAGTTTGTGGAGCATAATCGCTTCTTCATAAAGTGTCCATTGCGTGTGAGTACCCTTTCTTTATCTTCTGATTTATTCCTTAATATGATTCACATATAGGATTTTGTGTACAATGAATATGAAGAAGTTCTGAGGTGTTATCCTCATGGTTACCATGGTGTAGACAAAGGGGGGCGACCGTTTACATCGAGAGGCTAGGAATGATTGAACCAAGCAAGCTGATGAATATTACAACGTGGATCGGTTTCTTAAGTACCATGTTCAGGGGTTTGAGAGGACTTTTGCTGAGAAATTCCCTGCTTGTTCTGTAGCTGCAAAAAGGCATATCTATTCCACCACTACTATCCTCGATGTGCAAGGACTGGTAATGGAACTTGATATGCTACCAGTTTTAGTCCCACCCACTCTCCCTTCCTCCTCATGCTTAATAACTCATGTACTGTATCTATAATATGCAGAACCTGATGAGCTTTGGCAAGGTTGCACACGATCTTGTAATGGGCATGCAGAAAATCGATGGAGAGAACTATCCAGAGGTATTTAATGACATACATTCTGATGTAGATGGATATATAATCATTTAAAAATATGCATAAATAATTTCTAATAAAGGCTTCTTCCTTCCACTTTGTAGACACTACATCAGATGTTTATAGTTAATGCTGGCAACGGCTTTAGACTGCTTTGGAATACAGTAAAAACCTTTCTTGATCCGCGGACAACTGCCAAAACACATGTAAATTGAACCACATCACTAATCCTTATTCTTAATATGGGAATATAGTAACCATGCCTGAAATGGTTCTTACTGCACTCACAGGTTCTTGGTAGCAAATTTCGGAACAAGTTGTTGGATGTCATTGATGAAAGGTCAGAATAAAGTCTGTGGGTTACTTGCAGTAATATTCATTTTGCAATATTTAATATTTAAATTTCAAACTGATCTTCGGAAATTTCTCTTAAAGCAGCCAACTGCCTGATTTCCTTGGTGGTACCTGTTCGTGTCCAAATGAAGGGGGGTGTATTAGATCTAACAAAGGACCTTGGAATGATCCAGAGATAATCAAAGTATGAGTCTTTCCAAAAGCAGGGTACATAAAGTACTATGTTGGTAGCAATGTCTGTGGCAGAATGCAAATGAAACTTCAGCTATCCAACTCTCTAAAATTTAAATTTTAAGCCACCTTCTTTTGCAGATAATTCATACTGGGGAGACAAATAATTTGAAGAAAATGAAAGATTATCCTGATTATTATGAGCTGGACGTTGACCTTTTTGCTTCTAAGGTTAGGTGGTAAATGTATTGGTTATTGTGTGCACCAGAAACTCCCTAAGTCTTTGATTCTTAATCGCTAGCACTTTTTTTCTCTTATAGGTTGGAAATAGTGAAAAGGCTTCTGTAGATTCACAATCTGAGAGGGCTACATGTAATCCATGCATGAAGATGTCACCGCTGCATAATGCTGGGGTGAGTTCAATGCAAACTCACCGGTTTCCAATCTAGTATTCATCCCAATCTTGCTGCTTCATGCAATAATTTTTATTTTTACCTATAATTGTTTATTGACGCTTTAATTAGTTATTCGTGAAGAATTAATTCTCTGCTTTAAATTACCATAAAAAGCATTTTGTGCTTTAGTTTCAGATGAGACCCATCATCAGAATTTGGTAGTGCAGAGATAATGAGAATGTTTTTCATTAATGGAAATAGTTGGCAAGTTCCACACATCATTAAAAAATAAATGAAAGAATGTACTTGGTACGTTGTTGCAAAACATCTAATTCAAGCTCCTCTTAGGGATCCCTATTGTTCTTCTTTTCATCACTCTCTTCAGTCTTATCTTTCTGTTCTATCATGTCAGGAAAGGGAGTCAAGTTCTTCATTTTTCAACAGCCAAGCAGAATCTTCCAGTACTGTCAACAGTGCATTAAGTTGTGGTTCAACAGGTAGCAGATACGTTTTAGTTAAACCATGTTTCCCTCTTGTCTGTCTGCACTACTGTAAATTATGGATTCAATTGAACTGGCTTCAACATGAGATTCTAATCCTCAAGTTCATCAGTAGCTCAATTATTCCCGTACAAATGAGCATATGTTCTTCTTATTAAATAAATAAGTACTTGTAATAGGATTCAACAATGGACAACCGTTCTGATTCTAATGTTAAAAAGCAAAGACACTTTGAATCCCTGATTTCAACTCACCTGCTTTGCTCATAGACTGATGTTTCAGATGTCAAATTCCTTATTCATAAATGTCAGATGGTAACTTGTTGATTATACTATATGGTTGAGCTATCCCATTGCTTCATCTTTTCATATTAATCTGCGTTTATATATATATGGTGAAGTACCCCTAGAGTTTCTTAAAGTTATTAATTGTTTGTTGAATAAAGCTTTTCTAATGCCAATTGACGAGCTCTTCTTGGTCGTTCTCGCAGATAATATGACAAATAACAACAGTCCACGGAGGCCTCCCCCAATAGCAAATCTGGTGATTTGCTTCATACTAAAATTTTTAGGCCCAGTATGCCTTCTTTTCCAGTGGTTGAGTAGAGGGCTCTCACGCAGAACATTGGAAGATCAGCAGGGATCTTGCATGCAAAATTCAAAACCCCAAACTGAGATCATTTCTCACCCAATTGAAGATAAATCAGCTCATCCATGTTGGCAGAGGCTGCAACAATTAGAAGCCTTGGTCAATGAATTGTATACTAAACCTACAAAAATCCCCGAAGAGAAGGAGGAAATGCTTCTTGAGTCATTGGATCGAATAAAATCTATTGAATATGATCTGCAGAAGACAAAAAAGGTAATATGCCTTCATTTTGGTTCTGTCCATACTGGGTTGTTCGCATATTTGTCTTCTTATCGATCTGATAAAGTATCAGTGCTTCATCTTACTGTGTCTTTTCTTGATATATGTTTTAAAATTTCAGGCACTGCTTGCAACAGCGTCAAAGCAAATAGAACTAGCCCAATCTCTTGAGAGTTTGAAGGAGAACAGTACACCTGTAAGTTCATATGTTTATTTCTAATAGAACGGAAAAAATTTGCGGAGTTTGATATAAAGGATATACCTTTTTCTTTCTGTTTTTTTTTTTTTTCCCTACTGTCAACCGTCTAGAGCCTTAGATCTTGGCATGCGGCCCTTACCAAGTCAATTGAGTAGTGATTGTACGCTTTCTGAATTTGTCGGAGTAATCATTATATTCAGAGTACAGATGATGAGGGAAAGAGAAATTATCATTAGCTCAAAGTTGTCATTAAAAAAGGGAGGCTTGGAAATTTAAAGACGATGCTTGCTTTTGCCTTTTGGTAGTATAGTGATCCTAAAGATGCAATCTGCTAAACTAATTATACAGGAATGTCCTGATAAGATAAAACTGGACAGCTGTGTCTGCTTTGTGGAAACTATTCTGTGAACTCTTTTTGGTTTTTGTTATTATTATAATTTTGCCATCGGCAAATATTATCATAATAATCTCAACATGTAGCAGATTCTTGTGGCAGTCAGGTAATGGTGAAGACAACAATAAAGATTTAAACCACAGAAAATAGCAATGAACTAAGGAATGCGGTTTCCTTTTTTGTAAAATCAAGCTATTTTCCTAATTTATTTTTATAGAAATGTTTTGAGACTGTTTAATACCATTCTCTTCTCACCCAGAAGCCACAATTACATACCACTATTATGCGCTGCTAGAAGTACTAGTCATTACTACAATAATATTTGAAAATTTCAAAGCGTTGATTTTTACAATTGTGTGTGTGTGTGTGAGAGAGAGAGAGAGAGGTGAGAGTGGGAAAGAGAGAGAGAGAGAGAGTTTCAGAATACATTTTTTGCTGAACAAATGCACCGATTTCGTTTTACTCCAGTTGTCTATCTGCTATATTCATTTGAATGCTCATAAAATACTCTCTGGAATTTGGATATTCAGGGGCCGAAAACTTGCTGGCCGAGACATTCTAGATCGTTTGGTCAAGGAAGATAAGCATCATTTTTATTTTGAGGAAAAGCTGTTGAAGTTGTTGACCAATGTACCTGTGTTCCTGAATAACAATTTACTTTAAACGTGGGTGCACCTCAAACATTTTGTCCATTCTAGGTAACTATTTTATCCATCGTTTGTGCATGAAGGTGTATGTCTGACCGAAGTGCCTCATTTGTGCTTCTCAGGTTCACATATTTATGGTGAAATGCATTTGGCGGTCCAACTGAATGGACGACTTCTACACTAAATATATAAGCCTTTTCCTTTGGCTAATGGACTATCAGACACTTATTCATAACTTAGGATTTTTCTTTTTTTCTTCTTTTTGTGTTTTGGGGTTGGTGTACAGCGTTTTTTTTTTTTTTTTTTACCCCACCTTTTTTCTCCTACAGTTCGATTATAGATGACACACAGAAAAATGTGATAGCATAACTTTAGATGCTGCATTGGTACTTGTTTAACTAAAAAAAAAAAAAAAAGATTTTCTGCTAATAGAGATTTGAGTTTTTATTGAAAATTATATTTAAGTTCGTTACTACCATTTGATACTTAGCCAAGAAGTTCCTGAATATTGTCTGAAAGATGTGTTGTTACGTATGACTAATCCTTTTCTAAATGCTTTATGTGGACAAATCATAGATGGTGGTTTCGATCTTTAGTAGTATGTAAAGGATTGGAAATCACGGTGCACCAGCACTTCTACCTGAAGCTGTATGAACAGTAAACAATGAAGTGTTTGGTACACTTCACTTGATATAATACATGACTGACACGTGGGACATGCAACCAACGCTTGTTTGACATGAAAAATAAATGAGTTAGTTTTTATTTTAGGTTTCTAATAATCTCATGAAGTGACTATACAATCCATAGCGAGACCCTTGAAATTTTTATAAATAAAAATATTAAAAAAAATTATGTAGCATTTTATATCCATCTTATACTTTAAAAAAAAAAACTCTGTAGAATTTGTAAATATTTTTCTTATTTTTCAAATTTATGTTTAAAATAGCATATAAATATAAAAAACTATCTCATTTTTATATATTTATCGTAAACATATAAAAATAAATTTAAAAAGTAAGTTTTTTAAAATCACCAGTACTATCATTTGCACACACAATTAAAGTTTTTCTAGAATAAAATAGTATGTATTCTTCTAAATAAAAGTTTATGAGTTTTTCTAGAATAAATAGTATGGGTTCTTCTAAATAAAAGTTTCTAGAAGGTAATTTATAACCTTGAATACTAGTGATTGTAAAATAAAAAATAAAGTATTATTTTGTATTTCTTATTTACTCAACACGTCCAATATATCAACCAAGTAGGGAAGTACCTAGTTGCTAGTGAGGTAGTAGCAACCTAATAAATGATGTGTTGGGCCAAGAAATGCCTTCGGGCTTCTTTAAGTGCATGTGTTATTTATCAATCTCGACTCTCCATCAAACTAATGTTAGGATTAGAGAGATTGAGTAGGGTATTGTACAAATGAGTTAAGAGTCCTTTTGCACTTCAATGCCCAATGAAGCATTTTGAACTTAGTGTTCCAATTGGTTATAAGGTCAAGTGCAGGTAGCTTTTGTTCTAAATGGTGTGCTATACAAACTCCATGTGCTTCTGTTTAAATCTCCACAAAACACAACCATAGTTGATTGCATATCTTATCTTTTCAATATGTATGTTAAGGCCGCAAGCTCCAAGGCCTACTTACACTAGCAAATTTATAATATGGTAGACACATTGGACGTGAAAGAACTTTCATTGCACACCGAATTTAACAACTGCTTCAAATAATGAATGGAAGTAATGTTATTTCATACATTATTGAACACTATACTAAACATAGTCTATATAATATATGAATAGATGGTTTCAAGGATGTTATTTGCTATTGTTTGGCCAATGTGTTTATCCCACAATAGTTTGAAAGCAATAATCCGCTTCTACATTAACCATTGTTCATCTATCCGGTGAGCGATTAAGCATATATAACTAGACTATACATCATTGATGGGAGATTTCCACATGTTTGAGGTGAAAGAGACATGCCCAAGCCAAACCAAGTGCATTATTTAAACCAAAAGCAAACATCGTAAATCAATGTATATCTAAAAATTATATGAACAACAATTTATTTTAGAGGATTATACCTAGAACGAAGTTTTGACATAACCTCCTTCAAAGTTTCACATCTTTTCTCAAATAAGCTCATCGTGTCATTTTTTAATGTTTATCGGCTCACATGTTGGTATAGAGGTTGCATGGCTCCTGTACTCCAATTGAAGAATCTTTCATGACCAACTATATGGAATGATATATTTGTTATTGTCATCCATTCCACTAGCTCCCACGCATCTTGTTGATTGAATTGGCATGTTGTGGGATCAACATGCTTAATATGGGAGCTATTGTCATTGGTGGGGTCCTCTACCACAACATGCCCTTTTAATACGTGTGTTTCTATGTGTCGATTCGAGTGTCCCGTTCTATTACGAGACCTACATGATAACTTGTTCTGTAAGTTCGACAAATAACATATTTAATAGGTTTTCCGCTTGAAGTGGATTCTTCTATTTCTGTATAATACTTCTAGACAGGTGTTGTCTTCTTCTTAGGATGCCTTGAAGAACCGCTAGTCATGGTAAAGTCATTATTACTCTACATTGGGAATGATTGTTCTATTGAGGAGAAAGTTATCGCCTACAAATAGAAAATAATTACAATTAATTATGTAGTAGTAATAAAAAAATAAACATAACGAAAAATCACCCTCCATCGTTTCCACTAGCCATGAAAGACGATTATGTGACTGTTGGCAGAGATTGTAAATACCTCGCTCCAATACTTCTTGTCCAGGAGTATATAGAGAGCGGTGGTAAGGACATAGGCGCTACATATTCAAGGTTCCCCATCTAATTCATTAAGGTGGTGAAACCTACGTAGTGTTTCCAAAAATCCATGAGTCTTCAAACTCGTTGAAGTTGGGAAAATTCTCTTGGTTGTTGTTTTTTCCTACCATATCGATATGTAAACGAAAAGTGAAAAAGTGTCAAGGATGTTTAAATTAAAACGGGTAAAGGATTAATATGCTTGCAAATAATAAGGGCTGAAAATGCTTCAAAACTAATGGTGTTACAACCTGGTACTCAGATTCAATATATATAACCAGCCATTAACGTAGGCACATTGGCTCTTTTTTTTTTTATTAAATGGCGACATGGGCACATCATAGGCCAATGAGCCCACATTGATTTTCCTTTTTGGAAAATGGCCACGTCGCTGGCCTATTTTTTTTCCCCTTCAACATGCCCATGTTGTCTATTATAAATATGTTCTCTACATGGCACATTGCTATCAATCCTTGACTCGTTTCCCTAAAACATAAACTATACTCCTCGTGTTTTAGCTTTCACAGTTATTCTATAAATAATGGAGAGTGCATCAACTTCATGCCATCGTACCAAAACACATGATCGACGATGTTATCGGAAAGAACACTACCTCATCCCCACCTTCTTCACCAAGTGTTCAGCCACATGGACATGATGATACTTATATCCATTTCCTTACTCTAGTTATGAGAGCATGATATGAATAGAGTTTGTTTTCAAGCTACCAATGTGGGTAAAACTTATGATACGGACAGGTTAAACGTGGCACGACTTTACTGGGCATTAAATGTCACTGGTTTGCAATGCACTGATGGATCTTCCGAACGAGATATGCACTAATCTTGTTCGTATATTTTACTCTTATGCTACGATTGACAAGGTCAAAAAATTCTAAGGTGACTCCTTGGGTGGATACTGAACATCAAACTCTAGTTACTCTCACCACTTACATGTTTGGTTGTACTACACATTACCCTGGATTACATCAATAGGCTATTCCATTAAACCAATAAAGGCAATAAATTGTGTAAAAGTTGGGATATTTCTAATGCATTCCACCAAATATTTAGCCCAGATAGTGCTTCAATATGTGTCAATGAGCATCAAATTGACCACCTAAAGCTCCTAAGGCAAAAACGTCTCCACCAATTTGTAGACTACTCCATCATATGATTGGCTACAATATATGTCCAAGGACGAATTCAAATGATATATCTATTGAAGACGTCTCCATGATGGACACGATAATGGATCGTCGGCCATTAGATGTCGGCTATTTGGTGGTACAATGTATGTGTCAAGTGCTTAGAAGAAAGGACACTTATTTCACATATGGTCTCCTCATCACCTTAATTCTACATTCGTAAGGATTTGACCTTTCAAATTACACGAAAACAGAAGCAAGGTTCATGTTCATGAAGGGTGACATAGCAAGAAGGTTGGGTTTCAGGCATGATCCTCAATCCAACCAATATTATAAGGCTCAAGGTGGCACAGTACGACCGGGAGATGGAAATGAATTAGACGAACGGAGTTTTGATCTCAATTTGGATGATCTATCTCACCCTTGCAACGAAGAATGAATGGGAGAGAGACTGAGTGGCGAGATCAAGCTTAAACACAACAACAACTCGGTGAATTTAACATGAATGACATAAGGGTGAGCCAACGATGGATAGCCAAGACCCAATGAAAACATGGAGATATGCTTAGAAATATGAATACCCAGATGAACCAGTATTTTGAATGGCAAGTTATCGACTAAAGCATTCTCTCATCCACCACCACCACCATCATATCAGCCTCCGACCAGCATAGATAGTCAAAGGGGTCAATCATCATATTTGCACAATTTTCTCTAAAATAAAAATAATTAGGTCTTTTTAATTTATTTGTAACAATGTAAGTAATATTATTGTTAGATATTATTTTAAATGTTTGTTGATGGAGTTAAAAATATTGCTTCATTAATCGTTTAAATTCTATTTATGTTAAATGTATAATTTACTTATTACATTTATATTTTTATTTAAAACTAATTTGAATAATTAATTTAATTAAAATTTCAAAAACCATCGAAAAAAATAGCGAATCCAAAGTAATAAAAAACCAAATAAACCTCGTGAAACCAAACCCGATTAAAGGCATATTAACAGGCACATGGAGGCACGCAACACGACATACGAATAAATGGGCTGACACAGTACGACACACAAAAAAAAAAGTATGCAAAGCACATTACGCAAGGCATGCTAAGCTAGGGTGTAAACGAGTCGAGTCGAGTCAATACGATACGAAGCTCGAAGTCGACTCGAATAAAAAAACTGAAAGCTCGAATTCGATCTAGCTTTGATTTTTAAGCTCGAACTTGACTCGATTTAATACTCGATCAACTCGAATTAGACTCAATTATACTCGATTATTCTTTTAAATATTGATTTAACTATAAAGAGTATTTAATACTCGATAAACTTGAACTCGACTCAGCTCGATTTAATACTCAATTAAGCTCGATTAAGTTCGCGAGCTCACTGAGCCAAGTATTTTAAAGCTCGAACTTGAACTCAATACCTACTCAAGTAGCTCGAACTCGAGCTTAGCTCAATTATAAGCAAGTCAAATTTAAGCTTTCACCAAATCGAACTTGAATAATTCACGAGCTGTCTCGACTCACTTACAGACTACGTTAAGCAAGAATGGGCCTAGCACACGAAAGCACGCGGCACGCAAAGCACGCAAAATTTGGCATGCAGACAACACGGTATGACACGTTTACCATGCTTAGTAATGAATAGATGGCTTCGAGACACTTCCGCTCAAATATACCACAACTCGATCAGGACCAACCCATATAACATAGTATCATGACACCACACAATACCCACTCACCCACTACGATTATAACCATCAAGTTAACTGGCCACTTGCCTACTTGCCTACGACGAACATGACTACCAATATAACCACCCACTCAATCACGATGTCAATGCCCTATAAATATGATCAGACCACCCCCGCTCAAGGTCATGTCACATAAAAACAATCTTCTCCAATTTATCTTACAGGCTTTCTATGGTAGACACTAAATTAAGCATCTAAGTGGTCATGCTGGGCCCATGCCTAGCATATCGCTGACGAATTTTATGTTTTGTAGATCCATTCACACTGTGCTCTAAGCCTTGTCAACTAATCTAGCCACTATACAACTTAAGTAAATGACATTTGGTACCGTTTATGGGAAGATTTGACCTTTAGTGGAAGGATTCCTTCATTCTCTTTAGAAACGAAAAATCCTCAACCACGACATGCTACTCACGCTAGAAAAGAGACAGTCTCAAGGCGATGGCCCTAAAGATGACATGAACTCCATCTTAAGGTCACTTGGTTCTAGGGACACGATGACTCCCAGGTGAGATGTAGCATTTAGCCCACCATTGATAGCCCCCCAAAACAGGATCAACTTAACCACCTAGAAGACATGCTCCACCAAGTGGTAAAACAAAATACCAAGATTATTAAACGTAATATAGGCTTCTAGAGATACATCAAGGAACTGGAACTGAAGGCATGATATTCCTAGCTGCAATAATGTAGCAACCCTGCCACCCTAGGTGGACGTTGACCATGCTTGCAAAGCGGCTAACGCCCCTCATAGAGTGACAGGATCGCATTTACAATTTTCCCATGGCCCTAAAAACCCTTCAATTGCATTTGTAGCATTAAAAAAAAAAAAGCTAGGCTCCCTCACCACTGGAGCTCCCTGTCTGCCAAGAAAAACGATTCAAAGACATGACCCTTAAGGAGCTAGAGAAAGAGATCGAAAAAATGTTAGAAATCAAGGAAAGCCAAAAAAGCACCCCCACTCCCAAGACGACCCAAGTGTCCATCAAGACACTTTAAGCTCAATCAGTTATTGAGAAGCCATGGCTACCAAGGATGAAATTACCCGTGTTCAAGCTTTATAATGGGACAACCTCCCCAGATGAGCACCTCAGAAGCTGCAACAATCAGATGCTAGTATTCGAGTTTAATGATGCCATATTCTATAAAGTGTTCCCTGGGACATTGGACAAAACAACAAATAGTTGATTTCACCAGTTGGCTTATGGTTCCATCACGTCTTTTGAAGGCGTCTCCACCGCTTTTAGGATTCATTTTTTGGTAAGTACCCCCAAAGATGGATACATCCTCCATGTTGGGTAAACCAAAAAAATGAGTCCCAAGCAGTCACAAAAGTAGATGGCCTTAACCTTAGTCTTCTGGTGTAAGTAGTCATCCATGGAGTAACGAAAGCCTTTTCTACTTCTTTACGAAAAACAAACCCAAAATGCTAGAAGAATTCTAAGAAAAGGCAATAAATATGTATGTCATGAGGATTTTATCGCAAAAGGAGCACCTATATGATTAGAAATCTAAAGGATCATTCAAGGATTAATTAAGCCTTCTTGGAGAAAAAGGATAAAGATCCCATAAGAAATTGTAAGGAAACCAGAGGTATTTCGAATCTAGTTTCTTTCCTCTAAATCAAGAACTCTGGCATCCTACCTGAATTGACCAAGATGCATGGAGACCCAAGCAGAATGGATGCAAGCAAGTATTGTGGTTACCGTCAAGATGTGGGGTATAATACTAATGATTGCTATCAATTCAAAATGATCTAACAAGAAGTCCTCAGAAAAGGATTCCTGTGACTATATTTGGTCGATCCAAATAATACCATTGAAAGACCCAACCAATGAAGAAGGAATGACAGTCAGCAATGCCCCACTGATCATACGGATTGACACACCGATGACACAGCTTATGGAATAGTCAATACCATTGTCAAGGGGCCATACCCAACAAATCTTTCCCAATACTCTGTAAACGACAAAGGAAAAGAAGTGATGGTCATGGGAAAGAGAGAGAGAACTGGATATGACTCTCGAGTTCATTGAAGCCGACCAAGATGACATTAAAATCGCCCATCAAGATGCCTTCATTATAAAAGTAAGGGTAGCAGGTTTCGATGTGATAAAAGTTTTAATTTTGATAGCCTCCAAGACGACAACATCTAGAAGACGCTTAAGCCATACAAATTCTAGATGTTCAAATTCAACATCCACGCGGTCAAAGTTAGAGGAATTGTTACCCTACCAATGAGGTTGAGTGACAACAAACATAAAGCTTAGAACGAGGTCGAGTTCTCTGTGGTAAACTACTGGTCGCCTTATAACATGATCATAAACTAACCGACACTCTTCTTGTTCCTGATGGTCCCTTCACTAGCTCACCTAAAGGCGAAATTCCCCACACTAAATGGAGTCAGCATATGTAGGGGGGACCAGGATTTATCACGGAGATTATACATCTGAGCTTTGGCAATGGATGAAGTATGTCAAATAGATTCACCCCCAAAACGATCCCCTTATGGGAAAACAAACAAAGAAGAAAAGGGAAGATGAACCAATAGAAGTAACTTAAAATGTTTTGCTTAGTCCTAACACTTCAATGGTTATAAGAATTAGCTCCTCACCACCGACTTCAAGGAAGAATTGATTCATTTTCTCTAGTGTCACCATGATGTATTTGCTTGGAAACCTGCCGATATGTCGAGGATAGATCCAACAGTCATCACTCATAAGCTTAGCATCGATCCAAAGATAAAGCCAGTGTAGTAGAAGTGATGCCACTTGGTCATTATATGACAAGCTGCCATAGAAGAGGAACTCTAGAAACTTTTGAAAGCTGGATTCATTTGGGAGGAAAAATACCCCTCATGGCTCGCCAATGTCTTCATGGTAAAAAAAGCCCACAATAAGTAGAGAATGTGTGTTGATTACATTGATTTTAATAAAGGATGCCCAAAAGGCTGCTTCTCATTACCAAGAACAAACCAATTGGTGGATGCTAAATTTGGGAACACACTATTAAGCTTCATGGATGCCTTTTCTGGGTATAACTAGATAATGATGGAACCGAAAAATCAAGTGCATGCATCATGTGCCACTGACTTTAGCACACGCTGCTACAGGGTTAAGCCCTTTGGCTTGTAAAATGCAAGAGCCACCTACCAAAGGTTGGTCACAACAATATTCAAAGAACAAATCAGATGGAACATAGAGATCTATGTAAACAATATTATCGTCAAAAGCACATGCTTAAAAGACTACCTTAAGCATCTCTAGGACACCTTCAGTAGGCTAAAAAGACACCACATGAAATTGAATCCCCGAAAATGCATATTCGGGACTTCCTTAAGAAACTTCCTTGGGTACATGGTTGCACAACAAGGAATTGATGCAAACCCTAGCAAGATCAAGGCCATGTTGATATGATGCCTCACAAGACAATAAAGGAGGTCCAAAGACTTATTGGCCATGTCACAACTCTAAACCAATTCATATCTCAAAGCATCAATCAATGTGTCAAGTTCTTTAAGATCCGTAAGAACCTAACAAATTTCAAGTGAATCGAAGATTACGACAAGGCTTTTATAAACCTAAAGGAATTCCTTGCAACTCCCTCGGTTCTGGCTAAATTTGTACCAAGAGAAGAACTGTTCTTGTACTTGGTGGTAAGCAACAAAGTCATTTCCTCAGTCCTCATTCAAGCAGATAGACACGAGCACAAACCGATCTACTATATTAGCTACATCCTCCAAGGGCCAAAGAAAGGTACTATAGGGTTAAGAAATTCACCTTTGTTGTTGTCTAATCGGTAAGAAGGCTCAGGCCTTATTTTGAAGCGCATCAAGTGATAGTCTTTACTGACCAACCTCTTTGCACCATCCTCCATAAGCCAGATGCATCACGTCACACAATGAAGTACACGATTGAATTGAGCGCCTATGGCATACACTTCAAGGTGAGTGATGCCATCAAAGCCCAAATTTTTGGCAAATTTCATGGTGAAATATACAGGTTGTAAAGACTTAACATGTACTTTTCCAAAAGCTAACCATACGAAGTCTCCAACCACGTATAATACACAAAAATATTATACATAAGGTTGTCTAAAAAGGAAGAAGTTTATGCTCATTACTTGACAACCTATTAAGATATAAACTTTACAAAAACTACTCACTTAAGAGTATATAACTTTATATAAGCTAATATAACAGTACCATCAGTTTGGTACTTCAAAAGTTACAAAACCATATTTATAACATACATAATAGAAAAACTTAGGTACTTATATTACAAAACATAAGCTTATAAGTAAGCCTTTAGTCTATACTATTACAAATTTCAAAACAAAGTCTTGTATAAGTCTTTTTCTAAGAAAAACAACGTGGGATAGTCCAAGGATCCTAGCCATCCCATTCCTCAAGGAATGCTTCCCAATTTGTACTATATCCCAAGTCATCATGGTACCCATCATCATGGACACTTGTAGAAGAAAAAATAAGCCAGGGGCCTAGTACATAGCAATACAAACAAATACAAAGTAGCATGCATTCCTAGGCTAATGCAATGCAAGAAGTAATAAAATTATTTATCTTTATTTAGGTAAAACAAACCAACGTTAGATATTCAAACTCCAATTACAATACTAAGGGAACATAGGGGTCCTGAGTAACTGCAGCTGCTTATAGAGTTGATATAAGCAGCCCGAATACTTATATCTTCTACATAACTTTACAAATAATAATCTCATCTAGGATTCATAGACATTACTCAACTTTACTTAACTTAATCTATAACATCACCTAGTTCAATCATCTCCATAAACATGAATAAGCAAGTGTTATACTATACTGTTTTTCCTATTGATTACCCACTAAGCCACTTATAAATTATCATTGCATCATGATAGGGATAGCCTAAGCGCCTAAACTACCATGGTTGACTTCAAACAAGGTTGTTGCTCTCCAAACCAAATTAAACAACCCAAGCACAACCATTTGATCATTATTAAGCCAATCTTTGATTATGGTCAATTTAAGGTCTATCATCATCCAACAAATAAGTCACTGCATACCCGCATAAATAGAATTATCGGACAAAAGACCAATGTTCACACATAACTAGGTATAGGAATCTGTCAAGGAAAATCATTTCATATAAAACAAGTCAATCCATAATTGAATAAAAAACTACTAAAACTTAAAAAAATTCAAATAATCTCACAACTTCACATTCATACATGAATCTATATATATATATATATATATCACATTTCATTATTCATTCGTTTATTATTATTATTTTTATATATATTATGAACAGTATAAGGGAATGTGTCATGCTCATGACAAGAGCCGTAATGGTTATCATGGGCGTGATCATGGGCCGTGATGTATATCATTGGCCTTATCAAGCCTATGATAGGAGAACACGTCTCTTGTCACGGCCGTGATGTAGGCCATATTAAGCATTACACCCATGATAGCCTTATTAAAATTTTCCAAAAAGCTTCTGAGGAGATCACCCCCCATGTAACAGTTGTGATCTTGGTTGTATTACTCACAAAAAAGAGGTTAGAGGAGATCATGGCCTTGGTAACAACCATGATCTAGGCCGTTTTATGTTTTAAAAACACTCAAAGGAGATCATGAGCCAAGTCACGGTTATGATTAATAGGGATAATTGGATGCGAGGAGATAACAACCTCGATCATGCCTATTTTGAATGGGGTATTGACCCTATGATACTTGATTCAAAATTTCGAAGTTTACATCATTTAAGTTGTTACTAAAATCTTTTTTTAGTAAAAAAAATGTTAAGTTCTACTTATAAACACAATATCAAATAGCATTAAGTTCATTTACACATATATATCTATTATACATGCATATATACAACAATATCTTATCCTAAGAACATAAGTACATTATATTTGCTTTTTCGAGCTCTATTAGCAATTTAATCACTAAAGTCCTACCTATCTACCACTAACAACATCAATACATCCATCACTTTACTATAAGCTTCATATAACATTTTCTTAAACACCTAGACTACACATGTATATTTGCATATCTATTCTAACATACATATTAGCATATCATCACTTTGTCTAAAACATCAAAATTCCACTTCTACTCGACATCAATATCAACTAGAACTTATATTCAAACAAAGTATGGAAGAAATCAAGTTTACTTACTTGTTTAACTACTACTTGCAATCAAGCTTCTCTTTCCTCTTTCTTGACTCAATTCTTACTCCTACTTGTCTCTTAGCTTGATTCTTTATTTAGGATCTTGTGAGTTATGGTTTAGAAGAGATTTTTATGTGTGAAATTTGAGTTTTGTTTGTGTTTGGGAAGGTGATGGAGAAAGAGAGAGAGTCGATCCTTAGGTCTGTTATGGAGTTGATATTTTTGAAAATTTTCCTTGATAATTATCTAACTTTGACTTTTAATTCATTTAGAAGAGTTTAGAAGATGCTTGGATATGGGCTTGTTTTTCATGTGGGCTTAGGCTTTGTTTAATAAGAGTTGGGCTTGAGTTTTATTTATTAAAGGTAGGCTTAGTTTTCAACAAAAATTTGCAGCAAGAAGTCTTCCAAATTTTTAGAAAAACAACACATCATATTATTATGCAATTCAATTCAATACATATATATTACTAGATTATTATACCAACATATATACAATTAAATTTTAACACATTCTTCTACTAATAATTCATCATACCAATAATTAAAATTCTATAACTTAAATTATCACATTTAATTTATAAAGTCAACAAACAAACATATATGTTAATTAACTTAGTATTTTTAGATTAGGTCATTTCACAGGTCCTCCAAAGGAACCTTTTAAGGAGAGCAAACTAAAATGGACTCTACACGTCGACAAATCATCAAGTCAAGAAGACTTCGAGGCAAAACTAATTTTACAAGGCCCCTACAATATAAAGATATGTTTTGCTCTCAAATTTAGCTTTGACACAAGCAACAACAAAGCAGAATATGAGGCACTCATAGCAAGATTGAAGCTGGCAATGGAGGTCAAGGTCGACAATATAATCATGTATTCAGACTACCAACTCATGCAACAAGTCAAGGGAGAGTACAGGACATAGGAGGATGTTATGATCAAGTACATGGAGCTTGCCCAATCATAGATGGCTAACTTTCCTAGTTAGGATATTCACAAGATAACCCCAAGCAAAGAATGCTGAAACCAACAAACTCTCCAAATTTGTAGCAATAAGTCTTCTAAACCCCAAACCGAAAGAGGAAGGGGTATTTGTGGAATATCTACCACATCACCATCAACAAGCAACACCAAGAAGTTCTAGTTGCAAAACAAATTTCTTACCAACCTGTTAGATGGACCCTATAAAGGAATACTTAAGGGATGGGATTCTAACGACTGATAAAAGGGTGGCTAAGAAACCCATGTATCAAGCTGTCAACTACACACTGATGAAGATGTCTTATTCCAAAGAGGCCATAGTATGCCTCTCCTCTATTGCCTTCAACCAGAAGAAGCCCAAGCTATCTTAGAGGACCTACATTCAAGAGAGTAGAACAACCATGTTGCTGGATGAATGCTATGTAAAAGCACTATCATTTGGCTACTACTAGTCGACTATGGAGACGGATGCAATAGAGATAGCGAAGAAATGCCCTCAATGCCAAAAACATGTGCCACCAAGTAACTATCTCCAATCACTAACAAATCTATAGCCATTTGCCTAATAGGTAATGGATATAATTGGATCCTTCCCTAGAACCTCTGGATAGAAGCGTTTCATCATCGTCGTAGTTGACTATTTTACCTAATGGGCAAAGGCATAAGAAGTAGCCTATATCACAGAACAAGAAGTGAAAGCTTTTGTAACCAATTACATCCTATGTTGTTTTAGGGTACTATAGGTCATAATCACTGACAATAGAACCTAGTTCAACAATGATCAATTCAAATAATTCTGGTAGTATCATCACATCATGATTCGATATGCATCGGTCTCTCTTCCCCAAACTAACAAACAAGTAGAGGTGGTGAACCACATAATAGCTCAAAGCCTTAAAAAGATGGTCAATAAGGACCACATCGTTAGGCAAATCGACTACTAACATACTTTGGGGATATATCACCACATATCGAATGACTACCGATGAAACGCCATACCGGTTAGTATTTGGCATGGAAATGGTACACCCGATCAAATTAGAACTTTTGAATCACGGGAACAGGAATTCCACTCGGAGGTCAACTAAATAGCATTTAAGTCCAACCTAGACACAATAGAAGAGTTCCAAAATCAAGCCAAGCAAAGGTTCATAATTTACTACTAAGCAGCACTCGATACACGATAAGAAAGTCAGTACAAGAAATTCAGCCCCAATAACTTAATGTGTCGAAAATTGGCCGACATGGCATAAGGAAAAGACAAGGAAAACTAACCCCTACCTGGAAAGATCTTGTTTGTGTCACTAAAAATCTCGATAACGGTGCGTTGACTCAGAACGACTTAATGGACATCTAATCCTAAGAACATGGAATGCTGACAACATATGGAAGTACTTTATTTAAAGATGTTTTTATGATATTCTTTTCCATTACCTTTGTTTTCATAGTCATTTTTCAGTTGTGATGAATCCCAATTTATTCGTCAAAGATACGACATCTAGTAATGTGAACTAACCGACCGGCCTGCTTTTGCTCAGCACTTTCATCCTTAAAACTTAAGTCCCTAATAAGGGTCCAGCCCTAGGGATCGAACGGCCGGACTACTTACTCTCAACACCCATATCCTAAAAACTTAGTCCTTAGAGTGGCTCAAGCCCCAAGGATTGAATGACTAAGCTGCACACGCTCAAACCCACGTCCTAAAAACTTAGTCCCTAGCAAGGCTTAGGCCTTAGGGACCAAATGATCAGGCTGTTGACTCTCAACACCCACATCCTAAAAACTTAGTCCCTAACAAGGCTCAGGCCTTAGGACCGAGCAACCGAGTTATTCATGCTTAGCATCCACATCCTATAAACTTAGTCCCTAGTAAAGCTCAGGCTCCAAGGCATCAGTCGACATAGATACAAACAAGTTGCAAAAAGCATGCGCAAATTCTAAAGAGAGAGAAGAAAAGAAACAAGACAAATGAATCTCAAAACTCATCCATTAAATGTGAAAGATAATAATGGTTTTGATTGGCTTCGCAATCAGGGTAGTTGTTAATTGGATAGGCAAGGGGCGAGCCAACTCTTCCTCCTTCGCTTAGCTACACCAAGCATTCCAGGCAGAGGAAGCCTAATCAAACTGGGATGATCAAGTAATTATCAACGACCAAGCCTTCATGAGAACGAGGAGCAACTTAATCGCTACTCCTTTGCTACTCCATCTCAATCGTCCAATTCTCCTAATATCTGATCCCAAGATAGAAACTCATCTAAATCTCATCATACTCTATGTTGAATAGCCAAAAGAGAAGATTTAAAACCCAGAGGAACAGTGGGTTACCCACCCATTTGAGCATGAACACTCTTCCCTTGCCGCCAGGGGTTCCATATAATTGGAAGTAACGAGACCTGCAGGCCCCCATTACACATCATAACGCAAGAAAAGAGGTCTCGTCGTCTTGGATAAACAAGGGTTACTTTAGAAAAATGTCCTTCAAGAACTTCAAATCATCCAAAAAGGAAACAAAGCAATATGATGCTAAGGACTTGATCTTTCCAACCATACTTGAGGTAAAACTCCATAAAAAGAACCTGCAAAACTAGAAAAACACCCACTAAGAAAAAGTCTTACAAATAAAACAGGTAGAGAAAATTGTTGATGTTGAGATGGAGAAAAACAACCCATTATTTATAGGCTAAAATCCAACAAATAATGAAGAATCCTCACAATATCTCGGGAATGTCAATGGACCCTGACCTCGATTGATACGACCGCAATCCAACGATCGATAAGGATAATCATTAATATAGATATGACACAAATCTTAGGATAATGGCACGAAGCAACGAAAAGGGTCATATCAAGACAAAATATGAGAAATAAATGACACGGTACAAAATAACAATAAAGAGGAAAAAATATTCATTAAAAGGCTGGACCATTACATTAGACGGTTAAAATCTCGACTAAAAAGAAAAGAAACATTAAGAAAAAAAAACAAAAGAATAAACATCACTCCTTCACCAGGTCCTTGTTCAGCTCCTCCATAAACATCAATCTGAGAAGTAAGTAACACTTCACTTGCCACTCCACTTGTCAAGCCAGTCCGGAAACCCTTGCACCAGCAACCCTAACCCCTAGTCGCCCCCAACAAGAGGGGTTTCCCCAACCTTGGGATGACCAACTCAATCTATGGGAGTAACTATGGACCAAGCTAAATGGTGGATCCCCATCAAGGTTTTGAGCCACTTGATCCCCCTCACAAACTTTGTCCTCTTCCTACTAACACCATGGCTCCAACTGGAAGATAGGAACGGAAGTTAGCCCACGAAATTATGTTGCAAATAATGACCATAGATGTACTAGATAATCTCACGATGGCTCCCTGCTCGATTTCTAATTTTCGCTCTGCCTAGGCCTCACTACCAAAATAATCATCAAGGGCAGAGCTCATTGATATTGACCAAGGCAGCAACTTTGGCCGTGAGCTCTAATACACTCACTCAATTCATCATGCTCTCTCTAAGCCTTATCCAGGTCTTAATAAGAATTCTCAAGGTCTAGCTTAGCCTTAGCGGTCAAAGCTTGGAACTCATCCATTTATAACATCGTTATGCCTCACGGGAATGAAAGCCAGACTAACTATTGGCCAACTCCCTTTGGCTATCCTCTTACAATTGCTGCAGCTGTTTATTTTCAGCTCGAAGCTCCAGATTATTCGTACGTGCCTCTCGTCAAGTAGTTGGACCTCATTCCAAGCGGCCAACTCATGACTCCCCAGCTCAAACCGCGACTACTGGATTTTTCTATTGGCAACTAATTTTTCTTCCTTGTAATGGCTGGCCTACCGATCCCTAGTTCGAAACCTCTGCTCAAGGATGGCATAATCAGCTTTCAATCTACAGTAAAGGGCATGATACCTAGCTTAAGTATTATAATAGAACCGACTCATGGTTGGAGTTAAACCCACCTCCTCTAGTTGCCTATCCTGATTGGAACGCTCCGACTGTAAACGATCAAACCCTTATTGAAAAGTCTTGCCGCACAAGACTACCTTCGCAACACTCAACAATTCTCTGCTAATAGAAAAAAATTGTAAAAAGGAGATGAAGAGAAGATTAAAAAAAAAAAAAAACAAATTCACATTTAAGAATACTTACATAAGAAAAATACCCCAATTGATTGTTCCCTTCTGATGGGACACCTAAGGAATAAAAAAAATGACCTTAATGCAATAACTCAACTCGCCTGACTAGCCTGCTAGACAACAATTGAAGTAAGGGCAACATAGGCTCAGACCTTCCCTCACCTCAACAGGCATAAGAACGTATTATTCATGGTGACCAGAATCGATCTCCACCAAATTGTTTGACGACAATTAGTACCTAGAGGATGCATCACTCATACAGCCGCACTGGATCCTACAATCATCTCCTCCAATAGAAGGAAACCTACTATTAGTAGCAGCAAAAGCAGAAATCCTAGCATCACTTGACGAGACCTCTTTGTAGGGGTCTGGGATAATTTAGGTGCCCCTAACTCTATGCTCCTCCTTAGAACCTGGAAATGCCAAGGGTGCCTTCCGCTTTCTAGGTTACTGAATCTTTCATAACCAAATGGCTACCCATACAAATCTTATCTTCCACTGGATGTCTCTTCTTTCCTCCAATAGGTAGGATCAAAGAATGACTAAGGTCTCCAACTCTCCCTTTTCCAGCATCACCTACAAAAGAAAAATAAATCAATGACTGAGTGAAGTAATATAATAACGAGCAAGCTCACGGCCATTTCTTCCTCAATAACACTCTTCGATAACTAAACAACCCCAAATGCCCAAAAATCATGCTCAAATCATACTTCGAACATCCTTTCCATCTCTTTAAAGAAGGCTATGATATGAAATAAGGCCCTCGCTTCATATAGAATCTTACAACCTCCTTGGCATTAAAGAGACCGATCGAAATAACGCCATCCCATAAAAGACCTGAGCTCCACCAAAGTCTCTAGATCGTTAGTGAGCAATGTGCATTGAGGAAGGCTCAGAGGCAAATTCACCCAATGAGTCATGAATGGAATCTCCCTCTCTATCTCCACAATGATGAATTTGCCCTTCCAATCCTTCACACTCGAATCCAACTAAAGAAAAAAGCTTGCTCATTTCTCTACTATAATTACACCCATTTATTATTTGAACATTTAATCATGAAGCAATATTGAAGCAATTGTAGAGAAGGTCTTTGACATAGGCTTATGCACAAAGCCTTGAAAGCAATCATTAACTGCTATGAATTTGACATTAACCAAGCTAGACTCCAATTAAAATTGTTTAGCATTTCTTCCTAAAAATCAGATAATGGAAAACACAAACCGAACTCCAAACACCTAATATAAACACAAAACCTGGACCCATAGACCATGGTTACTCGATCACTTGGGCACGAAAGAATAATAGTATAATTGGTAACGCCTCCACAAAGTGGTGATTCCACACCTTATGAAGAGCATCCTCATAATCCTTACTATGAAAATTATTGGGACCATTATCGGTGCCCACATTAAAGGAGAATCAAACACATCTGCAGGATCTCCCTCATCCACTCCGACCTCTTCATAAAAGTCTCAACCGAAGACTCTATCGCTACAAATAATTGTGCACTATAATAAAGAGAGGTAGAGTAATAATCTATAGCAAGACTAATGCTTGCCCTAGTTTCCATGACTTCCTAGGCAATAGCGATAATATGTGTTGTTGAAGGAATGGGAGAAGTAACCCTAAGGTTTCCTTTGCGAGAAGTCTCGTTGATATTACAAGACTAATTACAACTCTCACTAACCATCATAAAAAATATGATCACAAAAACAAAAATGTTAAAATATAATCACCAAATTGAGCAAAAATTCAAAAAATAAACTAACTACCCCTAGTGGATTTTTATTGAGCCTTATGAAAACCTTAAAAGAAATGCAATGATGAAGGAGAACAAAGAAGAGTTATCCCCAACCATTGGATGTGCCTTGATTGTTGAATCGACGGTTCAAATTAAATTACATAAAAGGGTGTTGCTTAGCAGAGTATGGAATGGTAACCGTAGACCACGAAGCGTCACCACGAGCTATGCTTTCCCGTAAAGAACACGGAAAGGCATCGCATGAAAATAATTTCAATCGGCTCAGGTATGAGACCAAAAGCAGGCAACTAACACACAGCGATTCAGTCACTTCCCTAACTTAACTTAGTCAGCCTTTATATTAAGCTTACTCCTCTTACTCACAAAGGGAGCAGAAAAGACAATTATTGGTGGTCCATCCTAACCTCGGATCTACTTGCGTCGAACCTTTAGCCTCACTAGGTCAGGCTAAAAAGACAGTTTTAGGCCCCATTGGTGAACTTCCCTTCTTGTCAACCCAAGCACAATGACCAAATGGCTTCAGGACACTTCTGCTCAAATATGCCATAACTCAATCAGAAGTAACCTGCATAACATAGTATCGTGACACCACATGATACACACTTGCCTACTACAATTATAACCATCAAGCCAATTGGCCACTTGCCCACTCACCCATGACGAACACGACTACTAAGCCAACCATCCACTCGCCCATAATTGACATAACCACTAAGTTAGTCCCCTATAAATATGATCTGACCACCCCCACTCAAGGTAATGTCGCATAATAACCATATTCTCTAATTTATCCTGTAGGATTTTTGTGGCAAACACTAAATTAAGCATCGAAGTGGCACATCAAGCCTATGCCCGGCGTACCGTTAACAAATTTTTTGTTTTGCAGATCCACTTACACTATACTCTAAGCCCATTATCAACTGATACAACCCCTACCAAATTTGAGTAAGCAATAGTATTATAGTTACTATATGTGGCGAGATTGCTTATTTTCTCTATATTGTTTGCTTGATCAAACTAAAAATAAAATAAAATAAAATACTATCTATTGCATTAATAGTATGTCCACATGTGGATATGTTGTTGCTTGATCATGCGTTGTGTATGTGGTGTATACATACTATGTTTCCAATCACACTTTCCCTCTTTCAGTATAAGTGATGATCGTAAAGCTATTGTATTGTTAGTTGCAACCAATTAGTGGGTTTAGGAAACATCACTAGCATTGAAGATTTTCCAAATGATAAATAAAGGACATGTGTTGATTTATGAAAAGAAGAATATAGTCATGTGTTTTAGTCCAAATGGTAACGTTTAATGTTTGTTGCAGTACAAATCTTACCTACCATGTAAAATTCTTATAGTATTGGTATGATGAAATCCATAAGCCATATGTTAGTGAAATTCATGTAGTTCTATGAGATGAGACTGATGTGGTTGTTATGTGTGAACAAGTACATGATCCAACATTGTTTGAGTTTTTAATATATGAGTTATTTGGAGTTATTTAGCATAAGTTGTGTATTTCTAGCAAGGCTTAAGCCTTAATGAGTCTATACTCGTTTTGAACACGTGAAGGGTTATAAATATCTTAAATTTAAATAGTTGAGAATTGGATTTAATTTAAGGTTAATGTTATAATGTTATCTAAATGTTACCGAAATATTCAATTAACTTTCATTTAATCAATTTACTACATGGATTAACTTTTCGTGGCTGAAAATACTACCTTAACTAACTCGTTACCTCCATTAACACAAACGGCTTTAATAACCAATAGTGTCTTGACACATGTCTAAGGTATGTAATCTAATTCTTTTTTTAATTTTATTATTTTTACAAAGTTTGGTTTAATATGTAAAAAAGAAAATAACTTGAAATGTCACCGAATAAAACTAAAAAAAAAAGACCTAACTCTAGTACAGTCAAGTCAACTGGAATGCATTAGGTCTTCTTCTTCTTCATGGATTCAAGTCGAACTTGGTTGAAGCAATGGGTCATGTGGATATTTAAACGGCAAGTCTAAAACAATGGTGGTGTACGGGCATGGAACTCTAGTAGACGAGTTACCAAGAAGAATCAACATGGGTTGGTAGACTTGGTGGCTTGGGTTCTAGTGTGGAGTGGTAAAGGTCATCCATGTCAGCTATGGTGAAGGTCGAGTCTTAGTCAATAGCAAATGAGACCATGGTATGAGGTAAAGGTCGTAATCTTGGTTTTTGGTGAAGGCTATGGGTCATTGTATGTGGTCTTGGTGAGCGTGTTTGTAGAGTGTTTGACACAATGGATGTGGCTATGGGGGCTTGGCTTGGGTGGTTGCTCAGATGACATAATGGCCGGTGCATGGAGATTAATGAAGACGGTAAGGATGACTGTCGAGTCAACTCACTGAGGTGGGAAGAGTAGACGAAAGGACAGAGCCAATTTTGAGAGAGAAAGTGGTGGTGTAGTTAGAGAGAGATTAAATAGATAAAGAAGGGTAGAGAAGATGACAAGGCAACTCAGTGGAACTAATAGATATAACTTAGGATGTTTAAGGAGAGAAGGAGGTGACTTTTTTATTTTTTACATTAATAAGCCATTAAGCCACCTGGAGTTTTATTTAGGTTAGTCAAGTACACGTGTCATGCAATTATTGGTTAGTATAGTCAATTGTGCTAACAAAGGTAACAGAGTTAGTCCAGGTAGTGTTTTCGGTCATGAAATGTTGATCCAAATAGTACATTAACTAAGTGAAAGTTTAGATAGTTAATTGAATATTTAGGTAAAGTTTAGGTAATGTTCATGACACTACCTATTTAATTTATATCATAAGACTCATATTTGACCTTACTTTCCTATAAATAGTCTTTTGTTATGATTTTGAACATAATGAATGAGATATTAATTAACGGTCTATTTAAATTGTCTTATTTTCATTTATATCTTATCTATATATGATATGTTTGAGTTTATGAGTAAAAATATCTACTTTTCATTTGTATATGTTTCTTAACAAATATCTATTTAAAAACAATAGAAATAAAATGATAAAATGACTAGAAAAAGATGAAACAAACAGACAGAAATTACTTTACAAGTTAGTCTGAAATCTTTTTCTCAATGATGGTGTAAGCATATTCGTATCTTTCTTTAAATATCATCAATCCATCTCGTCCCTCTTTACTCTATTTTTCTTTGTTTTTTGACAAAAGTAGAATCAGGAAGCCATGGCTGATGAACTTTTTGACACCTAGAACGTGCAATTTTGCAATAAAATTACTTCAAGTGGTTGTATGTGACCTTAAAAACTCAAAATCTATAGCCTATAGTCCATTGAATTCAGCTATTATTAGCAAAAATTAATAAATCACAACAAGTGAACTTTTACGTTTCTTCATTAACTAAATTTTCCACAAAATTTGCTAAGGACACATACATGACTCTTCTTCATTTGAGGAAAAAGAAAGAAAAAAGGATTTTCAAAGGGTGAACACAAAATCCATTTTTTTCGAGTGCTATAAGGTTTTGATTTGTCATAAAAATCCAAAAGTCATGGTTGGTAAACTTTTTGACACCTAGAACACATAACTTTGCAACAAAATTACTTTATGGAACTTATATGAATGCCCTCACAAGGAAAAAAAAAAGAAGATTTTCACGAGGTGATTTCAGAAGCTCAAAATCCATGGCCTATACCCTATAGTCCATTAAAATCAGCATTTTTTACTAGAAATCAATAAATCTCCACAAGTTAATTGTTTTGGTTTTTTAATGACAATTTTTTTTCATAGAATTAGCTGGAGACAAATACACAAGTCTTTTTCTTTGAAAGCTTAAAGAGAATCTAGAAAAGGAGAGGGCAATGTAACGCCCCAAAAGCGAGTCTAAAAGGATCAACATGTAGTTATCATATCAAGTATACATCAAAAATATGAGAACCATTTTATAAGTCAGAGATTGCAAAACTCTACTTAATATTACTAAACAACTTTTAATTTCATCTAAACATTTTGATAGCTAAGGAAATACGGATTCCCATGGTCTTTCGGAACCGCAAAGAGTTGGTATGCTCCACCTAGCAATAAAATAGAATAGATCATATACATTTTTCAAAATCTCTAACTATTACACAAAAGCTCTAATTCTTCTTCTAACCTTATATCATACATAACACAATTCAAACTTAAACAGTAACACATAAATTACTTTCTAAGCTAAACTTCACATCTTCAAGGACTTCGTACTTTCTTAGCCCATCCCAACTTGAGCTATCCATGCACAAAACTATAGGGTTGTGAGCCCAACCATAGCTTAGTGAATAACATGACCAAATCACACAACAAATAATTGCCAAGCAAGTGGTCTTAACAAATATATGCAATGCAACACTTAACCATATGACATGCACAGTTTAGATGACTGGAATCCAAACCAATGGAGAATTACTCCCTCTCTTAAGGGTTGAAGGGGTTCAGTTTAAACCTTTCAGATGATTTTCTTGAGTATCGAAAGTAATTAGAAAATAATTTCAGAATTTATAACATAGAAAACAATGGTTTGAATTGAAAATCTAGATTAAGAATTCAATTTGTAAACACTTGATATTTAGTTTGAGTTCGGGTTTAAAACTGACACTTTTAAACAAGCAGTTGAACTCAAAATTTATGAGAATCAAGAAAATAGAATTTTAAGTTAAAAAATGGCTAATTTAGAATATTTTATAAATTTAGGTAAATGAACTTGAGAAAATTGGGTCATTTGTGAATTGAAAGAAAAAGGGTCCAAATTAATGATTGTAATGAATTGGATAAATCAATTTATGAAATAAACTAAAATTTAGAGTTTGTAAATTTATTAAACATTGATATTGAAATCTTTCTAAGGGTTTAGTTATTTAAAAATCAAAAGAAAAGAAGTTTAGTTTGAAATTTATAAAAGAAAAATAGAATTTAATTTGTTAAGAAGGATTGTTAAAACAAATTGGCTAAATGAAGGGAACATTTGAAATCTCAAATCTTAGTTAATTTATTTATTAATTCGATTATATCAACCTATTTAGTTTTATCTCATTAATCGTCTTATTTGGCTTAACTAAATTATCTAAGTTTAGTTTCTAAATTAAGCTCTAATTTGAGTTTTATTGTTGCTTCATTTCTAAAGAATTCTTGATTCACTTGTTCAATATTGATTTTTATTAAGTTTATCTATTATAGGTATTATGAGTACATTGTTTCGTTCTTTTATCACATTTACTTAATATTTATTAGTGTTTTCATTTTCTTGAAAGGTATTGAAATTTATGATTGTTTAAGTTTAATATCATTTCTTTGTAATTATCTATTTACTTACTATTTATTTCTTTAGTTTCATACTTTTAGAGATTTAAATGTTTCTTTAACTTGACTCAACTTGTCTCTTAACTTGAGACGACTCATAACGACACAGCATTGACTCACACGCTTAACAAATGAAGGTTGTAGACTCACTTTTCCATTCTTATCTGAATATATATATATCGGTGTGCATATAAAATATACAGTGCTCCTATTCTTTCAGTCATTAGAGATATTATGTTTTATAATTTTTCATTAACGTAATCATCTTGACAAGATTGAAATCAAAATGTCCCATTTTTGCTCTTTACATATTTGTCCAAATTGTCATTATCTTATTAAAGTTGAAATTAAGTTATCTCATTATGTTATTGAATTATTATCAGTTATTGGTTGTGGAAAACTATGGAAAATTGTATCTTAAAATTTTATTGATAGTAATTCAAATTTTAAATTAACAATTAGATTGTCTGAATTTTAATATTTTTAAAACATGAAGAATTTGGCGTGATTTTATGATTTCTTTTAAAACGTTTCTAAAGACTTTGAATTATTCATTTAATGATTTTCATATTCAAATTGTATAAATTTAGGTTATTATAGGCAATTTGTAATATTATGTGGTAATTTTAATGTTCCATTAGGGATGATTGCATAGTTACTTAGTAATAAAACCAATCAAAGTAACTTTCACTCTTAATTTGGTATTAATCCTCATCAGACCTTACTGTAAACTTCCACTTCTCTCCCACTAAAGATAGAGCTTATCCCTTATCAGGTGAAGCTAATTTTCTTGTTGTATCCACTTTAGTGATTTGCAATAAGATGAATGTTATATCTCAGTCATTTTTCATTGTCACTAGAACTATACACAAAGACACATACTTGAGAGCAAATACAGTTAAACTGAGGGACAATGATGGAATGAATTATATCCAAAAAGTTCATACCAATGATAAATGTTAAAGTCATTCATAAGGACTACCTCTATATTCTCACTCATTCACTAGCTACAAATGGTAAATTCTAGATTCTTGGAAACTCCAAACATTGACGGCAAGCCCCAAAGCCATCCATGAGAACTATACACTTGTACTAACTACTTCAGCATGCCCTTCTTAGTAAAGTCTTGGAGTTCGATCTTAGTCTCCCTTTTAACATTTTAAGAATAGAACTAATTCTCAAAATCTCACACAAACTTTAAAAAGCAATCTTTTTTGCCATTCTCCTTAACCATACCATCACGATATCTCTAAAATATAAGGTGGCAATCTATACTTTACTTTCATCCCCAACAAGATCAATAACATCCATAGGAAGTTGTTACCATTTCAGTCAACACTTCTCTACAAGCTACCAACTATTACCTAAGGTCCTTTGACTCTTTCCTCAAGGCCACAATGATCGCTTCTTTCTTCTATCATGTCCTTTTTCTAGCTTCCAAATGACCGATCCTAACCCCAGGTCTTCCATCTTGGCTTTAAAGGCATTATCTGATGCCTTTTAAGCCTATATTACTCTTTATAAAGATTTTCTTCTAACTCCCAAACATAGGATTGTTGTCTATAACCCATTAAGCCTTTCCTTTACTTCAAAGATTTTAGACTCCACCTTCTCTAACCTACCATTAAGCATCACAACATATCCTTAACTAAGTCCTTTGCCTCATATTAGGTATTTCTTATGATCATTTTCCCCAATGACAACCTGAATATCAATCACCACTCCAAAATACCTCTCACTTTCATTCTTCCCACTCGAGCTCTAATAGGAGTTTTGCTTCAATGTGCTCTCATGTAGACTTAGCCATCCTAAGTACTAAGCAGAAGTGTTAAGTTTACCTTATCACAAATGCACAATTATTTTTAGAAAAAGGAAATAGAGAAAGAAGCTCAAGGGAAAATTAAATTTAATTAATGAATGGATAATTTACGAATCAACAGTGTTGAGCCTAGATTTTTCAATTTGTTTAATTTATTCCAAATCGATCTGTGTCAAACCTTAACCTGATTGATACGGATTCTCAATTAGGAATTGAAAGAAATAATTAATTTTATCAAAAGGAGTCACCACCCAACTATAGTTGGGAAAAATTGTAAGTTATGATCAATGGATTGGTTGATCCTAATTTGGCTATGGGTTTGTGATAAAACCAATTTAAAAATCATTTTTTTAATACCAAAAATTCTAAATTCAAATGCTATTCTATTAAAATCATATGGTTACCACTTGAAATTCTTAAGTTATAACTTATTCTTTCAATGCTCAAAAATTTTATTAATGTTACAAAGTGTTACGTTTACAATTTAATTACAATTTACAAATCAAGAGAAGTGACCATATAGAACCAATTCAATATTTACAAAGACAAGGGAAAAGAAAATTTTTTCATTTTTTAAGTCGGCCCAGAGGACCTACGTACTTGCTAATTGAGATCAAACAATACGTAGTCCTTTTTATAAAATTTTAGTGGGTTGGTATCTTTTATGTTTTGAATTCTTTTCACTTTATGTTTGTCATGTTTTGATTTAAAAAAAGAAAAAATCAAGTGATATTGATCCTAGAGACCAGCAATTATCTTTTTATTTCAACAAAAAGAGACTTTTCTAAGTCATACTTTGCTTTGAATTGCGTTGAAAAGGCCTTGATTTCGCATTTCATGGACTACACAAAAATGGCATATATTTGCATTTTTTGGAACTTTGCAGTTAATTTTGAAGGCATTTAATCCTCATAACGTTTTTAAATGGCATTTATGTATTTTATTCCATGTCTAATTTACATTTTCATCATTATTTTTTAAAATGCAAAGAAAACGAGGTAAAAATAGTTTAGAAAATGAGCCATTCGCTTAAAAAAAATGCCATCTTTTTCAACTACACATTATCAACCTGAGGAAGGAGATGACTAAGGAGTGGATTCGGTGTAATGAGGTCCACTAAAATTCCCTACACCCGAGTGGCTTCAGTGATTGAATGCATCTTTTACTCCCTTCTAGGCTGCTCATTAGACCAAATCAAAACCGAATCGAAAACCAAACCAAATCATACCGAACCACAAAATGTGGATCTTTTATATTTTGATTCAGTTTGCAATTCAGTTAAGAGCCTAAAAAGTTATGGTTCACATTAAAAGAAATAAATAAATAAGAGTCATTTTATGTATTTATAACTCTTGAGCATTACATATTAAGACTTGTATTGCTCTAAGATTAATTCAACAAAATGCAAAACTCTTATCATGGAATACATCTGCAGAAGCAAGTTTCATACTAGGTCGCAACATCTACAGTCAACAATACTGAGATAGTTTAAAACCTTAAATTAATTAGTACAACAGAAATTTAAATACATCATAAAGGAATAATATTATAAGTAAATGTGGAACTAATGCAAAAGAATAATTTTCTTAGTTAGTGTTATAGATTTATTAAAAATATATGTTATTTTAAATTTGCATTGAAAAATATTTTTGAAATGGGATAATATATGTATTTGAAAATTTTAAATATATGACCTAATATAATGATAAGTAACTTTAATTCTTGTGCAACGTTCCTAAATCTAAATATCGTTTTTTTCTCCTTGCGAACTCAAATGACTGTTAATATTATTTATTAGAACTAAATCTTTTAAAGGTGGTCCGAGCCAAACCAAACCAAACTAAACCACATGTGAAGTGGTTAGGCTCATTATGGGTTTGAACCAAACCATTTTGAATGTGTTCTATTCGATTCGACCCCTGAATCGAACCATGAACACTCCTACCCTCTCCTATGCCATGCGATTCGATGTGGTCAAGCACACACCTTAAGCTCCTGTACACGCGTGAGGTGCTTGGTTCTAAAATAATAACAACTCGTGATGTTGATAAGGCTCGAGCCCTTGATATCTCTGTATGAGGCAGGTACCACTATCAATTTAGCTAGCCTTTTTGGTTAAGTATTTTCTTTCTAGGCATATAAAAATGCAAATCTAATTTATCGCTTAAAATCTTAAAAAATCATGAAATAACCTTTTAAATTGGATTGGAATATGGTTTGATATTTCATTTTCATAAGTTTGTATACTATTTCATGAATGGGAAACTAAACTAATAAGCGAAAAATAATTTTCAAGGGCTTGATTTATCTCGATACTTTAGATGACCATAAAATAGAGAGTTTGATTTTAATTAGGGTCTCATTTAGAGTTCCCATCTTTTAATTTTGTCTATTTTATGAACTTTAAAATTGGATAAATTGTACCAACTTAGAACATTTTATTTTTACTAAAAACCCATGTTTTATCAAATCACATTTGCAATTTAAATTTATAATCACTGTTTAAGATCAATTAAACCATTCATGACCTCTACGATCTCCAAAACAACCATTTTTTTCTTTTCTTTTCTTTTTTATATTTTTTTAAGCTAATATCATGACTATCTTGAGAAACTTAGATATAAGGGGCAAAAATGGGGTGTTTTACAAATAAATACCCCTTTTCTATACAAAAAGACTTTTCAAATAAGAATTAAGATTATTCCATCTAATGAAAATAAATCAACACATGTTACCTACTTCCACCTACCTAACCAACTATAATGTAGCTTATTTAGATAACTTAATTCATAGGTCTTTCAGGCATACCTCTATCTTGGTACACAACTGACTAAGTCAAATTCAATGAGAACCCAAAGATCTACGGTATAGGATTTAAAAAATTTTGTTTGTGATACACCCATGTTCCAACAATCTACTAGTAGTTGCATTATTTTATGATGAAATTTAACTTTAAGATGATGCCTACTAAATTGAATTTGGGTAAAATACAGAAATTGTGCCATACAATCTCAGCAAAATTAAGATGGCATGTATAATTATGGTATTTTGAGCTTGCATAGTAGGAAAAAACTTGGACATATTTTGCAACACTAGTGCTAAGCTCATACGTCATGACTCATCAACAAATAAAATGTTTAGTGAGCACACTTGACAATAGCATAGTTATTCCACAGCATGTTTGCTCCAATAGCACCTTAACTATCTAAAGTTATGTTTGATGCATGAATCCTTTCAACTTTGTTCAAAGGAATTTATCAAAGGGTAAAATGTGGGAGGTTAACATGGATTACAAGATTTTGGTCTTTAACAAGCTTAGCAACAACCTAAGCTTGGCTCAATAGGTTTGTGACAGGGTTTAGGGACCAAGTTAATAGATTTGAGGCAACTTAAAGAGATTTAGCATGGTGGGCTTAAAGTAAGGATTGTTAGATTACTATTTGCTCTCAGTCTTTCTTCAAAATAAACTCAAAAGATAAAATAAAAAATGAAAAAAAGGAAGCTCATGCACTTAGAGAGCTTCTCCATAGACCTAGATTTGTGAGGAGCCTATGGAGAGATCCATCAAGAGAAGAACTCATCTAAGTTGTTGCCCATCTATGCATTATAATAGACATTATTAGCTGAACTCTATAAATACTCAAGAACTGCTTCTCATTTAAATAAATTCAAGTTTTAGAAGTAGGTCATACAGTTATTTCAAAGATCAAGTAACAAGTAGAATTAAAAACGTGTTGCTCATTAAAATCTATGGGTTTTACACTCTATTGTTCCTCCACTGTTCACTTATATATTCACTCCACTTAAGACTACCTACTCCTTCTCTTTGTTCTCTCTCTAATTTATCTCCATTTATTTGTTTCATTTTGCTCCTCTAAGACTACATGCACTAGCAGACTCGTGTTGCATGTAAGCGACTACATCAATTATATCCCCTATCTACACATATAAATTTGAACCAGAAGCAACTAAATGCATCATCTTGTGATATAGCTATGATCACTAGGCTTATAAGCTTCTTGATTCAAGTTCCATATCAATTAGACATTGTCGCTTGCTCGAATCCGGTAGAGGTTAAACTTCACAAATTTAGACTTGGATCAATGTCGAATATAAGGCCTACAAAATAAGAAACTAATTAGTGGCACATCAGACATAAGCCTGGCGTGGCCACTCCGATACTTAATTCAAAATTTATCATAGTAAGCTCGTAATCTAAATGAAAGAGAATAATTGAGTGCAACATTACATATCTTTGAAGAAGTAGATGAATATTTATAAGCGATCAACCTAGCAATTACAGTCATAGTAGGCGAGTGAATGGTTGGAGGCAGTTATGGAGAACATAAGAAGAGCCTAAATCTTTAGTACTTACAAGTTAAAGTCGGCTGAGCTACTTGTGCCAAGCAATCAATAGGGAAAGGCAACTAAGCAATCACCATAGTTGTCATACGGCTAGGCTACTCATAATAGGTTATAACAATTAGAGTTTGGGCTTATCAAATCGGTCTGGCCCATTCGTGTATTAGGCTTTGCCATTTGGTCTTTAATGCAAAGTGGACCATCAATAGACATGAATATGATTTTTCTTATGTTGTGCAACAACTCATTCAATTTGTATATAGTTAATTAGTTATTTTATTTCTTGAAAGACTATAAGCAAAAGATTGTCTCAAGCACTTAAGTTGAAGGCAAAATATTGAAGTATAACAATAGCTTTAAAAATTATCGTAGTTGTGAATTACATTATTACAGACTTAAAGGTTATTGGTAGGGCTGTAAAAAAGTTGATTCGAGACAGTATAGTGGTAAGCTCGTGCTTGAGCTTGACTCCAAATTTCAAAACTTGAGCTATACGAAGCTTATGATTTTAAGCTCGAGTTTGACTCAAAGTAATACTACTTAAGCTCGTTCTCAACTTGATTAAACTCGTTTTGGCTCAATTTATTAGAAAAAAAAATTAATCTTAGTTAAAGTAATTTTAATATCTAAACTCGATTCAAATTCGACTAATATTTATTCTCAACTTAAGCCCAATTAGGCCTACAAGTTAATCGAGCTAAACATATGAAGCTTGAGCTTAACTTGATAAATTACTCAAGTAGCATGAACTCAAGCTTGAGTTCACTATTCTTGAATCGAATTTATAGTAAACATCGAGTTGAATTCAAATAGTTTACAAACTAACTTAATTCATTTATACTATACCTAATATAGGAGGATGTACTGCAAGTCTGCAACCAAATCTTTGTTCCCATGGGGACTAAACATGTTGATATGGATCTATATTTCACGCATGACAAGTCTTATGGAACTTTTTTTTTTTTTTATTGGGACGATATTTATTGTTTCCAACTTTTAGTTTGTTGACACGGTTACATTTTCATTTTGAGAAATTGGGCTTTCAAGAATCTCTAACTTGACGGGCGCAAAAATATATAACTATTCTTGTATCTTGTATTTGCACGTGAATAACAGTTCCAAGATTCATATAAATATATATATAACTATTAAAACATTTCCTCAGCCACATTACGATAGCCGGCTCGTATTTTCCTCAAGCAGTTCCACGCGAGTGGTTTAGTAAGTTACATTGTTTGGATGGGCAGAAGTCCACCGAAATGATAGGAAAAAGGATGTTTGGCAATTTTAACTTTAAAGTGGAAAAGAGTAAAAAAAAATAGATAGAATTTTCTTTTTAAAATTGGAAATAAATGGGTGAAAAATAGTAGAGAATTAATAAAATTATAAAATTACCTTTTCTAACAATTTGCCATAAAATAATATAGAGGCAATTTTGTTAATTACTTGCTCATTCTCTTCTTTTCCTTTCCAAATACAAACCAAACAATAAAATAGAAACATCTTATGGTGAAAGATTGGTCTAATCCCTTTATAAAAAGTAATAATTAGAATAAAACTTATATCAACTTAATTATCAAAGTAAGCCCTCAAACCCATCTTGAAATGAGAAAATAATTGTATAAACAACCCATACATGAAACATGCAACTCACATATAGGAAGTGCGAGAAATTCAGGCCAGTAGCAATGGATCTACAAAATTCAGGACATAATGGCAAAACAATTCGCACTCCGATAATGCGAGTTTCGTTTGAATCGAGTAATTTTTAACTTAAAACGTATGTTTAACATACGATTTTAATGGATAATTTTGGTAATTAATTTTATTCATAGTTTATGTGAGTAAACAATTCAAAAAAAGGATTTTAACTTTACAAAAAAAAATTAGGGAAAAGGAAAAATATTACTAATTTTAAAAAAAAATTACGAAATACCACTGGGAAAAAACTATTCTAGTTTTAGGCAACTTGACCTCGTCTCTTCAACAGACGAGGTTGGCGAAGATTAAATCCCACAGCCGACTTCATCTTCCTCATTTGGTGCGCAAAACACTCCCAAAT
>JAMXBD010002594.1:0-180672 GCA_024138025.1 Combretum micranthum
TAGGTCGCATTTCATTAACGGTTTATTCCGTCAAAACAACAGGGTCAACAAGTTGAAAAGAAACTGGGATATAACCTACACGTTCCACTAGATTTGTTATGTATCTAACGCGTCAATATGTGTGGATGAGAGTTAGAGTGACTGACTTGGGTTAGCTTGTTAAAAATATAAAAACAAGCAAACATGAAGTTAAAGTATTTTTAAAAATTATAAAAAGCTAATAAGTATCACAAAAAATATTAGGTCGTATTCCTTAGGGATCCTCAACATCTATCGTACTCAATTTTTATCTATTATCTAGCCAAAGAAAAAATTAGCAAAGCATAAAAAAACCAAAAACTAAAATAAGGTTAATGCTAAAACATATGTACATCTTTTCAAGGTGAAATTAATAATAAGTTTGTAAATGCAATATGAGACTTAGGATTTGCTTCACCAATTCCTTATCATGTGACCTCTTAATAAACTCAAAGAGTTGTTTGATGGGTATATTTGCACTGTTGGACTCAATAAGGTAAGCTAAAGCCTCTTTCAAAGCCAAAAACATTAGATCTAGATCTAGATCAGACCACCAAAATTGTTTCTCAAGCTATTAGCAATCTAGGTCCTCACAAAGTTTAGGAATCCTTTGTTTACAAGCCCATTTCAAAAATTTAAAAACAAGTAATAGAAAGTTCCACCATCCCTCTCTCAAGGTGATTATGAGCAATTTCGTTAGTAACCTAGATCTATTCAAAAGAATAATCTCTCGATCTATTTAGTTGAAATTATACATGGATCTAAAAGGTACACATGTATTTAGGCCATGGAGTTAAGTTTGAGCTGCTAATTACAAATATCCAAAGTGCATTAGAAATCACATGAATAAGGATTTTGATTCATAAGCCTTAGGTTAAGATGATTATTCCTCCATAGATGCAAACATTAAGTGTAGATTCAAGAGAAATAATATGGAATTAAAATGAATATTGCAAATTAAGCTCAGAATCTACCAATTGCAAACAATGGGTTAAAATGATTTTACTTAGAAAATTTCAAATTTTTAGTAAGATGAAACAATTCTTTCGCTAAAGATTTCTCTCTCTACTTTATATCAATAATTTGTTTATGGTACTCTTCTTATTGGACATCTATGCACGTTTATTTATAGGCTACTAGAAAAGAAATCACGAAGAATTTATTCTTTGACATGGCAAATTCTTTGTAATGGAAATCATCCTTATTTTCATTTGTGCGATGTGTGAGCCAACTAATTCGCAACAGCTAAACAAGGTCACTTTTTGCGAGTCTAATCCAAGGCTCGAAGTTTGGCAAGGGTCTAAGCCATATTCTTTTCTTTAGAGGGTCAAATTTTGGTCAAGCTTCAACCGAGTACAATCTAGCACTCGACTTTAGGGTACGGTTGAAGTTGTATCATGAAGTCCAATGCTCGATCATCTCAATGTAAACTAAAGGTCATGTCAAGGGCTCGATTTTAGGTGCAACTAGGAAATTTGCCTTGTTTTACCTTATAATTTTCCCCTCGACAAGCTTTTTTTATGGCCTCCATCGAAACCTGCATTTGAACTTTATTGCTGTTTTACTCCAAATCTGATATAAAACACTTTCTTTCTTCTTTTCTTGATCCTAGGAGTTGAAAAAACATTTAAAGAATAAAAGCACAAAATTCATAGGAATTTATCCAAGATTAGATCAAATAAGGTCTAAATTCCTATGAATGTGTGAAATGATCCAAACACCAATCATAAGAAATCAAATTAAATAAAGTCAATAAAGTCCAATTATGTTCACATATGAATCTAAATTGCAAAATTTTTCATAAATCCCAATCTAGCCCTAAACCAAAAACCTAAATTTTGATAATTCTAAAACAATTCAAATGTTGAAGTAATTAAATTATAAATTTAATAATAGTTCTTTAAATGAAAATTTTATAAGAAGAATAAAAGCAATACAAATAGAGCCTTTCTTTTTGGAAAATTGTAATTTTGTCCTTAATCAGGTTCTTGGGTAAATTAGAACTTGAAATTAATTAAAATAGATAAAAAAAATTTATTTGAGAAATTAAATAATAATTTATACCAAAAATGTATAACGAGTCCTAAACTAATTAAATTGTCAAATTCTAGTACATGTAAAAATGAATGGTATAGATAGTGCCATGTGACACCATAAGATAAAAGAAGAAAAACCTTAGACTTTTCCTTCCCCAAAATTCGGATGGCTACCCCCACACCGCCCTTTTCTCCCCCTTACCTTCTCCTTCATTTCTTCTTTACTGAAACCTCCATAAGACCCTGTCATGACCCTAAATAGGGACTTAATAGGTTTGCTCTAAAGTCGTCATATCACGTGTGCACCTATAATATGAAGACCGCCTTGTAAGTCAAAAATTGTAAGATTCAAATTACTTATTCTTCAATATGTTACATATATATATATATATATAAAATAGTTTTGGATACTGATATTTCCATAAATCACAAGGACCATAGAGAATCAGATACCCTGCTAAAGTTGAAACAAGGTAAAGCAACTTAGGTTATCTTTCATCCACTATTAGAGTAGATTACAAAAGAAATAAATCAAGTTTTATGTATTTTCTCTCAACTAAGTTAAATCCACCAAACATTTTAATCTTCTAATTATCATGAATTAATCTTTGACACGCTCTGTGTTCGGTTTCTATCCTAATCCTGACATTATGATTTTCCTGTAAAACAAACTATTGGAGAGTAAGCACAACTAGCTTAGTGAGAATATTCCTGTATTAACATACCCATATAAGTAAATCAATCAAGTTATTAGGCAAGCATATGAGATGCATCAAACATGTGAGCAAGCAATACACATGATTAATCGGAAATCACATATTGAATGAATTTATACCCTCCATTTGGGGTAAGGAGTTCCAGGCCTATACGACCAAAGTTTGCAAATAATAAATTTTTGTAGTTCTTTTGAGCTACTACTCGCCTTTAGAATGTAATTCATATGGGGTCCTTCGCGCCAAAATACCAAATGCAGATTTTCAGGCCCCCATGTACCTCACTACTGTACTCTTGTCCCACTAAGGGTATAGTAATGAATGCAAAGTGACTCACTTCTTTCTATGCATGAATTTTAATTAGCATCTTTCACCAGGATATTAAATATCTTAAAGACAATTATAGAATTTGCAGACACTTCAATATGGTACTAAATAACAATTTAATTATAGATAATTCAAGCATTGATATACTTAGTATAATTTCAACCAATATTATAAGGCACATGCACTTTCGATTTTATTTTTCCCTATTTTTTTATGTTTCTATACTACAAGGACAAACATAAGTACAAAAATTAAGGAAATATACTCACTCGTCCTTACTGCAATATGATAAGATCATATTATACACAACTTTTTTACATTCAAAATAGCTAGAATGGGTACTTGTTTTGATTAAAATTCATGTTTCAAGTCTAATTTGGACAAAGAAATCAAAACAAGAAACTTTGGAATGAAAATGGAAAAACTCAGGGGGTACACCGGCTTTCCTCAAGCCAAAGCCGTTGACGTATGGCCAGCCTTCATCACCAACAGAATAATATTTCTTAAGGCTGCCACTACACCGCCGGCCTTGGGGCGGTGTAGAATGACGAAGACAAAAACACTGGCTCAAAGCTGCCGGTGTAGGAAGAAGAAGAAGCTAGCTTTTACAATATTTTAATTCAATGCCGGCTTTTCTCAAGTCAAAGCCACCAGCGTTTAGACGGCTTACAAGATGCACTTACTCAAAGCCGTTGCCTACACTGCCAGCTTTACAAGCCTTGACTCAACTAAATATACACCGCCTGAAAGCCGCCGGCGTAGAAGGTGAATAGGCTAGTGTAGAATGAAGGCTGGCAGCTCAGAGTTCAAACGTTGCCAGTGCAAAAGGAGTTACAACCTACGCCGGACACTAAGCCGCCGGCATTGAGGCAGTGTAGATCAAAGATCAGGAGTCACAAGCAGATAACACATGCTCGGTGACAAATGAAAAGACCAAATTTGATGGATTATCTAAGCCGGCATCAAAGCCGCCGCCGGCTTTGGGACGACTTTCCTTATAAATAGATTGAACATTTCATTTTTCATTATATAAGCTGGCTAGATCTATATCTAAGCCGCCGGCGTAGAAGCGACCTACACTTGTAATCGAAGATGAAAGCTGTTAGTGCACTGCCTGTGTAAAGAAGAAATTGAATATACGCCGTCTGTAAGCTGCCGACGTAGGATCTATAACTGCCGGTGTACAAGTTGAAATTGAAATTTTCCATTAATGCTTCTCACGAAATTTTCCCTATATAAAGGGGATTTCCCTCCTCATGTTGTACAAGTAGAAAAAACACATAAAACACTTTAGTATACAAATAGTTTTAGCATTTCATAGAGATTTGTGAGAGAATTGAACTTTCAAGAAGTGTAATTGAAGATTGCGATATTTGAATCGGTGATATCTGATCTCTTTCTTATGCAATTCATTTATCTAAATTATTTGTTCATAATGTTATCAATTGCATATTCTTATTTGATTATTGAATTATCTGTCATGAGTAGCTAAACTTTTCTTTGTGGGAAGTGATGAAATCGTAATTTTGCTAAAATGATTCTTGAATTTATATTATAAGATTGTTAGAATTATGAAATATTTGTATTGAATCCTAATTATCTATTTTATTTCTGATTGAAATTGAATTGATAAGAATTTTGATAATTTGGAAAAAGAATTAGGGTTCATAGGAATTCATGAATTGAGATTGAACAACAAATGTGAAAGCATTAAAGTTTAATCTAATTTAGAAATTGTTCCATGTAATTCATGCAATATTTTATTTTAATTTCTCACTTAGGAATTAGGAGAAGTTAATTTAGGATATTAGACAATTATAGAATTGGAAGATTTATGATTGTAAATTAGATTCCATTGATAATTTGTATAACGGAAGCTAATAGATTATTTATGTTTTACTAAAACTTGATAGTTTTAGATCTTGACAATTTCTTACAAATATCCACAATTCTAATTATTCATATAATATAACTTCAGCATGATTAGTAAATATTAGGATGGATTTTGTTCCTTCCCACATTCATCTTATATAACTTCTCACAATCTCATTGCATTCATAGTAGATATAATTAGTTAGTTGATTGATACATTTTGATTGCTTAAATATTAGTATAAACTAATATCAATCTAGTAATTAATTTAGTCCTTGTGGAACGATACTCAACTCACTTTTATATTACTTGATCAAGACCCAGTACACTTGTTGGTAGTATCTGAAATTACATACACATTTTACTTAGATCAAGTTTTTGGCGCTATTGCCGGAGACCAAAATTAATATTAGATCACTTTTAGTTTTGCTAGTAGTTTAGGTGTTTTTCCAAAGAATTGATTATTTTCTTTTCTTTTTGTAGGTTACATGCATAAGAGTAGAAGTAGGGAACTTCTACTAATCGATCCTGAAATAGAACAAACCCTACATCAGTAAAGAAGAGAAAACAGAAGGCAAGAAGCACTACACCCTGAAGAAATGGCAGAAAATGAACCAAGAAACAATGAGGGCAACATTGACCAAAACAACAATCCAATTCAAGCTGTACCTATTAAAGCACTTCGGGATTATACAGTACCTATTGTACAAGGTCCTACTATGAGAAGACCTGCAGTTCAAGCCAACAACTTTGAGCTTAAACCAACATTGATTAAGATGGTTGAATCACATCAATTTGAAGGATATCCTAATGAAACACTAGATGAACACATTGCCAAATTCCTCCAATATTGCAATACTATCAAACTTAATGGCATAACAGATCAGGCCATTAGAATGCAGCTTTTTCCTTTCTCTCTAAAGGATAAAGCATTGGCTTGGTTCAACTCTCAACCACCTGAATCCATTACTTCATGGGCAAATTTGACAACTAAATTTTTAAAGAGATTTTCCCTCCTGCCAGAACTGCCAAACTAAGAAATGAGATCACTAACTTCACAAAGTTTCCTGGATAATCATTATATGAAGCTTGGGAAAGATTCAAAGAGGCAGTTAGGAAATGCCCACATCATAGACTTTCGGATAATCTCTTGATTGAAAATTTCTACCTCAGTCTAGATGAGACTTTGAGGTCATTGGTGGATGCTACATCAAGAGGATCACTCATGGGAAAAACATATGATGAAGCTAGTGCATTAATTGAAGAATTAGCTTCTAGTTCTCACAACTGGAGCTGTGAAGAACAAGATCAAAGGTGGAATCTATTCAAGATAGTAAATCCATGCAACAGCTCACTGCTCAAGTTTCAACGTTTACTACACAAGTAAGTAAACTTGTAGCATCCAGTTCTTTGAATACTAATCAGGTTGCTACTTGTGAGTTAAGCTCAGGACCACATCCAGTTTATGATTGTCCTCATGGTACTACACCATCATTGTAAACCTCGGTATTCTTATTAGTCAAGTAAAACCCGGGAATCGAAAAGCAAAACCCTAAATCGTCTAGTTCAAGCTTAGTGAGAGAAGCTTAGAAACCCTAAATCCGGCTTTCCTTTGGTTTCATAACAAAAGAAGTTTTATAAAATAAATTAATATGAATTATTGTTTCAAAGTATATTTTAAACTTTAGAAAGTTTTAAATTTGGAAAATTTTCTATTCCGAGCCTTCCCAAGCTCAATTACGGAAAAACGAGACCCGTGACTAGAAACTCAAAAATATATTCCGACATATTTATTAGAACCGAAATTTTATAAGGATTTCAAAAATACAAATTTTATAATTTTTCGGGCTATAAAAATTACAGTTATAGCCTTTTTCCCGTATTTTCTTTACTACCAGTAAAGTAGATATCTTGTCTACTATTTATCACTATTCACAAGTACAACCTACACTACACACTATCCATACCCTATTCTTACATCCTTACAACCACTCATTATATCTTCTTTTCCAAGAAAACTTTGTTTCCTACTTAATTATTACATTTATTACATTTTATTACTTAAATTACAAAATATATCAAATTCAATTCACCCTCTCTCTTCCCTCTTGTATGGCCAGCGCACCCCTCCCCCAATTCCCTCTATTTGTTTTATTTTTACTCTTTTTAATACATTTAAACCCTAATTCCTTTAATATATAAGCTCATTTATTCTCTCTCTTCTCATTTTTGCTCATTCAAAATTTTACAAAGGAGCAAATCTCTCCCTCTCCTTCCTCTTTGTGTCGTGACCAAGCCGCGCACCCCCCCACCCCCCCCCCCCCCCCCCCCCCACTCACACTCACACACACACACACAGCTCATTTCCTCTTCTTTTATTCTTCAAATCTTCATTTAGGTGATGATTCCAAGCCTTGTTACTACTTAATCTTGCAATGGCAAAAGTATTCTTGTGTGTTTTCATCTTGAAATCCCAATGAGCAAATGCTAGGGATGAGAAAACATTAATACATGAATCTCAAGCCATTACAAGAGTAGATCTTGTGTTTAATAAGCTTTTGTTGAAGTATTATTATGTGCATGCATATAAAAGTAGAGATCTTGCATGAAAAATTTATTTTCATGTCTTTAAACTCATTTTCATGCACTATAAGTTGTAGATCTAGTGTTTGGACACTCATGTTTTTCTTGACATTCATGTTCATGTGAGTACTATGTGTTTTCATGCATCAATGATCATAAAAGCTTAGTCTTGCATATATATATATATATATATCTGTGTGTGTGTGTGTTAAATGGTAGATCTTTAGGAATATAAGACAAGGAACTTGAAAAGAAAAGATTTTGTTAGAAAAGTTCAAAGGGAAAATTCGGATGATTTTTGAAACCTATTTTGAAAACCCTTGAAACCACTTTGAAACTCATATTTTACATGAAAAATGAAGGGTATGAGTGATAGGTATCACTAAGTAATGATTTTTCCAAGTTGAAATGAGTTTAGACATGAGTAATGTATAAAACAATAGTGGAATTAAGATAGAAAATTTTGAGTTAGTGTTTAGTTTGTTGAATTCGTAATTTGAGATGATGCCTATATAAACACTTTGTTTTCAAGCTCAAATTGCATGTTTTATGTGTTAAATGAAGTCCTTAGGTAATAGATATAGTAAAGCTTTAAATTTTGATGCACTAAACAAGTTTTCTCAAAGGAAACATGCAAGAAATGAATTCTTCCAAAATTCGGATTTTTGTGAAAAGCTTATTTAAAAATATACTTGCAAGGTGAAAAATGTAAATTTTTGTGTAAAAATAAAGGTCTTGGATAGTATAGAATGATGAAGACTCATTTTTATGTAGATAGCAATGAATTTCTAAGAATAAAATCCCAAAACACTAAGGAGATGCGAAATTGGAAAAAGTGGATTTTTAAGAAGTAACTATTGATGGAGTCTTGTGAGAATTAGGAGTTCTTAAAGTTTCATTATCAAAATCATCTAGATCATGCATATATTGAACTCATTACATGTCATCCATATTAGGAATTCATTCATATTTTATCTACACATGAATCATCGACTAGGAACATTTTGATCAAGTGCAAAACAATTTTTCGAAAATGGAAAAAGTTACAGAACAGATCTGGTCCCTCTGTTCTATGACCTAAATGTTTTCAAAACTTGAAAATAATATTAGAAATAAATAGATCTTTCAAAGTAGATAGAAATCCATATAAAATTTGCGAAATTCCAAGTTAAAATGACCAAGTTATGACCGTTTTAAGTTAGAACTTCCACAAATAACGAGAATTACGATTTTGTCTAATTTAGATGCATAGCTTGAATTAGTTAAGTGATGAAATTCTCATTAGGTTATTCTTATTTGGTGGGTGATCCCGAGAATGATGATACCCTACCACCCGACTACTATTACTAAGAGACCGGCGTACCATGGCCGAGTGAGTAATACTTCCGATTTCAATTATTGCTTGTGATTGTAGTGATAGTTGCACTAGTTGCTTAAGCAAAGATAAAGATGAATATGCATGATGGAGTATTTGGGAATTATATTTGTCTGCTGTTGTTATGTGAAGTTGGAATTAAAGAATATCGACGCCGGGTGATAATTCATTGCTTGTGTAGAGAGGAGCTAGAATTGATTGTCTGGGAATATTGCATGGTCACCTAAAAGAATTGGATTAATAGATTTTTAGACATCAAATATAAATTGAACTCATTTATATCACGATGGGGATGGAGCATTAGCATTTGTTGGTTTTTCGTGATCCATAAAACGAATATGTTGGTTAATCGTGATCCATAAAACGAATTATTGTTCAGTTGACCGTAAGCTTAAATGGCGTCGTATCGTAAAATTTGTTAATCTACTAATCCGGGATGGAGGGCGCAAGTCTATCCACCTATGATTTCCGGCTGATCATATGTTTGTTGAATTCACGTGTTTGATGCATTTCACTTGCTTGAATAATCACTTGCTTGAATGTTATGTCTTAATTGCGATATGGAAGTTTTCACTCACTAAGCTAGTTAGCTTATGCCCCTATAGTTTTTACTTGTTGCAGTACGGGTTCATATGGCTTAGGCCAAGGCACCGTACTGCAGGATTCGTTAATCTGCTAACCCGAAATAGAGGGCGCAAGTCCATCCACATATGATTTCCGGCTGGTCATATGTTTGTTGAATTCACGTGTTTGATGCATTTCACTTGCTTGAATGTTATGTCTTAATTGCGATATGGAAGTTTTCACTCACTAAGCTAGTTAGCTTACGCCCCTATAGTTTTTACTTGTTGCAGCACGAGTTCATATGGCTTAGGCCAAGGCAGGCTACAGCTCTGGTACTGGAGCTAGGCGTTTCCCTTAAAAGTTTATTTTCGGTTTTGTTTAGACTTCCACAGAAAACCAAAAAACTCTAGATGATTGTAATGGACCTTAATATTCTTTTGCGGGGGAATGCCCCTTAGACTTTGTATCTTATGTATGTGTTTTGATTTATTATCTAAGGCTACTGAATGCCACATTAAACTTCTTAACTCCATTGATTTGAGTATTCTATTGTCGTAAAGGGATGCCTTACATCTATATCCCGAAGGGCTTAGATAGTGATTTGAGAGTCTTATATAGCTTGTGGCGGACTATTACGTTTAGGATACCCCTATGAGGCGTGACAATTTAAGTTGGTATCAGAGCATTAGGTTATAAAATAAGACAATAGAATTAAAAGAAATCGCACCTAGAAGTTTACTAATAAGTTAAAATGGAGTTGAAAACATCTTTCCTTATTAAGTCTAATTAGGAGTCTTATCTTGTTATAGGTCTCCTTGGGTAAGACCCGGGAACGAGCTAGGAATTTTACAAAGAGAACAAATGAGACCATGGTGGAGTACAGGTTAAGACTGAGAGAGTTGTGTGAAGATTTCGCATTAGCAAGGAATCCCTAGACTATAGGGGAAATGTTCAGGTTATGGAGAGAAGGACTAAGATATACTAGATGAGCAGCTGTGGTTGACCAATTGAGATACGACCCTATGGAGAGGAGAAATTGGACCAAGTTGGAGACAATTTATACCTTAGAACGAATCATGGTAGAATATGGGCATGTGCCCATGACTAAAGAAGCCACTTTTATTTTGAAGAATAAGGGAAACCCGACCCCTCTAGACTTTAGAGTATGGATCCCTATAGGTCCTTTATATGTTCATGCTCATGATAACTTGTATGATCACCATGATTGGAACATAGCTGATGCATGGAATCACATTACATGGCATGTGATTTACTTAGATATTCTTCCACCTCGTGTAATCATTCCACCTCCACCAGCTAGTGATATAGGTATGCAATTAAATAATGCACCTGTGAATGGAGTAGGTATTGAGGTTGAGGAGGAAGTGAAGGAAGAGGAATAAGTAGAGGACCCCGAGGAGGATCCTAATTGGGAAGAAAATGTAGTGCCCACGACCCCTACCCCACCCATAGAGCCGGAAGTGGAAGTGAATCCGGAACCTAATCAGTTTATGTGGGACTTTAATCGAGTTTTAGAGATTCTTAATAGTGGAAGGGTAGAGCCTGAAATAGATCCCCTGTTATGGAGGGACGTTTACATGGAGGGTAAATATCCACCTGTGCTTGATGTGGCAATATTAGAACCCGTGGCTCCCGGGCCCATGGGGTTGGAAAATGTGGGTGAAGAACTTAGGAGAGAACCTGAGATAGTGGAGAACCAAGTGGAGGAACCTAAAGCAAGAAATGAAGAGGAAGAAGTGAGCCCGAGGGAGGAGCAAGGAATAGAAGAAAAGGAAGAAAGTGAAGAGCAAGACCAATAGCCTTTAGTCCGACCCGCTAGGAGGCGGAGGATGAATGTAAGGGAGTACCTTAGTCTGTTTGTCCGTCAGGACGATGGTGGCTCTTCCAGTAGGGGACGACCCTCTAGTTCGACCTCTAATAATACTAGTGATGAATGAAGGTTGAGATGATAGCTAACCCCTGAAGTCCAAGTGAAGTCTTTTTTTTTTTATTTTGTAGTGGGCAATGCGAGATGCCAAATTGCCTTAGGGTTTCAAGATAACTAGTATTTTGTTCTTTTCCTTTTTCTTTGTATTTTGTTTTCTTTCTGGAAGTAGGCAAAAATGTTTAGAATTGGAACTAGAATATAGCTAGCCAAATTTTGTGAACAAAAATCTCCGATGTAAAATTTTTATGGCTCGCTAAAGTAATGAAGGATCATATTTATTTCAAAGGAAAAGAATTATGAGAATCAAGCATGTTGGACATTAGACATGAAGAGCATTAACCGTATATAAATTACATGAGCACTCATACATTCATATCATTATTTTGGAACTGGTAAATTTATTTCCTTATGTATGAATTCTTTTGTTCTTTCTTATGATTATGTGAAGTTTATGAGTTCAATTTGCTTCCAGAAATTTCAATTTCCAAATTCTCTCAAAGTTGTGAACCTTGTTTGACAAATTAACTCTTTTAAAGTTGAAAACATTTAAAAAGACACTAAAAGTTATTAAACAATGTGTAAACAGACGATACCGACCGATTCGGAATCGGGAGCAAGAATCTCTCCCGAACAAATCCGAACAACCTGCCGTACCTCAACCAAATCTGCAAGGAGTAGCACCTCAGAACCGGCAAGGTGATGTGATGAATGTGATTGGGTAGTTGGCCAATCTTTTAAATACATTCATCTAGAACCAAAATCTAAATCAGAACCCGCACCAAGGGCAAAGTGTCTGGATTCTGCTCCGCATCCACCACCACCTACAGATCATCGGGAAGTGACTACTGAAGCACCTGCTCCATAGGAGGAGCATTCCTACAATGTGCCCTTACCACCACTTCCACCATACCGAAGGCCTCATCGCAGCTCCTTACCGGACTTTATCAAGAGTAATCGGTATTTTGACGGGGCATTTGGTAAACCAGACGAAGCTGAAGACTGGTTAGCTCAGATTGAGCGATCTTTTGCTGCTTATGAGATTCCACCCTATTTACAATTGGAATATGGAACCTATATGTTGGGATACAATGCGAGGGTCTGGTGGGACTTTAAGAGAAGAAGCTTGGCTCCCCCGATTACATGGGAATCTTTTCACCGGGAATTCTTGGAAAACTATTTCCCCACTAGCCTAAGAGTGAAGTATAGTGCTGACTTCCTCCATGTTAAGCAAAAGAGAAGAACCGTGGAACAATACAAAACAGAGTTTGTTCACTTGTTGCAGTATGCACCTGAATCTTTCAGGGATAGTGAGGAGTTGAAGAAATAGGTATTTTTGGGAGGTCTGAATGAGGAGTTAAGGATCAAGCTGGAAGAATTTGGAGTGAAAACCTACCCGAGTTGGTAGAAAAGGCTCGAGTGATTGAATGAGCCAGGAAAAGGAAGTACCAGGAACCCGATAAAAGAGTATTCAGGAAAAGGCTGTTTGATGCCTCAAGTTCAGGATTTAAAGGAAATAGGTATAAACCGTACCAGGGATTTAAGGATGACGCTAGTGGAAAGCCGACTCAGTTTAAGGGCAATGTCACTTGTTGGAAATGCAAAGAGACTCATGTTCCTAGGCAATGCCCCTTGTTGAAAAACAAATGTTATTATTGTGGCGATGCTAGCCATATGGTTTATACGTGCCCAAAGAAGATGGTCATGACTTGCTTCATTTGTAAAGAGAAGAGGCACTTGGCCTCTGAATGCTCACAACGGAAAAGTGTGGCCGCTTGACCCTATGGGACTTTGAGCAATGCTAACCCTATGAGGTCAGGGAGTAAAAGTGGGAGCCGTACAGCTTCGGCGATGCATGGAATGAGACTTTATAGCTTCGAAGGCCAGTGGATGGTAGAGGAAGATGAGGATAAGGAGTTGGAATTGGCAGCCATGGACCAAAGTGACGGCGTGGATGGCGGTCTTGTGACAGGTTAGTAATAAAAACCCTCTTAAGTTGAAAGTTAATTTATTTATTTAATTGTTATCTGAAATAAATTGAAATATGTTTATGGAAAGCTGGAAGTTAAAAAAAAAAAAAAACAACCCAAATAGGTAGCTATGAGAGTGTTTTAGGGTTGAGAAGTGATGGATGTTTGTTGACCACAGGACACATACGGGTGAATAAAATGGAGGCTTATGTTTTGTTTGACACAGGAGCGACACATTCATTCATCACCATTAGTTTGGCTAATCAACTTGGATTACCTATAGCCACAAGTACTGTTAGCTTGAGGATTAAGACACCTACCGAAAGTGTCGTGTCGACTCAAGAATTAATAAAGGATTGTCCATTGGAAATTCACGGACACCACTCCAAGAGTGATTTAATAATATTGGAGATGATAAATACGAAGTTATACTTGGCATGAATTGGTTAAGGCAAAAGCTGTAGTGGATGGCCAAAGGAGGATGGTGTGTTGCTATGATCAATCGGGAGGAGAAGTGGAGTTTGTAAGAGAAACCTTAGTTCCAAGAAAGTTTGGATTGAGCTCTTTCGAGTTAATGACGGAAGATGAAGAGATGGTCCCTATTGAAGGTATCTTGGATGAAGAGGAAGCTCGGAGGGAAAAGACATACCGGTAGTAAATGAATATTTAGATGTGTTTCCAGAGATTTTGCCTGGATTACCACCAAAGAGAGAAATTGATTTTGAGATTGTTTTAGCTCCAAACACCTAGCAATATCCAAAGCACCATACCGGGAAGCACGGCCGAGTTAAAGGAGTTAAAGACACAATTACAAGAACTTTTGGATCAGAAATTCATAAGACTAAGTGTGTCACCATGGGGCGCACCTGTCCTGTTTGTAAAGAAAAAGGATGAATCAATGAGATTATGTATCGATTATCGTGAGTTAAATAAGGTGACCATCAAGAATCTATATCCTTTGCCAAGAATCGATGATTTGTTTGACCAACTGCAAGGAGCATGTGTTCTCACACATCGATTTACGTTCGGGGTACCATCAGCTAAGAATAAAGCCTGAGGATGTACCAAAGACGGCTTTTCGTACTCGTTATGGTCATTGCGAGTTTTTGGTGATGTCGTTTGGGTTGACCAATGCACCAGCTGCATTTATGGACCTTATGAACAGGTTTACAAGCCACTTTTGGATAAGTGTGTAATAGTCTTCATAGATGATATCCTAATATATTCTAAGACCAAGGAACAACACGAAGAACATCTTCGTTTGGTGTTGCAAACCTTGAGAGAAAATAAGTTGTACGCCAAATTGTCCAAATGTGATTTTGGTTGGATAGAATATCTTTTCTTAGACATGTGGTATCTGGAGAAGGAATATTTGTTGACCTCGAGAAGATTAAGGCTATAGTAGAATGGAAACATCCACAAACGGTTACTGAAGTGAGAAGTTTCTTGGGATTGGCTGGCTATTACCGCAAGTTTGTGAAGGATTTCTCGAAAATAGCCAAGCCACTGACTCAATTAACCCAAAAGAATGAGAAATTTGTTTGGACAGATAAGAGGGAACAAAGTTTCTAGGAGTTAAAACAACGACTGGTATCAGCACCAATCTTGGTTCTACCGGACCCGGAAAAGTCTTATACAGTGCATAGTGACGCTTCGAAGAATGGCCTTAGATGCGTGTTAATGCAAGAAGGAAAAGTTATTGCCTATGCCTCTCGACAGTTGAGACCCATGAGCAAAACTACCCTACACATGACCTAGAATTGGCTGCGGTTGTCTTCGCTTTGAAACTTTGGAGACACTATTTATATGGACAGAGGTGTGAGATATATACGGATCATAAGAGCCTTAAGTGATTGTTCACACAAAAGGAATTGAACATGAGACAAAGGAGATGGCTAAAACTGATAAAAGATTATGATTTGGGAATAAATTACTATCCGGGGAAGGTTAATGCAGTCGTAGATGCCCTAAGTCGGAAAAATTATGGGAAGTAGCCGCTTTGATCACAAGCCAAAAGGATATGATTAGGGATTTTGAGAGGTTGAAGATTGAGTTCATAGGCCAAAGTGCAGAGCTTGAGATAGCTAATCTGGCTTTGGAACCAACCCTAATAGAAAGAATCAAGGAAGCCCAAAGATATTACGAGGTGATACAAAAGATTAGAAAGGAAACCTAAGTAGGAAAATACCTGGACTTTGCAATGGACGATGAGGATGCGATCAGAATGAAGGGAAGGTTGTGTATGCCGGAAGATGAGGAGTTGAGGAAGGAAATAATGAGTGAAGCCCATAACTCCGGTTACACCATGCATCCTGGAGGTACCAAGATGTACCAAGATTTGAAAAGTCACTATTGGTGGAACGGCATGAAGAGGGATGTAGCAGATTATGTGATGAAATGTCCGATTTGCCAACAAGTGAAAATATAGCATCAAAGGCCGGGAGGATTGTTAAAGCCTTTACCCATTCCTGAGTGGAAGTGGGATAAGATATCTATGGATTTTGTGTGTGGTTTTCCAAAGACTTCTTCAGGTTGTGATGCTGTATGGGTAATAGTGGACCGGTTAACCAAGTTAGCGCACTTCTTACCCATAAATATGACTTATTCAATGGAAAAGCTAGCTAAGATCTACATTCGGGAAATTGTGCGACTACATGGCATACCAGCAGGGATTATTTCGGATAGAGACCCAAGATTTGTGTCTAAGTTTTGGACAAGCCTGCAACGGAGTTTGGGTACCAAATTACACTTTAGTATGGCATATCACCCTCAGACCGATGGACAGTCTGAGCAGACGATCCAAACCCTGGAAGATATGTTGAGAGCTTGTGCCTTGGAATTCAAAGGGGTTGGGATAGTCATGTACATCTCATCGAGTTTGCTTACAATAACAGCACCACTCAACTATTCAGATGCCACCTTATGAGGCCTTGTACGGACGATGCTGTAGATCTCCTCTTTTTGGGACGAAGTGGAAAAGATAGCTATGGAGCCAGAATTGGTACAAGAAGCAACCAATAAGGTGAGGGTAATCCAGCGAAAGATGAAAGAGGCCCAGGATAGGCAAAAGAGTTAGGGAGATTTGAAAAGAAGGGAACTCGAATTCAAAGTAGGTGACCATGTGTACATGAAAATAAGTCCAATTAAGAGTATAAAAAGAATGCGCACACAAGGGAAGTTGAGCCCGAGATATATTGGACCCTTCGAAATTTTGGAAAGAGTCGGAGATCTAGCATATCAGCTAGCTTTACCACCAAATTTGCCCGGGATTCATAATGTGTTTCATGTGTCCTATTAAGAAGATATGTGCCTGACCCGGAAAGGATTTTGAATTGGAACCTATTCAGCTAAAGGAAAATCTGACATATGAGGAACACCCCGTAAAGATACTGGACAAGAAAACCCAAAGGCTAAGGAATAAGGACATCCATTATTCAAAGTGTTGTGGAGGAATCATACCTTCGAGGAAGCAACTTGGAAGCTGAGGAGGGAATCTGAAGGAAGTACCCCGAGTTATTTGGAGAACAAGGTATGTCAGTTAAGTTTTGAGGACAAAACTCTGTTTAAGGTGGGAGATTGTAAACCCCGGTATTCTTAGTAGTCAAGTAAAACCCGGGAATCGAAAAGCAAAACCCTAAATCGGTCTAGTTCAAGCTTAGTGAGAGAAGCTTAGAAACCCTAAATCCGGCTTTCCTTTGGTTTCATAACAAAAGAAGTTTTATAAAATAAATTTGTAAGCCCCGGAAAATTTCAGTAAATAATTTCAAAATGAACTTCGAAAATAAACCTTAAAAATCACTCCAAATTAAAGCCGAATTTCGATAAGTCCTAATTCACGAACGAATTCAGAAACTTCTTATCTTGAGAAAATGAAAATTTTTAAACAATAAAATAAGAACTCAGTGGTCTTCAAATTCAAAACCACGACGTACGAAAAATTCCATATTTAACTCCGACTTATACAAACGGTAATAGAAAGCTCAAAAACAAATTATTAAAAAAAGCAATAACGATTGACTTTCGAAAATATAACTCAATTCAAGAATTCCAAAAACATTAAGAGATATTAAATACTTACAAAAATAAATTTAAAATGAATTTCTCAAATTAAATATGTTGTATAAACATAAATATCAATTTCCAATTGGCAAAGGTCTAAACCGAAAATCGCCCGAAACCCTAACCGGAATACAATATATAAGTCCAATCTAGCGCCCCTAACCCTAGAGGCCGAGATTAGCTTAGATATGTAGAATAGCTCATAGTAAATGAGTTTGTTTAAAATATCAGATTGGTAAATTTTGACCTATTTCGAACCCGTTCGGATACAGACTTCGAAAAGCGTGTCCCGGGGCTCGAGATATCAAAATATACCAATATACCGTTAGACTCGTAATTTCATAAGATTTCTAAATATATCAGTATATAATTTTTCGGGTTATAAAAGTTACAGTTATAACCTTTTTATCGTATTCCATTATTACCGAATTGATTAGTCTTTTGCACTATTCATTTTTATTTCATTACAAAATTTTATTATTTTATAAAGCCTTATATTTTTAGATAAATATTTTATATGTTATAGAAAATTTTGTTTTTCTAAAATTTAATTCATTTCGGGTCTTTACGGGATCAGATTCTGTTTAAGATCCGATACTAAAAATAAAATAAATTAATTTAATAATTGGAAAATATTTCAAAATATTGTTATTTCATAAAATAATTTTTTTAGAATTTTTCGGTTATAAAAATATCATTATAGCCCATATTCGCGTATTTTGATCATACCGGTAACATATTTGTTAAAATACAAAATAATTCAAATAATTATTTAATTTTAATTATGAAAAATCTGCTACAATTATTTGGAATAATTTTTCTAATTTTATTTTATTTTGTTTTATTTTATTAAAAAGTACTCTTACAACCCATCTTTTCAAGTAACCTTACACATATCACTTCCTTTTCACTTCAATCTTTTTACACCTTCATTATATCTATTCATGGCAGATTTTTTACTCTTTGATGGCTGCCATTGTCCTTATTTACTCCATTTTGACCAATTAATTATTTTTCCACTCTTCTTAAGAAGTTACATTATACATTTATTACACAATTCAAATTCAAGTCAAATTTCATCAAACCCTCTCTCTCCTCCTCTCTCTTTTCACGTGCAGCAGCCCCCTCTCCCTTTGGCTGCCCTTGTTTTATTTTTTCTCTCTTTTACTCAATTAATACACTCACTTCTCTCTCTCCTTCATTTACTCACTTTCCCTCTTTCCTTCTTTAGTCTTTCTCTCTCATTTTCCTTCTTTCTTCTTCATTTCCTCTTGTTCTTCTAGGAAAAACAAGCTGCCCCCTTCTTCTTTCATGCTTCCACACTTCATTTTTAAAGATTTCTAAGCCAATCTTCTTCCTAAAGCTCCATAGGTGATATAGTAAAGTGTAATGAAGGTTTCATGCATCAAATGACCTTCCATAAGCGAAAACTTAGTGATGATGCCAAAAATGATCTTCTCTTCTCCACTTTTATTATCTTGTATTGCAATTATTTTCTTGTTTAAAGTTGATATATTTTGTAGATCTAAATTGTTGTAGCTTTGATTTTTTTATGCCATAGATCTTGTCATTTAAGTTGTTATTTTTGTTATTTCTTATGATTCATGCATAGATCTATCATCCACATAGTGATTCATGCATTTGAAACTAGTTTAGAAAACTAGATCTAGAGTTTTGGAGTTCATGAATGCATTAGACTTTTGTTTTATGTTCATAAGCAACTTGTAATAGCATGAGGATAGTAGGAATGTGTTAAGAAACTCAAGATCTATTTTATTTTCAACAAAAACCATTTTTGGAAATTCGGATGAAAATGGAACCATATTTAGAAAAGTGGTTTTTCAACTTCAAAATGTGTATTTTTCATTTAAAATGAAGGGCTTAGGGTATAGATACCATAAATGAAAGATTTTGATAAGTAAAGTTTAGATCCATGATGTTTATAGCTTATTACCATGCATTTGTTTATGTTTATGTTCATATTAAGTATAGATCTTAGTTATGAACTCAAACAAAATTATGAAATTCGTATTTTGGCAAGACCAATATTTAAAAACCACTTTCCAAGTGTCAAAATGTAATTTTTACTTAAGAAAATGAAGGCTTAATATATGTATATCATCAAGACTTCTTTTTACAAGAATCTAATGTGATTTTCAAAAGTTATTTTCAAAACAAAAATCCTATTTTCGGATTTTGGCCAAGGCCTATTTTAAAAACATGTTTACCAACTCAAAAATGAAGTTTTTATTTAAGAAATGAAAGGCTCTTAGGATAGGATATGTAAGGAATGGATTTTCATGAGCTTAGATAGATTTTATCAAAAGATATAACCAAAAATGAATTTTGTAAATTCGGATTCCAACCAAGACCAATTTTTAGAACCCATGTATCAATTCCAAAACTCATGTTTTATGTGAAAAATGAAGTATATAGGTAATAGATATCATTAAGCAATGATTTTTACAAGTTAAAATGAGTTTAGGCATGAGTAAGGAGTTAAACAAGTAATGGAATTAAAATGAAAAATTATTGGTTAGTGATCAATTGTCAAAATTCGTAATTTGAGATGATGCATAAGTAATCACTTAGTATTTGAGCTCAAATTGCAAGTTTTATGTGTTAAATGAAGTCCTTAGACCATTGATATAGTAAAGCCTTAAATTTTAATGCTTTAAACAAGTTTTTCCTAAAGGAATCACTCAAAAAAAAAAAAAAAAAATTTTTACCAAATTCGGATTTTGGAATCAACCCCACTTGAAAACATGTTTACAAAGTGTAAAATGGAAATTTTTATGTAGAAATAAAGGTCATAAGTAATATATGATGAAGACTCAATTTTAACAAAAATAATTATATTTTCTTAAGTAATAAATCCAAAACAAATGGAAATGATAAAGTTAGAAAACTAGATTTTTCATAAGTAAGTTGTCATTATGGTCTTGCAAAATAAAAGTTATAAAATTCCTTTTAGTAAAATCATCAAGATCATGCATGCATTAGGCTCATCTCATGTCATTCATGTTAGGAAATCATCATATTGCATGTATAGTTAAGTTATATAGTAGGAATATTACAAACATTTACAAAGCTATTTTCGAAATCGAAATTGTTGCTGCCCTAATCTGATCAGACCGTTTCGAAGCTTCAAAGTTTTCAAAACTTGAAAATAATATTAGAAATAGATAGATCTTTCGAAGTAGATAGAAACGATATATAATTTGAGATTCCGAGTTAAAATGACCAAGTTATGGCCGTTTTAAGTTGGAATTCCGCTTAGGACGCGAATTGCGAATTTGATAGTTTGAATGAGATAGTTTGATTAGTTAAGTGATGAAATACTTATTAGAGTATTTCTTCCTTTTTAGGAGATCCCGAGATTGACGATTCCCTACCACCGATTATTATTACTAGAAGACCGGTGATCCAATGGCCGAGTGAGTTTTCTCCTTGTTTTGTTACCTTGATTGTGCTTGTAGTTAGTTGCATTAGAATTATAGGAACAAGATAAAAAATTGATATGAATGGGGATGGGAGATATGATGAGACTGCGATGAATGTATGCCAAAGAATACTAAAGCATATCGAAACCACGATTTGATTGAATAACTGCACCGTTCATATTATTTCTGTTATATGTGTGATATTGGTTGGTCATTCTAAGGAATGTATAAATATTTGTGACCCAAGCAAAAATTAAATTGGTCATGCATCGCATTGGACATATTGCATTTGGTAGCATGCTACTCCTACGCAGGTCGATCGGTATGGTCCGTGGATGACTCGTTTGGATAACGAACCCGGTGCCAGAGCTCATTCAGGGGTACTAAGGCGCATGTGGATGCATTCTTGGATGAGCCTAGCCGAGTCGAGTGCTAAGAGCCGAGGGCTTGGGGACTAGATGCGGTCGTGTAGACCCAATACCATTCCTAACCCAAGATACGGAGGGCGTAAATCCGTTCTGTGTGTGGGTTCCGGATACCCACGCATAATTGCTTGCTCACGTGTTTGTTCATGCATAGCATATGATTGACTAATACTTGTTTGTTATGGTACGGAATTAAGGGAATTCTCACTAAGCTAGTGTAGCTTATACCCCTATAGTTGTTTAAATGAACAGGTTATCTCAAGAATGCAAAGTGGGGACTGAATTGGATGGAGCCGGGTATGACTCCGGGATTTCGGCAAAGAATACGAATGTTTGAAGTTATCAGCTAGTTTTATGATTTGTCTTGTAATAGTTATGTAGGGAAGTCTATGGATGAATGTAATCGAAGTTGAATGATTGTATTTTGAAGTATAGTGATTTGTATCTGAAGTATAGTAAATTTGTATTTCCTTTACATTGTTACTCAATTGTATCAACATAAAATGTATCATTCCGATGTGTCTCCTTTATGTGTTAGACGCCTTGTACATAGTATGGAAGCCTTCGCGTGACTGAGGTGGTCATTCTTAGGCTTTAATATTGTGTACGGCGGACTGCCACGTTTAGGGTACCCTTCGGGGCGTGACAGTTTAGTTGGTATCAGAGCGACAAGGTTTTGGGAATTAGGTGTAAAGACCTTAGGAGAAAGAATGTTAAGATACGATCTTAGAAATGAATAGATAGTGTTAGATAACCCTTAAGCAAAGAAGAAACTAGATTTAGCTGCTTGACCCTTAAGACGTGATTTTCGATTGTTAAGGATTTGAATTCCGTCTCGGAGACTTTTGGAGAATGTAGAAACAGGTACATGAGGAAGGAAGACTGAAATTATTTGATGGGATGAATGAATCTATTCTAGCAACTGCAAAATACAAGGATAAGTGACCTTACCCGACCTTTGGTTCAAACCGATAATAAAAATGGTAGATTTCCCCTTTGACCAAGGAGACCACTAGGTGGGAAGGATTAATTGCGTGCTTTCACCGTTTTTCTAAATAAACAAGTTAAAGAAATTAAAAAGTTATAACTCTTTTTCTAAACCATAAGCAACTTGTGAGTGATAATTAGGCTAATGTGACCGTTTCGTCTTGTTTCTAGGAGACTACCTGAGGAGACGTGCAACAGTCGACTAACTTTCCCGATGAACAACAAGTGAGAGACACTCCACCACCACAAGATCCAATGCAACAAGTCATAGACCTTCTAGGGTGTTTGGTGGATACACAAAAGCTCCTCTTACAACAAGTGCTTATTAGGAATGTGCCGGTTCAGGTGGAAGGACCCCACCAAGTGACAATGCAAGGAATTGAGACTCCTTCTGTTATGGCTAGTCCAAGCTCCAAAGTCAGAAGGTATAAGACAACTAGCCTAACAGTTAAGAATGAACCTTTTAAGAGCGTAAGATCACTTGTTGGAAGTGCAAGGAAAGTCATTATCCAAGACAGTGTCCACAGCTGAAGCACAAGTGTTACCTCTGTGGAGATCCCGAGCATAAGATTATGGACTGTCCAAGAAAGGAAACCCTGAAGTGCTTCATTTGTAAACAGCGGGACATTGGCAAGGAAATGCCCCCAAAAGAATTAACAAGTGATAGCTGTCCTTGCTTGGAAGAAGTCAGTCTCCTAGAAATATCAATAGATCTCTTGTGTTGAGCGTTAGGAGCGAATAACTTTTTGAAAAGAACAAAAATGTTTTGAAAATGTAAATCAATGTTGCGTTTATCATCTAGTTCATGAATTAATTCCAATGTATATTTTACATCCTTTCTTTGAACTTTTGTAATGGAAGATTTACATCTTCTCTTGAATTCATGTATTTCGTTTTGGATATTGTGAAGTTTCTATTACTGATTTTGCTTTAAGTGGAATTTCAATATTTCTCATATATGTTTTTATTTCCGCAATTCCGTGTTCTATATTTCCGATAAGCTTCCTTAAATCTCTTTTAACGCTTTAAGACGTAATAAAAGATTTAGAATTCTCACCCGAGCTTAATAAAATTGTAGGAGATATACCCAACCACAACAAGAACCCGTCATGACTCCTTTAGGACCCGAGAACCAAGCGATACCTGAACCACCTAATCAAGAGGGAAATGCCTCAATAGAGATTGAACGGCTTACTAGTCAGATAAGAAGCTACATGCAACAGACTCAAGTCAGTTCAACGTCTACACCTGTAGATATGAAAGAAACGACGCAAGATGAACCCTCACCTCAATACCACCAAAGTCTCTTACCATGCTTCATAAAGTGTAACCAGTATTTCGACGGAGTTTTGGAAAACCAGATGAGGCAGAGGATTGGTTGGCACATATTGAGAGGTCCTTTAATGCTTTTGAAGTACCACACCGTCTGAGAGTCAATTATGGAACCTATATGCTCCGCTTACATGCCCGAGTATGGTGGGAATCTAAGGAAAGAGAGTTGACGCCTCCAGTTACATGGGAGATGTTTAAATATGAGTTTTTGGATAAATATTTCCCCATGAGCTTAAGAGTCCAGTACAGTGCAATTTCCTCAATATCTCACAAGGAGATCGTAGTGTGGAACAGTATGAAACCGAGTTCAGTAGATTGTTGCAATACCTCCGGAATCATATAAACAAAGTGAGGAACTCAAAAGACAAGTGTTTCTGAATGGTTTGAAAGAAGATCTTCGGACTCGATTGGAGGAATTTGATATCAGGAGTTATCAAGGATTGCTAGAAAGAGCACGGATAATAGAAAATGCTCAAAGGAGAGGCAAGAAAGAAGTAATAAGGAAATGGAGTTCTATGTTGCAATGACCCCGAGTCAAAATGTCAGAACACTTCCCTTGGATGATGACCCAAACAAGGAAGAAGACATAATATTGGATAAGCTACAATGTTGGAAATGTAAGGGACGCATTACCCTATACGGTGTCCACGACTTCAATCCAAGTGTTACCTCTGTGGGGACCCCAGTCACAAAGTTGAGAAGTGTCCCAAAAACGACCAACGCATGCTTTCTTTGCTCAAAAACGGGACATTTAGCTAAAACATGCCCTGAACGGGATAACTTACGTGTTGCTTCGCTGGATCAACCAAGAAAGAAGAGGAGGAGATGTAATAGGAACAAAAGCAACAAAGGAAAAAGGAATCGAGGTTCTTCAAGAACAACTACATCCGGAAATCCAGTCCACAACCCTCACACATATGGAGTGTATGAAGAAGCTAGTGATGAGGAGCTGGAGTCCTTTGTCATGGGAGGAAGCGAGGATCAAATATGCAACTCGATATCAGGTTAGCGCTATACCCTTAGACTACCGCATATTCTTTCTGTCAATAGAATCAAAGAGATAGGTTGCTAGAAATACCCTGGATTAAATGGCTAGAAAAAAAAAAAAGGAAAGCCCGAGACCATTAAAAATTAGAATGAGCCAATGATGGAAACTAAAACAAAACTCGACTAATTTAACAAATTCCAAGATACCCCTCATACAACCTCGTGAAATAGAACTTTGAAAGATCGAAATCTATGACGATCGTTACACAAAAGTTAAAATTTCAGTAATCAAATCTAATTACCAAACCCCGTAAAATCTTCACAAGTAGTAATTATACAATAAAGCAATAAGATCTCTTGATTTCAATCCCATCAAGATAATCGATGATAAGAATTTAAAACGATGATGACCATATTGTTTAAGGAAATATAAATCACAAAGTACAATATTTATATACAGCTACATAAGAATGGAGAAGCGAATCCACAACCTTCGTTGGTCAAGTAATCGAGTCATGAAAGGTCGTGTTGTCATGAGTCGTCTGTGTCGGTCGAGTCGAGTCGTCTATGGTCTCGAGTCAAGTCCGTGTTGTTTTCTAAAAGAGTCGTGTAAGTGAAGGTTGGAATCGCTAAGCCAAATCTTATTAATTGTATGTGCTATATTTCGTAAAATGACTATCATGCGAAGTTTAGAAATAATACAAACCGAAGCACAAACCGTGCTAGAAAATATAACTTGAAATTCACAATCTCTTGAAAACGATATACGCATAACAAGTTTTGCGGACAAAACTTTCTTAAGGTGGGGAGGATGTAAGCCCCGGAAAATTTCAATAAATAATTTCAAGATGAACTTCGAAAATAAACCCTAAAAATCACTCCAAATTAAAACCGAATTTCGATAAGTCCTAATTCACGAACGAATTCAGAAACTTCTTAATCTTGAGAAAATGAAAATCTTTAAACAATAAAATAAGAACTCAGTGGTCTTCAAATTCAAAACCACGACGTACGAAAAATTCCATATTTAACTCCGACTTATACAAACGGTAATAGAAAGCTCAAAAACAAATTATTAAAAAGCAAATAACGATTGACTTTCGAAAATATAACTCAATTCAAGAATTCCGAAAACATTAAGATATTAAATACTTACAAAAATAAAATTTAAAATAAATTTCTCAAATTAAATATGTTGTATAAACATAAATATCAATTTCCAAATTGGCAAAGGTCTAAACCGGAAAATCGCCCGGAAACCCTAACCGGAATACAATAGTGTAAGTCCGACAATCTAGCGCCCCTAACCCTAGAGGCCGAGATGTATTTAGATATGTAGAATAGCTCATAGTAATATGAGTTTGTTTAAAAATATCAGATTGGTAAATTTTTGACCTATTTCGAACCCGTTCGGATACAGACTTCGAAAAGCGTGTCCCGGGGCTCGAGATATCAAAAATATACCAATAGTACCGTTAGACTCGTAATTTCATAAGATTTCTAAATATATCAGTTATATAATTTTTCGGGTTATAAAAGTTACAGTTATAACCTTTTTATCGTATTTCCATTATTACCGGTAATTGATTAGTCTTTTGCACTATTCATTTTTATTTCATTACAAAATTTTATTATTTTATAAAGCCTTATATTTTTAGATAAATATTTTATATGTTATAGAAAATTTTGTTTTTCTAAAATTTAATTCATTTCGGGTCTTTACGGGATCAGATTCTGTTTAAGATCCGATACTAAAAATAAAATAAATTAATTTAATAATTGGAAAATATTTTAAAAATATTTTATTTTCATAAAATATTTTTAGAATTTTTCGGGTTATAAAAATATTATTTATAGCCCATATTCGCGTATTTTGATCATACCGGTAACATATTTGTTAAAATACTAAAATAATTCAAATAATTATTTAATTTTAATTATGAAAAATCTGCTACAATTATTTGGAATAATTTTTCTAATTTTATTTTATTTTGTTTTATTTTATTAAGAAAGTACTCTTACAACCCATCTTTTCAAGTACACCTTACACATATCACTTCCTTTTCACTTCAATCTTTTTACACTTCATTAATCTATTCATGGCAGATTTTTGACTCTTTGATGGCTGCCATTGTCCTTCATTTACTCCATTTTGACCAAATTAATTATTTTTCCACTCCTTCTTAAGAAAGTTACATTAACATTTATTACACAATTCAAATTCAAGTCAAATTTCATCAAACCCTCCTCTCCTCCCTCTCTTTTCACGTGCAGCAGCCCCTCTCCCTTTGCTGCCTTGTTTTATTTTTTTTCTCTCTTTTATCATTTAATACACTCATTTCTCTCTCCTTCATTTACTCATTTCCTCTTTCATTCTTTAGTCTTTCTCTCTCTTTTTTCCTCTCTTTCTTCTTCATTTCCTCTTGTTCTCTGAAAACAAGCTGCCCCCTTCTTCTTTCATGGCTTCCACACTTCATTTTTAAAGATTTCTAAGCCAATCTTCTTCCTAAAGCTCCATAGGTGATATAGGTAAAGTAATGAAGGTTTCATGCATCAAATGACCTTCCATAAGCTTAAAAGCTTAGGATGATGATGCCAAAAATGAAATCTTTCTCTTCTCCACTTTTATTATCTTGTATTAATTATTTTCTTGTTTAAAGTTGATATATTTTGTAGATCTAAATTTTGTAGCTTTGATTTTTGTTTATGCCATAGATCTTGTCATTTAAGTTGTTATTTTTGTTATTTCTTATGATTCATGCATAGATCTATCATCCACATAGTGATTCATGCATTAAACTAGTTTAGAAAACTAGATCTAAAGTTTTGAGTTCATGAATGCATTAGACTTTGTTTTATGTTCATAAGCAACTTGTATAGCATGAGGATAGTAGGAATGTGTTAGAAACTCAAGATCTATTTTTTTTCAACAAAAACCATTTTGAAAATTCGGATGAAAATGGAACCATATTTAGAAAAGTGGTTTTTCAACTTCAAAATGTGTATTTTTCATTTAAAATGAAGGGCTTAGGGTATAGATACCATAAATGAAAGATTTTGATAAGTAAGTTTAGATCCATGATGTTTATAGCTTATTACCATGCATTTGTTTATGTTTATGTTCATATTAAGTATAGATCTTAGTTATGAACTCAAACAAAATTATGAAATTCGTATTTTGGCAAGACCATATTTAAAAACCACTTTCCAAGTGTCAAAATGTAATTTTTACTTAAGAAAATGAAGGCTTAATATATGTATATCATCAAGACTTCTTTTTACAAGAATCTAATGTGATTTTCAAAAGTTATTTTCAAAACAAAAATCCTATTTTCGGATTTTGGCCAAGGCCTATTTTAAAAACATGTTTACCAACTCAAAAATGAAGTTTTTATTTAAGAAATGAAAGGCTCATAGATATGATATGTAAGGAATGGATTTTCATGAGCTTAGATAGATTTTATCAAAAGATATAACCAAAAATAAATTTTGTAAATTCGGATCCCAACCAAGACCAATTTTTAGAACCCATGTATCAACTCTAAAACTCATGTTTATGTGAAAAATGAAGTATATAGGTAATAGATATCATTAAGCAATGATTTTTACAAGTTAAAATGAGTTTAGGCATGAGTAAGGTTAAACAAGTAATGGAATTAAAATGAAAAATTTTGAGTTAGTGATCAATTGTCAAATTCGTAATTTGAGATGATGCATATGTAATCACTTAGTATTTGAGCTCAAATTGCAAGTTTTTATGTGTTAAATGAAGTCCTTAGACCATTGATATAGTAAAGCCTTAAATTTTAATGCTTTAAACAAGTTTTTCCTAAAGGAATCACTCAAAAAAAAAAAAACAATTTTTACCAAATTCGGATTTTGGAATCAACCCCACTTGAAAACATGTTTACAAAGTGTAAAATGGAAATTTTATGTAGAAATAAGGTCATAAGTAATATATATATGATGAAGACTCAATTTTAACAAAAATAATTATATTTTCTTAAGTAATAAACCAAAACAAATGGAAATGATAAAGTTAGAAACTAGATTTTTCATAAGTAATTGTCATTATGGTCTTGCAAAATAAAAGTTATAAAATTCCTTTAGTAAAAATCATCAAGATCATGCATGCAATAGCTCATCTCATGTCATTCATGTTAGGAAATCATCATATTGCATGTATAGTTAAGTTATAGTAGGAATATTACAAACTTTACACAAAACTATTTTCGAAATCGAAATTGTTGCTGCCCTAATCTGATCAACTTTCGAAGCTTCAAAGTTTTCAAAACTTGAAAATAATATTAGAAATTAGATAGATCTTTCGAAGTAGATAGAATCGATATATAATTGTGAGATTCCGAGTTAAAATGACCAAGTTATGCCGTTTTAAGTTGGAATTCCGCTTAGGACGAGAATTACGAATTTGATAGTTTGATAGATCGTTTGATTAGTTTGATTGAAATACTTATTAGAGTATTTCTTCCTTTTTAGGAGATCCCGAGATCGACGATTCCCTACCACCGAATTATTATTACTAGAAGACCGGTGATCCAATGGCGAGTGAGTTTTCTCCTTGTTTTGTTACCTTGATTGTGCTTGTAGTTAGTTGCATTAGAATTATAGGAACAAGATAAAAATTGATATGAATGGGATGGGAGATATGATGAGACTGTGATGAATGTATGCCAAAGAATACTAAAGCATATCGAAACCACGATTTGATTGAATAATGCACCGTTCATATTATTTCTGTTATATGTGTGATATTGGTTGGTCACTCTAAGGAATGTATAAATATTTGACCCAAGCAAAAATTAAATTGGTCATGCATCGCATTGGACATATTGCATTTGGTAGCATGCTACTCCTACGCAGGTCGATCGGTATGGTCCGTGGATGACTCGTTTGGATAACGAACCCGTGCCAGAGCTCATTCAGGGGTACTAAGGCGCATGTGGATGCATTCTTGGATGAGCCTAGCCGAGTCGAGTGCTAAGAGCCGAGGGCTTGGGGACTAGATGCGGTCGTGTAGACCCAATACCATTCCTAACCCAAGATACGGAGGCGTAAATCCGTTCTGTGTGTGGGTTCCGGATACCCACGCATAATTGCTTGCTCACGTGTTTGTTCATGCATAGCATATGATTGACTAATACTTGTTTGTTATGGTACGAATTAAGGAATTCTCACTAAGCTAGTGTAGCTTATACCCCTATAGTTGTTTAAATGAACAGGTTATCTCAAGAATGCAAAGTGGGGACTGAATTGGATGGAGCCGGGTATGACTCCGGATTTCGCAAAGAATACGAATGTTTGAAGTTATCAGCTAGTTTTATGATTTGTCTTGTAATAGTTATGTAGGGAAGTCATGATGAATGTAATCGAAGTTGAATGATTGTATTTTGAATATAGTGATTTGTATCTGAAGTATAGTAAATTTGTATTTCCTTTACATTGTTACTCAATTGTATCAACATAAAACGTATCAATCCGATGTGTCTCCTTTATGTGTTAGACGCCTGTACATAGTATGGAAGCCTTCGCGTGACTGAGGTGGTCATTCTTAGGCTTTAATATTGTGTACGCGGACTGCCACGTTAGGTTACCCTTCGGGCGTGACAAAATTAATATGAATTATTGTATTAAAGTATATTTTAAACTTTAAAAGTTTTAAATTTGGAAAATTTTCTATTCCGAGTCTTCCCAAGCTCAATTACGGAAAAACGAGACTCGGAGTAGAAACTCAGAAAAATATTCCGACATATTCATTAGAACCGAAATTAAATAAAGATTTCAAAATATAAATTTTATAAATTTTCAGGCTTAAAAATTACAGTTATACCTTTTTCCCGATTTTTTTTACTACCGTAAAGTAAAATCTTCTACTATTTATCACTATTCACAGTACAACCTACACTACACACTACCCATACCCTATTTTTACATCCTACAACCACTCTTATATTTTCTTTTCTAAGAAATTTTGTTTCATACTTAATATTACATTTTATACTTAAATTATAAAATATATCAAATTCAATTCACTCCCTCTCTTCCCTCTTGTATGGCCAGCGCACCCCTCCCCCAATTCCCTCTATTTGTTTTATTTTTACTCTTTTTAAACATTTAAACCCTAATTCCTTTAATATATAAGCTTATTTACTCTCTCAGTCCTCATTTTTACTCTTCAAAATTTACAAAGGAGCAAATCTCTCCCTCTCCTTCCTCTTTGTGCCGTGACTAAGCCACGCACGCCCCCCTTCCCACCCCCCCCACACACACAAGCTCATTTCCTCTTCTTCTTCTCTTCAAATCTTCATTTAGGATGATTCCAAGCCTTGTACTACTAATCTTGCAATGCAAGAATTCTTGTGTGTTTCATCTTGAAATCCCAAGAGCAAATGCTAGGATGAGAAAACATTAAAACATGAATCTCAAGCCATTACAAGAGTAGATCTTATGTTTAACATGCTTTGTTGAAGTATTATTGTGCATGTATATAAAAGTAAGATCTTGCATGAAAAATTATGTTCATGTCTTTAACACTTTTCATGCACTATAAGTAAATCTAGTGTTTAGACACTCATGTTTTTCTTGACATTCATGTTCATGTGAGTACTATGGTTTTTTTCATGCATCAATGATCATAAAAGCTTAGTCTTGCATATATATATATATATATATATATCTGAGTGAGTGTGTGTGTTAAATGCTAGATCTTTAGAATATAAGACAAGAACTTGAAAAGAAAAGATTTGTTAGAAAATTCAAAGGGAAAATTCGGATGATTTTGAAACCTATTTTGAAAACCCTTGAAACCACTTTGAAACTCAATTTAATGAAAAATGAGGGTATAGTGATAGGTATCACCAAGTTATGATTTTTACAAGTTGAAATGAGTTTAGACTGAGTAATGTAAAAAACAAGTAGTGGAATTAAGATAGAAAATTTGAGTTAGTGTTAATTGTTGAATCGAATTTGAATGATGCCTATAAAAACACTTTGTTTTCAAGCTCAAATTGCATTTTTATGTGTTAAAGAAGTCCTTAGTAATAGATAAAGTAAAGCTTTAAATTTTGATGCATTAAACAAGTTTTCCAAAGAAACATGCAAGAAATGAATTCTTCCAAAATTCGGATTTTTGTGAAAAGCTTATATAAAAAAATACTTGCAAGGTGAAAAAATAAATTTTTGTGTAAAAATAAAGTCTTGGTAGTAATAATGATGAGACTCATTTTTTTTATAGAAAACAATGAATTTCTAAGAATAAAATCCCAAAACACTTAAGGAGAGCAAAAGGAAAAAGTGGATTTTTAAGAAGTAACTATTGATGGAGTCTTGTGAGTAATAGTTCTAAGTTTCATTATAAAAATCATCAAGATCATGCATATATTAACTCATTACATGTCATCCATATTAGGAATTCATTCATATTTATCTACACCATAATCATCGACTATGAACATTTTGATCAAGCAAAACAATTTTTCGAAATGGTAAAGTAACAGAACAGATTCTGATCCCTCGTTCTGTGACCTAAAGTTTTCAAAATTCAAAAAAATAGAAATAAATAGATCTTTCAAAGTAGATAGAAATCCATATCAAATTTGTGAAATTATGAGTAAAATGACCAAGTATGCTGTTTTAAGTTGAACTTCCACACAATAACGAGAATTACGATTTTCGTCTAGTTAGATTCATAGCTTGAATTAGTTAAGTGATGAAATTCTCATTAGGTTATTCTTATTGGGTAGGTGATCCCGAGAACGATGATACCCTACCACCCACTACTATTACTAAGAGACCGGCTACCATGGCCGAGTGAGAAATACTTCCGATTCAATTATTGTTGTTATTGTATGATAGTTCACTAGTTGCTTAAAAAAGATAAAGATGAATATGCATGATGGGTATTTGGGGAATTATATTTGTCTGCTGTTGTTATGTGAAGTTGGAATTAAAGAATATCGACGCCGGGTAATAATTCATTGCTTGTGTAGAGAGGAGCTAGAATTGATTGTCTGGGAATATTGCTTGGTCACCTAAAAGAATTGGATTAATCGATTTCTGGACATCAAATAAAATTGAACTCATTCATATCACGATGGGGATGGAGCATTAGCATTTGTTGGTTTTTCGAGATCCAAAACGAAATGTTGGTTAATCGTGATCCACAAAACGAATATGTTGGTTAATCGTGATCCATAAAACGAATTACTGTTCAGTTGACCGTGAGCTTAAAAGGCGTCGTACCGCAAAATTCGTTAATCTACTAATCCGGGATGGAGGGCACAAGTCCATCCACCTATGATTTCCAGCTGATCATATGTTTGTTGAATTCACGTGTTTGATGCATTTCACTTGCTTGAATGTTATGTCTTAATTGCGATATGGAAGTTTTCACTCACTAAGCTAGTTAGCTTACGCCCCTATAGTTTTTACTTGTTGCAGCATGGGTTCATATGGCTTAGGCCAAGGCAGGCTACAGCTCAGGTACCGGAGCTAAGCGTTTCCCTTAGAAGTTTATTTCGGTTTTGTTTAGACTTCCACAGGAAACCAAAAGACTCTAGATGATTGTAATGGACCTTAATATTCTTTTGCGAGGGAATGCCCCTTAGACTTTGTATCTTATGTATGTGTTTTGATTTATTATCTAAAGCTACCAAATGCCACATTAAACTTCTTAACTCCATTGATTTAAGTATTCTATTATCGTAAAGGGACGCCTTATATCTATACAAGACTCCTGAAGGGCTCGGATAGTGATTCGAGAGTCTTATATAGCTTGTGGCGGATTGTTACGTTTAGGATACCCCTATGGGGCATGACAATCATCAAGTGGAGAGCAACTCAACGATATTGGAAACTTTGGAAGGGTTAATTATGGACCATATTCAAATACTTATAATCCAGAATGGCGTAATCATCCAAATCTTTCCTACATAAATGATGTAAATGTTCTCAAGCCCCCATCTGGATTTCAAAGACAAGGTCCCATAAGAAATACTCAGCCTCCATCTCAACAAAATCAAATTTCAACTGATGAGTTGTTGAAGATTTTTATTCAAACTACTCAGACCACACTCAATAATCAGCATGCAATCATTCAAGATCTTCAAGGAAAATTCCATCAACTTGCTTAGCAAAGTGGTAAGGAAGTTGAGCCCGTTGAGGCAAAAGTTCAGGAAACTGAGGAGATTCCACTCAAAGATAAAGGAAAACAAAAGATGGAGCAACCCATGCAACAATCACCTGAAGTAAGATCTTATGTTCCACCTATTCCTTTTCCAGGAAGATTGAAGCAACAAAATTGGATGAGCAATTTTCGAAGTTTCTGGATGTTTTCAAGAAGTTGCAAATCAATATTCCATTCTTAGTGATTCAAGAAATGCCCTTATATGCAAAATTTATCAAGTAATTGCTTACTAAGAGAAGGATTGATTAAATGAACCAGTAATGCTTCCAGGAGAATGCTCCATGATTTTACAAAAGAATACACCTTACCTACCAATAAAACAAAGAGATCTTTACTGTTCCTTGCACTATAAGAGATTTTTACTTTGATAAAATTCTTATAGATTCTGGTGCAAGTATTAATCTTATGCCTTATCTATTTTTAGGAAATTAGGACTTGAAGAATGCAAGGAGGATCATTCACTTTGCACTTGCAGATAGAAGTGTCAAATACCCACGTGGTATTGTCGAAAATGTTTTGGTGAAAGTTGACAAGTTCATATTTCCAGTAGATTTTATGGTCTCAGAAATGGATGAGGATCGTGAAGTCCCAATGATCCTTGGCAGACCATTCCTTGCAACCGGTAAAGCATTAATTGATGTGGAACAAGGTAAACTCACTTTTAGGATAGAAAATGATCAGGTAACCTTTAATGTTTATGATGCAATGAAAAAATTTGATAAAGGTTCCTATTATACTATTGATATTATTGATGAGTTTATTTCTGAGTCTATTGAAGAGAATGTGGGTGTAGAAACTGTGGAATCTGTTTTAAGAAATTTAGATGAATGGAGTGATGATGAGCAAGAGGAAGAAGTTAAGCAAGTGCCTCAAATTAAAACCAGATATTATGAGGAGCTAGAAACTAGTGAAAGCAAACTAGTACCATCATTGATACAGCCACCAATTCTTGAGCTTAAACCCCTTCCTTCACATTTAAAATATGCTTTTCTAGGAACTGGAGATACCTTGCCAATAATTGTTTCATCTTATTTGATAGGTGAACAAGAGCGGTAGCTGCTTGGAGTTTTAAGGGAGCATAAAGAAGCAACTGGTTGGACTATTGCTGATATAAGGGGAATTAGCCCTATAATTTGCACTCACAATATTTTGATGGAAGCTGAGTACAAACCAACAATTCAACCACAAAGGAGACTTAACCTAACACTTAAGGAGGTAGTAAAAAAGGAAGTTTTGAAACTCCTTGATGCAGGTATTATCTATCCTATCTCTGATAGTAAGTGGGTCAGTCCAGTTCAGGTTGTACCAAGGAAAGGTGGTATGACTGTAGTGAAAAATGAAGAAAATCACTTGATTCCTACTCGTACTGACACTGGGTGGAGAGTTTGCATTGATTATAGAAAGTTAAATGATGCCACCAGAAAGGATCACTTTCCCCTTCCTTTCATTGATTAGATGTTGGAAAAACTTGCAAGGCATGATTATTATTGCTTTTTAGATGGTTATTCTGTTTATAATCAAATTTCTATAGCTCCTAATGACCAAGAAAAAACCACTTTCACTTGTCCCTATGGCACTTTTGCCTTTAGGAGGATGCCCTTTGGTCTTTGCAATGCACCTGCTACTTTTCAAAGGTGTATGATGGCTATTTTTTCTGACATGCTTGAAAATTTTATTGAAATCTTTATGGATGCTTTTTCTGTGTTTAGAAAACTTAGCTTGTGTTATTCAAAGATGCAAAGAAACAAATTTGATTTTAAACTGGGAAAAATGTCATTTCATGGTAAGAGAATGGATTGTTTTGGGTCATAAAGTTTCAGTGAGAGGAATTGAAGTTGATAAGGCTAAAATTGAGATCATAGAGAAATTGCCACCGCCCACCACTGTTAAAGGAGTTAGAAGTTTTTTAGGACATGCTGGTTTTTATAGGAGATTTATTAAAGATTTCTTTAAAATTTCTAAACCCCTTTGCAATCTTCTTGAAAAAGATACAATGTTTAATTTTGATGACAATTGTTTGCAGGCATTTAACTTATTAAAGGAAAAGCTCACATCTACACCAATGATTATTGCACCTGATTGGGAGTTGCCTTTTGAACTTATGTATGATGCCAGCGACTTTGCTGTAGGGGCAGTATTGGGTCAGAGAAGAGGTAAGTTGTTTCATGTTATTACTATGCTAGTCGGACTTTGAATGAGGCTCAAAGAAAACTATGCCACAACTGAGAAGGAACTTCTTGCTGTTATATTTGCTTGTGACAAGTTTAGGCCTTATCTGATAGGATCTAAAGTCATAGTATATACTGATCATGCTGCTTTGAAATACTTATTTGCCAAATCTGATGCAAAACCTAGGCTAATTAGATGGATATTGTTGCTGCAAGAATTTGATCTTGAAATCAAGGATAAGAAGGTAACTGAGAATGTAATAGCTGATCATTTATCTATACTAGAATCTGATAGTTTAGATATTCCTATTAATGAAAAGTTTCCTGATGAACAATTGCATGCAGTAAAGATCTTAAATTTGCCTTGGTATGCTGATTATGTCAATTACTTGGTTAGCAAAATCATTCCATATGGTTTGTCTTATCAACAAAAGAAGAAGTTTTTGCATGATGTGAAAAGCTATTTTTGGGATGAACCATATTTGTTCAAAAAATGTGTTGACCAGGTAATTAGACGTTGTGTGCCTGAATCTGAACAGCTTAATATTATTGAGCATTGTCATTCAAAAGAAGCAGGAGGTCATTTTGGTCTTCAAATAACTGCAGCTAAGGTCTTATCATATGGATTTTATTGGCTTAATTTGTTTCGTGATTACAGGAAATATTTATTGTCTTGTGCTCAATGTCAAAGGACTAGTAATATTTCCAAGAAACATGAATTACCACAAAATAATATCTTGGTAATTGAGCTTTTTGATGTGTGGGAAATTGACTTCATGGGTCCTTTCCCTTCATCTTTTTCAAATAAATATATACTTGTGGCAGTCGACTATGTTTCTAAATGGGTGGAAGTTGTTGCTTGACAAACAAATGATGCCCGAGTAGTTTTGAAATTTTTGAAAAAGAATATTTTTACCAGATTTGGGGTGCCTAGAGCTATCATTAATGATGGGGGATCACATTTTTATAACAAGCAATTTGAAAAACTTTTGTTAAAATATGGTGTTACACACAAAATTGCTACCACCTATCATCCACAAACAAGTTGACAAGTTGAGGTATCTAATAAGGAGATAAAAAGAATTTTGGAAAAAACTGTGAATGCATCTAGAAAAGATTGGTCTTTAAAACTAGATGATGCATTTTGGGCTTATAGAACTGCTTTTAAAACCCCTATTGGAATGTCCCCATTTATGATTATTTTTGGTAAATCATGTCATCTTCCTATAGAACTTGAGCACAAGGCATATTGGGCCATTAAATTCCTTAATTTTGATGAAAAAGCTGCAGGTGAGAAAAGATTGCTTCAATTGAATCAATTGGATGAATGGAGGAATGAAGCTTATGAGAATTCTCGTATCTATAAAGAACGAGCAAAGAAATGGCATGACAGAAACATTATCAAACAGGAGTTTTTGCCTAGACAAAAAGTTTTACTTTATAATTCTCGTTTGAAGTTGTTTTTAGGAAAGTTGAGATCAAGATGGTTAAGACCATTTGAAATTTCAAAAGTTTTTCCCTATGGTGCAGTAGAATTAAAAACTGATGATAATCGGACTTTCAAGGTGAATGGGCATTTGCTCAAACATTATTATGAAAGGGAAAATCATGATAGTGCTACCACTGTCATAAATTTTAAAGAACCACGACCAAAATGGGAAGTAGGGCTAAGCAACTCTAAACTAAGCGCTTCTTGGGAGGCAACCCATGTTTGATTTAAAAGTAATTTCATTTGTTTTGTTTTTGCTAAGTTAATTTTTAGTGTGGACAGATCAAAATGAAAAAAAATTGAGCTTTAATTGACAAGGGAGATGCAAAATTTTAAGAAAAAGAGAATGTGGAACAACTTCAGAAAAGCTCCAAGAAATTACAAGGTAAGTATTATAATAATTTATAGTACAATGTTTTATAGTCTTTTCTTATTCATTTAAAAAAATATTGAAGAAGCTGAAAGCCGGCATAAGGCTGCCAGCCTTGAGCCAGCTTTGAGAAATTAAGGGAAAGCTAGACTAAAGTCGCCAGCTTTAAGCTGGCGTAAGAGTCAAAAGAAGAAGTAGGTGAGCACCGCACAAGAAGCCGGCAATTAGAAGTTTAAAGCTGCCGGCTTAATGCCAGCGTATGCAACAACAAATACACCGGCTTGTTACTATTTACGCCGCCGGTGTTGGTGGCGGTGTAAAACCAAAACTTTAAGGGTTTTAAAACCCCGATCAAAGCCAGCATCTGGGTTTGTAAGCCGCTAGCTTTGAAGCCGGCATAGACCTGTACACCGGCAGTGTAAATGAGTAAGCTGCCGGCCATTTGCTCTAGGCATGAATTAAAATTGGATACACCGGCATGTAAGCCGCCAACGTACTAGATAAAAATGCCAGCGTTTGTTCTACAGAATAGAATTTAGCAGGTATGTCTCTCTCTCTCTTCCTCATTTCTCTCAATTACACTCTCTTACTCTCACTCGACGCATCCCTACTGCCTCATTCCTTTATCCATTGTGTTTGATCCATCTTGCCCAAGTAAGTTCCTATAACTTTTGCTCTTAATTTTCTGCTTTAATCCATTATATTGCATTTGTTTTCAATTGGTCGATTAGCTTAAATGGATTATAGACATTGGTGGATGGGACATTAACTTCAGATCCTGATTGAATAGATAGCTTGGGTGTTTTTGATAATGTTTTGATGATGGATTTCGAATCAATAACTGTTTAATTGCAATTTGTGCTTAGTTGATCCATGAACGGTATACAAACTGAGAATTAGCGTTCTTGATGCTATTGAACAATGTTTAATTTTGAATTTGGGGCTTTATTGGATTGACTGCAATTTGATGCATGACATGAACTTTCATACTATTCTGTTGCTCCAATTGATGAATTGTGCTCCAATTTGAACTTGGAATTTCAAATTTATGGAAAATTTGAAGATCAATTTAGTATAGAAATGTTTACAAAACTTTTAATGCAAAAATTTTTGAAAATCATTTCTATTTATGAAATTTGAAATTCCAACGTTCAAGTCTAAGCTGGCCAAGCTAAGCTGCCAGCTTTGACTTTGTTTAGCAAGTGTAGATTTTCTAGCCAATTCCATGTTAGTAGCTTCACTAATTAATATGCCTATGATCTTAAACTTGTTTGAAATCATGCTGTTGGGAATTTTCGATCCAAATCTGAATCGTGCAGCAGAAAATCGTTTTTTTTTTTAATTCCCAATCGGATCCAAGCGCTCCAATTAAATCAGAAAGAAAATGGAATCGTGTACCTTTTTGTCTTGATGATGGGATCAAAGAAGATGCAGATTATACTAACTCCCTCTACCGGTATCCACACGAATGAATTGGATCTTCGCGTGTGCTAGCACGTCGAAAAAGTTTCGACCTTTGGGAATCCCTCACACTTCTTTCTAGGTTACGGAATTTCTTTCTAAATGTTGGCCAGCGTTAGATGATTGAAAAATTAACCTAGTAGAGAATATGTATAGTGATATATATAAGAGTTATGTCTCTTTAAATTACCCTGAACAAATTAGGGTTTATGTAGAAAGACATATATATCTTTATTATCCGAATTTATTTATTTGTTAATTTTAATCTAATTTAATCGACAAATAAATAATTATTCAATTCCCAATACGATTATCGAAGATTCATTTTATTCATTCTTTGTGTGTGACCCTGTAGGTTCACTTAAATTGCGTAGTAGTTCTTAAACATTCTTTTAGGACTAAAGACATAATTGGTCTCTAGCAAGACATTATGTCTACCCAATTTTAGTGAAGATCGATGATCTAACTTTACTACTAACAGTTAGTCATTCAGTCCTTTTGTTACACGATATCTTATAATCAAACATAGGTGTGGATCAGAACATCTTATATTGTCTAATTACTTATTTCTTGAATCTAGAGTTTGACTGACTTAAACAAATGATATTGATAACTCTTTATCAATTCATTTGAGCATGGCCATGCATTTCTCAGTCTTACTCATCAAGAGGCTTGATAGATATCTCTCTCAAATTAATGAGATGAACAAATCCCTTTATAACACTCACATTTCTCTATATATATTGCATGCCCAAGTTTATTCTTACAATCATCCGATTAAAGATGATGAAGAGATGAATCAAAACATGGAAACTGCTATATAGGAATCCATGGTGCCATTAGGTCAAAGGACTAAAACAACATTGTAAATAAGAACACTTATTGCATTGATCCAATACATACACTCCTGTTTGTACCTATGTGCTAAATTGATATCCATATCCATGATCAGTAAAACTTGATCATCATACAGCAATCATACTAGTCTTAATTCATTATCATTCCACATAATGAGTGACTAGGGATAATTTAGAATAAAGTTATAATTCAGCTTATGGTTATACTATAAAGTCACATACTTTAACGACATAAGGTATAACTAAATATTCAAGGAATACATTACCAAAGTAAATAGGCCAAAAATAACTTTGATAATTAAAATGACTTGATAACAAACATACAAATGATAAAGAATCCATATGGCCTAGGGCACATCACTAGCAATCATGTTGTCAAATGAATTGGGCATAAATTAGGATTGTATTCAGCAAGAATTTCATTGGAATTATGCAAAGCTTTACAATAACATAATTCATGTAATTTAAGCTTTATTGTGCACTCAATTTTGAATTCTGTTCTAATTAAGTTCAATTTAAATTGCAGGAATGGCTCATAAACAGAAAAAGCAAAAGACTACAGATGCCACTACTTCTGGTTCTTAGACCAGAAATCTGCTGTCCAGTTAGCAGTATTCTAAAGATAGAAAAAAGAGGCTAGTGAAGATGGATTTTCTGAATACCCAGTACTTGGATTGGAGTTTACTGGATGAATACGGGATTACTGATAGGATTAGAAACATGATCTAAGATACAGCTTGGATTAGATTATTTGCTTTCAGGGAGCCAGCATATAAGAACTTGACTATTGAGTTCTTATCCACATTGAAGAATATACCTGACAGACCTGAATCTACATTTCAGTTTCAGGTGATGGGTGAGACTAGGGAAGTCAAGTTGAAACAGATGGGCAAGCTCCTGGGGTTGTATGATGAGGAGGAGGAAAATTTGAATTTGCCCAACAATTGGCCTAAGGGAGAAGATCAGATGACTCAAGAGGCTTACTAGTATCAGTTGGTTCCTCCTAAGAGAGCAAATGAGCTATTTGTTCCCTCCAAATCATTGGCTACTGCATTTGGAGCTGTTGAGCACAAGCTACTCCACCACATCCTTGCCCACACACTGAGCTGCAAGAAAACTAGTCACAGCAAGGTGACTACATTTGATATGTTCTATCTTTATAGCCTTATTAAAGGCTATAGAATAGATTTGGGGGTGGAGATAGCCAATTTTATATACAGGCAGGCTGATGATACCAGGACTAGACTCCTGTTCTGTGGTGGCTATATCACCAAATTGTTGAAAGGAGTGGGAATTTTTGAAGCTCCTCAAGGGGATGGCATATTTAAAAGCAAAAAGATCTCATCAGCACCATTCAGAGGCTGGGGATTGCTTAAAAACCCCAGAGGAGTTCAGCCACCAGTCTTGGAGGAGATTGAGTTCCAGGATATCTTTCCTGGTGATGTCCCTATTGATATCCCATCTTCACCTGCTCCTCCTCCTCCTGCAGGTACTTCTTCTGCATATGACATGGACCAGCTTAGGCTGGATGTTCAGGAGTTAAAGAAGCAAAATCAAGAGCTCAGAGATAGACAGGAAGAGGAGGAAGAAAAACAAGAAGTTCAGGAAGACTATCTTTGAGGCATTGAAGACTGCAATCTATTGCTTGAACCCAGAGATAGGGGCTGAGATGACATATGAGACATCTACTGAGTCTAGACTCAGTTCAGAGCACACACATACAGCCAGCCCAGTAGATACTCAGAGACATAGTCTTGAGCATACCAGCAGAGCCAGTCCAGGGCTAGAGAGCTACAGATCCTGCTAGCTCTCATTTGTTCTTTATTGACTTTTATTTTTCATATTGGCCTATATATATTTATTGAGCACCTAAGTCCCTATGGGTAGACTCATTTTGATTTGTGCTGATTAGTTAGTTTCTATTATTGCTTTTATTTTTCTTTTTGTTTTTCTTTTGTAGAGCTTACAGGGCTAAACAAACAATCTCTTCGCTCTAAATTTTGCTGCTCTGGTTCACAAATGGAAAATACAAAGGTTTCTGTTTCTGTTTCTGTTTCTTTTATCTTCTTCTGTTCTATAATTTTGAAACAGTGAGGACACTGTTTAGTTGAAGTGTGAGGGAATGATACATTGAATTGAATGAATTGAATGGAGATGTATGATCTACTAGCTGTTTGCATTATGGATTATTTGACAAGTAATTACCCACCTTGTATTTTTTGTTTGAAAGCAAATTATGAGGAAATTCTGCCAAAATTTTTTCAAAAATCTCTTGAAAATTGGTGATAGTACAAAGTAAAGACTGAAAGCAATGAAATTAACTTGTAAAAGTATCTTACTCACCTGCTCTTGTGATTGGTTTACTAAGTTAGAATTAAGTTGTAAAATCCTTAAGAAACAAGTTTACTATATTTTTAACTTTGGAATTGGAAATTTAAAAGCTAATCGAGTCCTATTGTGAAAAATAAACAGGTTTACTTCTAGGAAATTTTAGTTTGTATATACTCTTTGAATTATAACACTTAGTGAAAGAGGTAGAAGAAACTTTTAAACTTAGTGATCCTTTATAAAAATAAGTCTTTGAATTTTTATTGCATTCAAAAGAAAAGAAACAAGCATAGCTACTACTCCTCTAACTTAAAAATTTGAGTTATGAGTATCTGAACTTGAATGTTAAAGCGAGGAAGAGTTCTTAAGGGTATTTTGAAACCTGGTCACTTAGGTGATGAGCCTGGAATGTGCCAACTCAATGAACTCACTATAACGAGAAGGGAAGAAAAGCAAAAGTTCAATTCATGAACTTTGAAAAACAAAAAGATGGAGGCAAAAACCTCCCAAAAAGAAAATAAGTGCTTGAAAAAGAAAAGAAAAATGAATGCAAATATGCAAATAAAAGGAGACTTATAATAAAGAAGGAGAAAATCTAAGGAAAAGTAGATACCACATGCTTTCATTTAGTGTTACTAAGAATATATATATAAAAGCTAAAAGACCAACGAAGTTTAAATGAGTATTTTTCCTTAGTGGATTGGGTATTTGCTTTTTGAATAGAATGTTCTTTTGTTAAAGATTGAGATTAAAACTTGTTTTGTTTGGATTAACTTCTCAATTTTGATTATAGTATTCTAATTACAAGAAACTGATATGGTTAGAGCAATAGATACAAGAAAAGCAAGTTAAAGAAATTGTGCTTAAATTAGAAAAATTGTACTATCTATGAGAGATTTCATTAATTTTGTTCTTCATTATTTTGCTTGAGGACAAGCAAAAGTTCAAATGTGGGGGAATTGATAAGATCATATTATACACAACTTGTTGATATTCAAAATAGCCAGAATGGGTACTTGTTTTCGTTAAAATTCATGTTTCAGGTCGAATTTGGACAAAGAAATCAAAACAAGAAACTTTGGAATGAAAATGGAAAAACCCAGAGGGTACGTCGGCTTTCCTCAAGCCAAAGCCGCCGGCGTATGGCCAGCCTTCATCACCAACAGAATAATATTTCTTAAGGCTGCCTCTACACCGCTGGCCTTGAGGCGATATAGAATGAAGAAGACAAAAACACTGGCTCAAAGCTGCCGGTGTAGGAAGAAGAAGGAGCCAGCTTCTATAATGTTTTAATTCAACGTCGGCTTTTCTCAAGTCAAAGCCGCCGGCGTTTAGACGGCTTACAAGATGCACTTACTCAAAGTCATTGCCTACACAGCCAGCTTTACAAGCCTTGACTCAACTAAATATACGCCGCCTGAAAATCGCCGACGTAGAAGGTGAATAGGCCAGTGTAGAATGAAGGTTGGCAGCTCAGAGCTCAAACGTTACCAGTGCAAAAGGAGTTACAACCTATGCGGGACACTAAACCGCCGGTGTTGAGGCAGTGTAGATCAAAGATCAGGAGATACAAGCAAATAACACATGCTCGGTGACAAATGAAAATACCAAATTTGATGGATTGTCTAAGCCGGCATCAAAGCCACCGGCTTTGGGATGGCTTTCCTTATAAACAGGTTGAACCTTTCATTTTTCATTATATAAGCTGGCTAGATCTATATCTAAGCCGCCAGCGTAGAAGCGGCCTACACTTGTAACCGAAGATGAAAACTGCCAGTGCACTGCCTGTGTAAAGAAGAAATTGAATATATGCCATCTGTATGCCGCTGGCATAGGATCTGTAACTGCCGGCGTACAAGTTGAAACTGAAATTTTCCATTAGTGCTTCTCACGAAATTTTTCCTATATAAAGGGGATTTCCCTCGTCATGTTATACAAGCAGAAGAAACACAAAAAACACTTTAGTATACAAATAGTTTTAGTATTTCATAGAGATTTGTGAGAGAATTGAACTTTCAAGAAGTGTAATTGAAGATTGCGATATTTGAATTGGTGATATCTGATCTCTTTCTTATGCAATTCATTTATCTGAATTATTTGTTCATAATATTATTGTAGACACCCAATTTTTGCCTAATTAATTAAGGCTTAAATTTATAAAGTTAATTAAACAAAATTTTCATTTTTGCTTAATTAAACTCATTTTTCCAAAAAAACCTTAATTAGTGATGAGTTGGCTACATGACCAAGGCACAGGCCAACGGCCTAATGGTTCAAAACATCGACACATGAGCCCAAGCTCAAGGACCCAGGTTCAAATCCTAGCAAAGGCAAATTTTTGCCTTTTTATCATCTTATTTTTTTTTGCCTTTTCATCTTACTCAAAGTGACTTTTCGCCTTACTTTGCATCAATTTTTAACTGACAAAACATCATTAATTGTTGAAATTGATGATGCCATTGCAAAGTAAACATGGAATATGAAAGATCAGTGCACAATTCATGTGTAAAAGCAACCCAAAAGTCACAAAATTCATGTTGGAAAAATTGAAAAAAAAAAATGTAATTTGTGAAGCTTCAATTGTCCATTAATGATGATTTACAAGAATTGATGAAGTTGGAAGATTCATCTTCCCACATTGGATGATCTGATGAAGAATATGAAAGATCAATCATCCATTCATCGGTTTAAAACGAATTAAACACGAATTATTGGATTAAATTCGTGTAAATGAAGAGGCAAAAATCGATTGGTTTCAGAAGCAATACGAAACGTTAAATTGAGCTTGCAATCTATAAATAGAGGATACTAGGATCAAAAGGCACAATTCAATTTCAAGAAAACACATCATAAAGATAGAATTCGAAAATTTTCGAATCTAGGGTTCTTAAGAGAGAAAATTTGCAATTCGAAGATCTTGGATCAATTTCGATCCAATTTGAGTGTTTGAGGAGCTTTAGGAACAAGTTTAAAGTGATCAAGTGTGCTTAGATTTGATCAATTTGTTCGAATTGAGTTCTGCAAATTTTTTTTTAAAATTTTCGATTGAGCCGCAGGCAACCACCACCGCGAACCGCCGCTTCTGGTGGTTCTGGGTGAGAACCACCACCGCCAACGGACGCGCCACCACCATAGGAGTCGGGCCGACAAGCTTGTGGAGGTCAACAACCACCAGGGACGGCCGAGGAAGCGTTCGAAACCACCGACTTCATCTTCTTCGCCCGATCGGGTCAAATCCGACCCGAAATCCGATCCGAAAATCCGAAGTCCAACCCGCCCCTGGTCAACGGTCAGCCCAGATCAGACGGCCCAGATTCAATCAACCAAATCAGACGGTCCAGATTTGATCAAGCAGATCAGACGGTCCAGATTCGATCAAGCAGATCAGACGGTCCAGATTCGATTAAGCAGATCAACGGTCCAGATTCAATCAAGCAGATCAACGGCCCAGATTCAATCGTCCAAATCAGACGGCCCAGATTTGATCAAAGTGATTAACGCCCCAGATTGAGTCAACGAGATCAGACGGCTAGGATTGGTCTTCAGATCAAACGATCCAGATCGCATCCGTTCCATCCAACGGTCCAGGTCAGTCCGCATTATTTTATTATATAATTAATTTTAGAAAATAGCAAAAAATAGTAAAAAATTCAGAAAAATTCATTAAAAAATTCAGAAAAATCTAGAAAAATCAAAATAATTATTTTTCATATAAATTTATTTTTTTAATAATTTTTTATATTTTTTGAATATTTTTAATATGTATTTATACATAAATTGCTTTTAGAAATGTGTATTTGATGCATGAAAATAATTTTAATGTATTGTAAAATATTTTGAATATGTTGTGAATTTATGTAATGATTATTAAAAAAAAATAATAATAATAATAAAAATAAATAAAAATGACAAAATTGGATTTTCCAAAACCAAAATTTTTAATAAAAAATGATTTTTGGACTTAGAAAAATATGTTTTCATAAAATAAAAAAATCAATTGATTAGATCATAGGATCATCAAAATTGATTTTCATAAAAATTCAAAATTTAATGAACTTAAAGTGAGAATAGTTCAAAAATATAAAATTGATCAACAAATTAAGTTCTTTTTTAAAAGAACTACGTTTTGTCTGATCTCGATTAGCGAGTACGTAGGCACCTGCGGGGGACATTAAAAAAATGAAATTTTTTTTTTTTTTTTAATAATATTGTGAATAAGTATTTTGAAAATATAAGATGTTTTGTTGATATTCATATTCTAAAAAAAAAAATAGAAAAATGTGACTTATAAATATTTGTTTTGTTTCATTTGAGTTTTTGAGTATGAAAAGGATAAATTATAAGTTTAAAATTCCAAAAGTGGTAACCATTTGGTTTTAATAGGTTAGCCCCCGAATCCATGATATCTGGTTTTAAAAGTTTGGTTTTTAAATCAAATTTTCGCAGACTAGTAGCTAAGTTAGGATCAACCGACCCATTGATCCTAGCTTTTATTTTTTCCCGATTTATATCGGGTGGCGACTCTAAAAAGTTTTCAAAAATTAAAATTTCTTTTAACCCCTAGTCGAGGATTCATGTTAAATGGGTTCGGGTTTAATGTGAATCGGGTTAGGAGAAATGAACCAGATAGTGGAAAAATCCAGGCTCGACAGCTTGGCGACTCCACTGGGGAGCCTAAATTTTTTTAAAAAAAGAGGGCTAGCCACTTAGGAATTTTAAATTTTAAATTTATCCTTGCTCAATTTTTGAATATATGATTCTTTGTATATTATATTGAATAATTGTTTTAAATATATACTAACCTTGCAGGTATACAAAAAAAAGAAGGCAAAAAGCTTGTTTGTTTATTTATTTAAGTATTTGCATTTGCATTTGCATTAGCATGATTGTGTGCTAGATACGGTCGTACCAGGGCCGTCTTAAGAGCCTAAGCGAGGAGGACGAAGTAAGGTCCGGGGGCTGTGGCTTTCCACCCTCTAGATCAAGAAATGTCCTCCCACTCCGGTTTAGTACCACTAAACGGGGACCTATAGAACCCTACCAAATCATGCATTTCAACATGGGATGTGACCAAATTTTTTTCAAAAAAATGGAGTTGTATCATTTATTTAAAAAAAAATCAATTAAATAAAACAAAAAGTTTTTACCAATACCAACAAAGTCTTAAAAAAAAAAGGTGATGCAATATTCTTTTAGTTTTAATTGGCCTTATAAGATATAAAATATAAATAATTTGATGAAGGTTTTTAAACCATTGTTTTTAAAGACAACTCCAATAAATATTTTTCAAAATTCTATTGGTCATGATCCCCATTAGTATTTGTGTGCTAGCATATGTACATATTTGCATCTTTGCATTTGTATATATTTTCCTTAAAAAAAGAAAAATGTGTATAGTAGACTTGTATATCCATAGAATATATATAGTTATAGGGTCTTTCCAACCAAAGTCAAACTTGTATATATCCATAGAGTATATATTGTTCACCTATAATGATAGGTTCTTTCCACCCACAGTTATTTTTGTCATAGGTATTCCACTTCGTTGTCATCAAGTCTATTGTTTTTGTAAAATATTAGCCCAATTCGAAATTTTTGAGAAAGTCATTGTTTTTTTTACCACTATAGAAAATAAAACTAGAATACTAAAATTTTTTCCACTTTAGGTTTTAAATAATCATTTGTAAATTTTTTGAATATCCATTATTCTTTCAAACAATTAATTCTTTGATAAATTTGAAAAAATAATAAAAGAAGAATAAAAGTTCCAAACTTTCTTTTAACAATAAAGAAGAAGAAGAAAAAAAAATAGGAGATATTTTGCTAGCAAGAACAAATTGAGACTTTGAAATTGCTTTTGACCAGGTTCAGCTAATCCCTTACACATTAAGTTAAGATGGCTAACAACAACAACACTCCCAATCAGACTACTGAACAGAGACTCAATGATATGGAACAAACCCTGTTTAGAGTTGCTGAACAAATGCAGACTTTAACACAGAGTCTTGCTCAGCTTAAGACCCCTACAACATCTGAAGGATCCTTAGGGACACAGAAAGGGAAAGGAATTGAGGGGCAACACATTGATCAAGATGACATACAAAATGAGTGTAATGTAGCTGAGCTAAAGAAAGAACTAGAAGCTCAAGTTATGGAGATAGAGAAAAAATTGGTTGAAAAATTGAAGACATTTGATGGCTTTGACCAATCTGCAATCTTAAGCCTACCACAGTGTGAGGAAGGTGACTTTCCTGGAAAATTTAAGGCACCTGAATTTGAGAAATACAATGGAACCGGGTGTCCCAATATGCATACAAGACTGTACATACGACGTATGGGGCAATATGCCAAATTTGACAAACTGATGGTACAAACTTTTCAAGATAGTCTTACTGGTCCGGCCTTAGCCTGGTATGCCCAATTGGATCACCAAGAAATTGATACCTGGGAAAAGTTAGCTAAAGCATTTTTCAACCAATATAAGTTCAACATTGAAATGGCACCCTCAGTTTGGGACCTGAACAATATGAAGAAGAAGAAAGAAGAAACCTTTAAGGAATATGCCCAACGATGGAGAATTTTAGCTGCAAGAATCACTACCCCAATCCCTGAAAAGGATTTGACATGCAATTTCATCAATACTTTGGATGAACCTTTCTTTTCACATCTTGTGGGATATGCATCAGCAAGTTTCTCAGAAGCAGTAGTGGCAGGATGCAGAGTTGAAAATGCCCTCATTTCTGGTAAACTGCAAAACAATGAAGAACCGAAAGTAGAAGAGGACACAGCCAATGTAGTGAGTTACAACAATCCTACACAAAAATCTAGGAGGAAATTCACTCAAATCCCAGTTCCTCTATCTCAAATTTACCAGAAGCTGAAAGAGGATCAATTATTATACCCTAGTGAGCCAGTACCAGGGTATAAACCACGAAAGTACGACCCTAATGCACATTGTGAATACCATATGGATCAACAGGGGCATGCTACTGATGATTGTTGGGAACTGAAGAATAGAATTCAGGATTTGATTGACTCAGAAACGGTCCAATTGCGATTTGTTGATGAGCTAGCGGTTAACGATGAAGAACCTACAATCAACATGCTCCATGTACAAGAGTTCGGTAACACGCCAAATCAAAGAAGTGATTCACAAGAGAAAGATCAAAAAGAGTATGAAGAGCTAGAGCAAAGACTTGCAGGAATGACAGAAAGGATTGAAACCCTCGAGCGAGTTATGGGGCACGTGCTAGATAAACTCCAACATTTAGGTCTTAATGCTCACGAAGTGCCATCTTGTGAGACTCAAGAAGGATCATCAAGCTACAAACCAAAGAATATGGAGCAGGAAAGGAAGCCTTTGAATTCAAAAGCATGGGGCCAAAATAAACCAGATCATTTGACACAGCAAAGGCGTCTCACACAATTTGAGATTCCAATGATTCAAGTTCTTAACCAATTGAGAGATCAAAATCTGATAACATTTGAAATCCCAAAGGAAGGGTACAAGCCGAGGAAATATGATCCTAATGTCCAATGTGAGTACCACATGGGTCAAACGGGCCATTCTACGGAGAATTGTTGGAGATTAAAGCACAAAATCCAAGATTTGATCGATGCTAAGCTTATCCAACCCGAGCTCCTGAAATCTATGAAGCCAATTGATGATAATGATCCTATCCCAACTCCGACAGGGTTTCCAAGCGTCACTTCATCAAGAATTGAGAGTTTGTTGTTACCATCTGATAAAGTAGCCTATCATATGCAAAAGTTGAATGTGCCGGTCAACACCAATAGGGGCAGGTAGCTTAAGAAAGAAGATCGACATTGATGCCTATCTTTGTAATAAGAATGATAATGAAATCTTCTATTGATATTTGGGGCAATTTGAATGGATGTTTGTCTATGGATATTTTATTGCTTGAAAATGTTTTGACAAAAAAGAGGCAACCAAATACCAAACACTAACCACTGAACACTTGAGAGTTGAGTGATTGTGAGGAAATTTATAAGGCTCATTCCTTAAAAGAAGTCTATTTTGCACTTGATACATAGGTTAAGATGATACCAGGCATTCATTTCAATAACCAAAATATATCCCTTGTTAACCCCGTTGGGCCTAAAAAGAAGGAATTCTTAAAAATAAACCCTGTCAAGAACCACCCCGCATTGGGGTACCCTACAATGGGGCAATTTGGAGGTTAGGGTCATTAATAAGGAGAAAAGGAATAACTTATATGCACTTGACCTAGTCACATCAATTCAAGAGTAGTCAATTGACACAAATAAATCATTTCCTATGAAAGGAAAAAGAGTCTTCATTTCAAACCATACACAGCACATACACTTTGAGCTATAAAAGAACAAATCACCTTGAATTCGTCTCCCAAAAGGGCAATGAAAAAAAAAAAAGAAGAGAAGGAAAAAAAAAAAGAGAACAAGAAAAAGATATTAGACAAACAAGGTGATAAAAATCAATGATTTGAAAATATATAGCTCAAGATCATTAAAATTCAAAATTCATCAAGTCCCACCCACAAATTCCACCCTTTGGATCAAAGGAGTTGATTTATTAATACCTTTGAAACTAGGAACAAGTGCATTATCAAGTTTTCCTTAAGGGTTCTTGACTTGTAAACCCGGGATGTATTGAAATTTTTTTCAAAAATAAAATATCCTTTTGATTAAAGCCAATGACCAAAAGCTCAAATTTTTTTTACCCAAGAAAAGTCCTGATAGATTAACCAAAATGTATCATTTACAAAACGGACTGTAATTTTTGGAATTCGAGTCATGTGTGAAAATAAGCCAAAGAGTGTGGGAGGAAGTCCTCTTTAACTTAGTATTTCAAGCATAAGATAACCAATCCAAGTTCATGGGAATGACAAGAAAAAATGAGAATTAGTTTGCCCCAAAGGCAAGAAAGTCAAATTGGAGATTGTTGCCCCTTAATCAAGGAGGAGAAAAGAAGGCTACCAAGGATTGACCTTCAAAGAAAATAAGTAAGGGAGAAGTTGTCGCTCATTAGCAATTTTGAAATCAATAAAATTCTTTGCTTGTTAGCAAAATTGAAAAATGATGAAATAAGTGAAAAAAAAAAAGAGAGAAGTTTTTCTCAAAAGTTTGTTTTTCAAAAAGAAAAAGAACAAGAAAGAATAAAGGAATCTCTAAATTTTTAAAGAGATATAATTTTGAGAAAAAAAGAGAGAAGAGTTTTAAACTCAAAAGTTTTGAAAAAAGGCATTTGGCCTTAACAAAAATGAAAAAGAAGAAGTCTTGACTCAAGAAAAGTTTTCAAGTTAGCACAGTTTTCGAATTATAAGATTTCAAAAAAATCAGTCGTCATTGTTTTCTAATATCTAGGATCACCTGCTCAAAGGAGCGTCGTCCTATTTTTGAAAAATTAGGATCACTTGCTCAAAGGAGCGTCGTCCTATTTTAAGAATTAGGATCACTGCTCAAAGGAGCGTCGTCCTATTGTTTGAAAAATTAGGATCACTTGCTCAAAGGAGCGTCGTCCTATTGTTTGAAAATTAGGATCACTTGCTCAAAGGAGCGTCGTCCTATTGTTTGAAAAATTAGGATCACTTGCTCAAAGGAGCATCATCCTGCCTTTAAGAATTATAGTTACTAGTCCAGCCAAGAATCAGTTCAAGTAGCACCAATTCAAACCAAAAACCAAAGCCCATAGGTCCGGCAAATGACCAAATTAAAGCCCATAGGTCCGACAGATGACCTAGCAGTTTTCTAAAATCTAGACCCGACAAACAGTCTATCAGTTTTTTTTTTAGTCTAGGCCCGACAGATGGCCTATCATTTTTCAAAATCTAGACCCGATAGACGGTCTATCAGTTTTTTTTAGTCTAGGCCCAACAGATGGCTTATCATTTTTCTAAATCTAGGCCATACAGATGGTCTATCAGTTTTCTAAGTCTAGGTCCGACAGTTGACCTAGCAAATATCAAAGTCTAAACTCGACAGATGGTTTAGCATGGTGTCCAATATAGAAATCCATCCATTCAAGATGGTGATCAAGACAAAATTCAGAAGTCCTTCCATTACAGATGGTGACCAAGACCAAATGACCAAATCCATCCAGTCAAGTTGATACCATTTGTTTAGAAGTTCAAAAATGATGACCTAGGTTTTGTCAAGTGAGCAAAAAATTGGCTATCTTTTGTCTTTATAGCCAAGTTTTATTCAAACTTAGCCACAAAGAGGGGCAGCTGTAGACACCCAATTTTTGCCCAATTAATTAAGGTTTAAATTTATAAAGTTAATTAAACAAAATTTTCATTTTTGTTTAATTAAACTCATTTTTCCAAAAAAACCTTAATTAGTGATGAGTTGGCTACATGACCAAGGCACAGGCCAACGGCTTAATGGTTCAAAACATCGACACATGAGCCCAAGCTCAAGGACCCAGGTTCAAATCCTAGCAAAGGCAAATTTTTGCCTTTTTATCATCTTATTTTTTTTGCCTTTTCATCTTACTCAAAGTGACTTTTCGCCTTACTTTGCATCAATTTTTAACTGACAAAACATCATTAATTGTTGAAATTGATGATGCCATTGCAAAGTAGACATGGAATATGAAAGATCAGTGCACAATTCATGTGTAAAAGCAACCCAAAAGTCACAAAATTCATGTTGGAAAAATTGAAAAAAAAATGCAATTTGTGAAGCTTCAATTGTCCATTAATGATGATTTACAAGAATTGATGAAATTGGACGATTCATCTACCCACATTGGATGATCTGATGAAGAATATGAAAGATCAATCATCCATTCATCGGTTTAAAACGAATTAAACACGAATTATTGGATTAAATTCGTGCAAATGAAGAGGCAAAAATCGATTGGTTTCAGAAGCAATACGAAACGTTAAATTGAGCTTGCAATCTATAAATAGAGGATACTAGGATCAAAAGGCACAATTCAATTTCAAGAAAACACATCATAAAGATAGAATTCGAAAATTTTCGAATCTAGGGTTCTTAAGAGAGAAAATTTGAAATTCGAAGATCTTGGATCAATTTCGATCCAATTTGAGTGTTTGAGGAGCTTTAGGAACAAGTTTAAAGTGATCAAGTGTGCTTAGATTTGATCAATTTGTTTGAATTGAGTTCTACAAATTTTTTTTTAAAATTTTCGATTGAGCCGCCGGCAACCACCACCGCGAACCGCCGCTCCTGGTGGTTCTGGGTGAGAACCACCACCACAACAGACGCGCCACCACCATAGGAGTCGGGCCGACAAGCTTGTGGAGGTCAACAACCACCAGGGACGGCCGAGGAAGCGTTCGAAACTACCGACTTCATCTTCTTCGCCCGATCGGGTCAGATCCGACCCGAAATCCGATCCGAAAATCCGAAGTCCAACCCGCCCCCTGGTCAACGGTCAACGGTCAGCCCAGATCAGACGGCCCAGATTCAATCAACCAAATCAGACGGTCCAGATTTGATCAAGCAGATCAGACGGTCCAGATTCGATCAAGCAGATCAGACGGTCCAGATTCGATCAAGCAGATCAACGGTCCAGATTCAATCAAGCAGATCAACGGCCTAGATTCAATCATCCAAATCAGACGGCCTAGATTTGATCAAAGTAATTAACGCCCCAGATTGAGTCAACGAGATCAGACGGCTAGGATTGGTCTTCAGATCAGACGATCCAGATCGCATCCGCTCCATCCAACGTCCAGGTCAGTCCGCATTATTTTATTATATAATTAATTTCAGAAAATAGCAAAAAATAGTAAAAAATTCATAAAAATTCATTAAAAAATTCAGAAAAATCCAGAAAAATCAAAATAATTATTTTTCATATAAATTTATTTTTTTAATAATTTTTGATATTTTTTGAATATTTTTAATATGTATTTATACATAAATTGCTTTTAGAAATGTGTATTTGATGCATGAAAATAATTTGAATGTATTGTAAAATATTTTGAATATGTTGTGAATTTATGTAATGATTATTAAAAACAATAATAATAATAATAATAAAAATAAATAAAAATGACAAAATTAGATTTTCCAAAACCAAAATTTTTAATAAAAAATGATTAAAAAAATGATTTTGGACTTAAAAATATGATATTTTATAAAATAAAAAAATCAATTGATTAGATCATAGGATCATCAAAATTGATTTTCATAAAAATTCAAAATTTAATGAACTTAAAGTGAGAATAGTTCAAAAATATAAAATTGATCAACAAATTAAGTTCTTTTTTAAAAGAACTACGTTTTGTCTGATCTCGATTAGCGAGTATGTAGACACTTGTGGGGCGACATTAAAAAAATGAAAATTTTTTTTTTGTTTTTTTAATAATATTGTGAATAAGTATTTTGAAAATATAAGATGTTTTGTTGATATTCATATTCTAAAAAAAAAATAGAAAAATGTGACTTATAAATATTTGTTTTGTTTCATTTGAGTTTTTGAGTATGAAAAGGATAAATTATAAGTTTAAAATTCCAAAAGTGGAAACCATTTGGTTTTAATAGGTTAGCCCCCGAATCCATGATATCTGGTTTTAAAAGTTTGGTTTTTAAATCAAATTTTCGCAGACTAATAGCTAAGTTAGGATCAACCAACCCATTGATCCTAGCTTTTATTTTTTCCCGATTTATATCGGGTGGCGACTCTAAAAAGTTTTCAAAAATTAAAATTTCTTTTAACCCATAGTCGAGGATTCATGTTAAATGGGTTCGGGTTTAATGTGAATCGGGTTAGGAGAAATGAACCAGATAGTGGGAAAATCCAGGCTCGACAGTTATCAATTGCATATTCTTTGAATCATCTGTCATGAGTAGCTAAACTTTTCTTTGTAGGAAGTGATGAAATCCTAATTTTGCTAAAATGATTCTTGAATTTATATTATAGGATTGTTAGAATTATGGAATATTTGTATTGAACCCTAATTATCTATTTTATTTCTGATTGAAATTGAATTGATAAGAATTCTGATAATTTAGAAAAAGAATTAGGGTTCATAGGAATTCATGAATTGAGATTGAACAACAAATGTGAAAGCATTAAAGTTTAATCTAATTTAGAAATTGTTCCATGTGATTCATGCAATATTTTATTTTAATTTCTCACTAAGGAATTAGGAGAAGCTAATTTAGGATATTAGACAATTATAGAATTGGCAGATTTATGATTGTAAATTAGATTCCATTGATAATTTGTATAGCGGAAGCTAATAGATTATTTTATGGTTTACTAAAACTTGATAGTTTTAGATCTTGACAATTTCTTACAAATATCCATAATTCTAATTATTCATATAATATAACTTCAGCATGATTAGTAAAGATTAGGATGGATTCTATTCCTTCCCACATTCATCTTATATAACTTCTCACAATCTCATTGCATTCATAGTAGATAGAATTAGTTAGTTGATTAATACATTTTGATTGCATAAATATTAGTATAAACTAATATCAATCTAGTAATTAATTTAGTCCTTGTGGGAACGATACTCAACTCACTTTTATATTACTTGATCAAGACCCAGTACACTTGCTGGTAGTATCTGAAATTACATACACATTTTACTCAGATCACAATACTTAGTTGGAGTGATCACTGGGGAAAGGTACATAAAATTCCTTGATACCTAAACAAAAGAAATACCCAAAATGAGTATTTCAAATTGATTTTACTTAAATTTCTAATTTTATTTTATTATTCTCATTAAAATTCGGACTATGTGAAATTTAAACTTAAAACGGTCATAACTTACTCATTTTAACTCAGAATTTCCCATATTAGATGTCATTTTCTACCTACTCGAAAAGATTTATCTATTTCTAAAGTTATTTTTAACATTTAAAGCCATTGGGGTTTCAAAATGGGTCGGTACAGAATTGATCAGAAAATTATAGCCCTTAAATTGTAATTTTTCTAAGTTCTATATCATTAAAAAATTCTATAGCAAGCATATAGATATTTATATATTTAGAAAATTCTTTAATATAGATACATATTATATGTATGATTCTAGTGATATTGTCCCAACAATAATTTTTCATAAAATAATTTATTTTAGGAGTTTGAAAGATGGGGTTTACAAAATCTCTTCTTAAGTTGTTGGAAGGAAGACTAAATTTTGAGTTGATACAATGAGTGCCTCCTTATTACAACTATTAAGTTCATGTTTCTTGATTCATCAAATGAATTTACAATTAAAAAAAAAAAAAACTTGATTCCTTATGTTGTTTACTAATTTTATTTTCTAAATGAGTTTTTAACTAGTGAGTTGATTTTAGCTTGACTTAAAAAAAATTGTTTTGTTCTTAGTGTTCATCCAAGTGTTCGTATAAACCATATAAATAAGTTTTTAAGAAAATTTATCATAACAAAAAATTATCAATATTAAAATTTATAATAAGTTACTTTAATATTTGGAAAAGGACATAGTTGAATCAATATCCTAAGTCTTAATAAGAACTTCTCTAAGTGTTGAAAATTATTTCTCTCGAGAGTTTAGTCCTATTTTTGTATGAAAGAAATAACTCATTTTGTTTTGAAATTTTTATTAAAACAATAACATCATTCTATGATTATGCATGAATGTGAACTCATAGTTATGTTATGATAGAAAATTAAATGAGTATAAGAACAAAATATAGAAGTCTTAACTTGGCATCAAGACTTTCTGAAACTTAGATTTGGATAAGTTCCATAAAAAGAAAAGAAAAGCATAAGAAAGCTCAAGAAAAAAAAAATTATGGAAGTCATAGATTTGATAACTTACAGACTAGTATTGTAAAAACGTCCACTTAACAATTGAACTTTCTCTTCTTCTTTTTTTTTTTTTTTTTCTATTTACATAAAGGTGTATTTACCTAATTATTAGAGATGATTAGTTAATGACAAGCCTTCGCTTGGCATCAGGAACTAAGCTTTAATTCCATCTACCTTCATTTACTTCTATTAAGCTTCTTTTTTTTTTTATTGAAATAAATAACATTGCCATTAATGTCTTTGAAATAAGATAAGGAAATTTTAATAATACAAAAAAAAATCAAATTAAAAAAATGCTTACTTATTGTTTATTTGTATTGTTTTTAATTAGCATAAATAATGAAAGATAGGCCGATTAAATAGTAAGCTTTCAAACCAGCCAAGTTTTATAAGACTGATTATTTAGCATTCCCAAGGAAGTCGATCCATCCTTCGATAACGCAACTTGTTTTGTGAGGGGAAAAAATGAAAATGAAAAAACTCAGTCCCAAAATGAAATCTTCAATAAAATCGTAAAGAAACTCACCCCTTGTGATAATTATGATACTTTCTAGAGTTTTTGCCTTACAGAAGACCAACACTGCAATCCCAATTGCAAACAACTATTGTAAAAGCAAGACAAATGAACTAATAACTATTAGGATAATTAAAAAACTATTATGATGGTTTGTTTTTTTATCTATATCTTTATCTAAATGATAGGTGTAAATATGTTCGATTTACATCTTTATTTTATCTGTATTTGATTTATTTGATCTTTTCTTAAAAACTGTCAACTTTATTTAATTTTTTAATAAATAACTTGTTAGAAAAAAAGTTTGAAGAAAAAATCTAAATATATGAAAAAAGCTAGTCGAAAAGAGAATTAATGAGAGAAAATTTTTCTTTTCTTCTTTTTTCTTTTTGAAAAAAAATATATAATAAGCAATTTTAAGCATAAGCTCTCGAAAACAAGCCAAATCTTGTTAGGGCATGTGCCAATCTATTGGGGCCTATGTCCAACCTATAAAAGATCTCAAAAGTACTTGAAACATTTGAAATAAACTACATGCCAACGTCATCGTATGTCATAGAAAAGAGTTGTAATGATGACATAAATTATTTAAAGGTTATAAATAAACTTATTAATTTATTGAAACATTTAAGATAAACCACATTCCATAAAAAATGTATCATATTTTTCCATGGCCATGTATTACATTTACATCTCCCATTCATCATATAGCCCTACCTACGGCCAAAAAACATAAAATTATATATACTCCTCTAGAACAGTTTGTTTTCTGTTAATTCAGTTAAGAAAAAAGACAATACAATTTCACTATTCTTCTTCGTCTTCTTCTTGTTTTCTTTCCCCATTAAAAATAAACCCTTCTGCATATTTTTCCACAGTTGTTCGTCATCCTAATCGCCATATGATAAAATAAACCCTAGAATCTAGATTCTTCACCGCCACCTAAATATATTTTGTACGTCAAGCTCAACCCTTAATTTGCAAAAGTAGTTAGATTAGAGAACTAATAATAACGACTTTACTTATAAATACTGATCTACTTCTAGAAATAGATAAGGTTGTAGTTGCCCAATATATTCTTTAAGCATGATCTTTGTCGGCAAACATTAAATAAATTCATTCTACGTCATTATTTGATTTCCATAATTAATTGTGCAAGCGGAGTTGCATAGACATTCGCACACGCAAAATTAATAATGCTTCAACCAAACAGAAGATTAAAAAAGAAGGAAGGGTACTACTCCTAGATTTTTTTAAAGAAATTATACTTATTCTCTCTTTTCTATGACTTACGATTTTATTTTATTTTATTTTCCTAAAATTGTTTTGATTTAAATAAGATTTTTTAGTAATATACAACTACTCCTCCTCTCATCCATAAATAGGCTTAGAGGTTCTGACTCTTATGCTCTTAAATCCTTCATTAACTTATATACCAAAATGATATCACCTTGATCCTTCGAAATTCCCCCTTTATCTAGATCATCCGGTGAAATTCAATCTCAAACTTATTCCTTTGCCAATACAAAGATTTAGGAGTAATAAAACAACACTTATATTAATATGTTTCTAAGAGAGGAAAGAGAAAAAGATATAAGGGTTTCTTTCTTTTTTTCCTTTATAACTCGTTTTGATCTTGTTGACCTTTGGTGTCAAAGGGTATACCTCTTGACGTAAGGTCATAACTCAGGAGGGTGGGAAAAGAAGAAGAAGGCTATTAATTATGGGAGGGGGTTTCTTCACCAAAAGACTTAAATACCCTAAAAATATATATGAATTCTGGGTTACTCCATATATAAAACCAATACAGCAATCGTAGCATGGAAGCCTCCACCATCATCTTTGTTAAATTCCATGGTAACAGTGCTGTTACATTCCATTACGGCGGATGTGGTGTATATGAATACTGACCAGTATGAATGTAGCTGATTTTTGCTATGCTCTATGATCAAGCATTTGTACTTGGACACTTTTCAAGGCTGTCGAATGAAATTATATCTGCACCTTGATATAATTTATACAGCAATTATAAAAATACCACCTTAGGGATACTCAAACATTTAATAGAGTTGCTTATTATACGAGAAACACTGATGACGTTTTTTGAGAGACAATTTATTCAAGGACAAGACATTCTTCAGACATATGTTTATTGAAATATGTTGCTCTACAGATATCCCTTCTCTTTACAGCACTTGATTGCGTCGTCAAACATGTCCTCCATTCCATATTTGAACTTGAATCCAGCATCCAGTAGCTTTTTTGACGAAAAATTAGGATATTTGTGACCTTAAGGTCCTTCAAGGAGCTGCAAAAGTTCAAACTTAATCAGATCAAAAGCTTTCGCATCCATGATTAGGAAGAACATAAGAGAGGTCCGATGAGGATGGCAAAAACTTACTCCGTTATTGGTACTCTGAATTCCGGATACCTTTTAGAAAGAAATTAGACAACTCTTCAATGGTCAATGAGTCATAAGAGCATATATACCTCCCTTCTGCAGTTGGAAGTTCGAAGAGGAATATGTGTGCCATTGCTACATCATCCACATGCACAATAGAGTTGTTGACGAGAAAAGGATACAATCTTTCATTCCCTGGACAAAATCGGCATAGAATGTTAAATGTGAAAATAGGATTAGATCTTATTCATGGCAACCGGGGGAGTGTTGAATCCACAGGGATTTGGAGAATAATATGTTATATACCTAGTATCAAAGCGAGTGAGCTCCAAACAGAGCCAGGAAACTTGGGACAAATGAATGGACCAACAATAAGAGAAGGAAGAACTGTTACAACATCCAATCGTGTTGCTGTCCGAACTCGAGCACCGCCTTCTCTGTCAATGTCTTGGAGATTCCATATGACCATCCAAATATCTTCAAATCTCTTATTAAATCAACATCACTCCAGAAACTTTCATCCATAATATCCGCACCGCTTTGTTGTCATAACAGTTGCTACACTAGAGGTGTAAACAACTCTCTTGACCGTCTTGGAGTCTAAGCAAGCCTTAACGATGGCCATTGCACCAGCGATGGATCTATCGGTCACCACTTGCTCTGGTTCCCTATCCTCAAAGTCTACTGGTGTAGCAACATGGAAGACACCTACGCATCCTTCTATAGCCAATCGAAAGCTCTCGGGGTTGCTCAAATCCGCCGAAAAGATCTTTAGATTTTCAGATGCTCTCGGTAAATCTGTGAGGAAATTAATATCTCTCTTGCCATCTTGTTAAAAAAAGAAAAAATTGTAAGAACAACAATTGATACTTCCTTTCATCAATGGGAGAAATGGAAAGCTTCCCTTAAGCCCTACATCAGGCTATAAGTATTTAAGCCCAAACATACATCCAGCTCACTTTAAGCATCATGCATGCAATTGAAGGATCATGGAATATAATCTTGGCAATACAAAGAACATATCTAATACCTATCAAGCGTTCTAAGAAAGAACTGAATGAACTTAAGGACTAACCTGCAAGGCCATCTCTGATTGTGGTATGCACAGTGTAACCATGTTCCAGGAGTCTCATGACCAGCCATGATGCCAAGAAGCCCGTGCCCCCAGTTACACATACGGTTCCGCTTCTATCTTCCATTTTATGTTTTCTTTGTTGCGTCTGATAAGGTACAACTTTCAGGTAATGGTTTTATGCATAGGAACAACTTAGGCGACTTTTGGTCCATTTTTGTGTAAAAGGGCATTTTTTATTTTTTTAATCTTTTTCTAGAATTTCTTAAAGTTACCAAATAATAATTGAAATCATATGAATTATAAAAATATCATGGTATATTATTATGATATACATTTTTTTATACTCTTATAATTAATCGTTATTATAGTATTTTAAGGATAAATTTTAGAAAAATTGGAAGGAAAAAGTTGACTATGTGTACAGCTAAATTGTTTCAATACTTGCGACAGATGAGCCAATTTTCAAACGCATCATTATTTGATTGTGACAGAGGAGCAACCCTAGGGACAGCGGGCACTTAGTAACCATAGGATATGGACAACTGAAGACAACCCATTGGTTATATGAAGATTACGCATGATCATCTTTTGGACCATATACTCCTATAGGTAAGCATGATAAATACACCTGCGATTTCGTAAGCACGCGGATTTAGCACGGCAAACACCACACAAAAGATAAAGACAACAGCATAAACATGAGCGGATCGACACGTGACACGTGAGCCATACAAAATAAGTGGATTGGTATATAAAATAGGTGAACCAATACATAGACTTCTTTTTATAAATAATAATATAAAAAATAGTAATTTGTGTTTTTTCAATTTACTATAAATTTTATTTTATTAATATAATTTTTTTTGTTTTATTATTCTAATTAAATCTATTTATCTTCTCAATTAATATAATATCTTTAGTATATTTTACTTTTCTAAAATGATTTCATATTAACATAATAACTTGAAATTTTGTTAGCAAATAAACAAATGAAATATTGAATAATAATAATTAAATTATATTCCTAAACTTGCTTAATTATTTATTTAGAATAATTGAAAATTATTAAATAAATCAAATTAATAAATAATTTGGGATTGGGGAAAAATTAAAATTTATTAATAATACTTTTTAGTTTTTGCAAGGAGATTGTTAAAAAAAAAAAAAAAAGATCATGAAGCATACACTCTCCACTTCATTTTTTATCATTTCATCGTAAATTCCTCTAGCCTCATCCTCTTACGACTGCAACAATGACTCCGGTGGTGACAATGACAACAACACCCTCCTTCTTGATCCTAAGTCATTATCCTTGGCCACCAAATACGTGGGTTCGTTTGCTTCCTGTCATTGGTATCAACCCTATCTTTCAAGTACATGCATGCTTCAATGATTTCCACATTTAGCCCATGGCATTGCAGATTAAGGACTCATCTGCTCGAATTGAAAGATGACTCTAATGAAACTCTTGAAGCTAGAAGAGTTGAAACATTCCTTGCCACTATGGAAAGTACCGACATCAACATAAGCTTTGCCTTCATGGAGGATCACTTGATGACCAGAAGCCACTACGCCCCTTACCACGCCCTGTCGTAGCAAGGCAATCCAACCACAATCTACACGGGCTTTGCCGCCCCCGCCCGCCCCCCCCCCCCCCCCCCCCCCCCCTTCCCCGGCGTGTGACCCAGATCCCATGAACAGAAATGACCACACCCTCCACCACGGGTGGTGGTCCTTCTACAGCAAACACACTTTTACACTTTACAATTTTTATACACTTAACTGACTCCATTGTCTTGCACCCACCTAACACACTTATACATCATACAAAGTCTCAAATTGATTATCCACTCCTTCAACTCTCCAATCCATCTCTATTTTCCACATCAAACCACTAACCAACAACCAACCATCAACTTCAAGTTTTATAACTTTAAACCCTCACATCATAAATCTACTCGACAAAACTAGTAACTAAGGCTCAAACCATCTATATCAGTCATCAACCAACAACAACACAAATTTTACACTACTCAAACAAAACAATAAAGGCAAAGCATGAGTTAGCTTACCTATACTTGCTTTAACTTGAAGATAGAGGCTTAACTTGTTGTTCTTAATGATTTGAGAGAAGAAGTAGAGTTTATGTTCCCTTCTTCCACTAGCCAAAGATATTGAAATCATCTCCCTTCTCCCTCCTCTCCATCTTGTAGTTCTTCCTCTTTAAGTCACTGTACCTTATACGTTAGTATGTCATTAAAGATTTTCTTAGAACTCCCACGAATGCTCCCAACATCCTAGGAAATTTTTTTATTTCTCTTGGAAAACCACCAAAATAAGTGACTGTTAGTTTGATGTGGTTAGGATGGTTGTGGAGTCGCCCAATCATGATACCAATACAAGTGTTTGAACAACTTCGTTGCTCTAGTATCAAGACTTGATGCATATGTTTTGAGATCAGCCACACCAATATTCTTATAGAATTCCTTAAAGAGTGCTTTAGTAGCATGGAGTTTATATCGTGGATCTAGCATTGTTACAACATGGAAGAGTGGGGGATAAGGGACAAAATATTTCTGAACCTTATCTACCATTGTAGATATAGTGGAGACTAGATCAAGATTGCGACAATAGTCACTCAGCACATCCGATATATCAACCAAGTCTAGAAGTATGGAATTGTTAGTGGGGTAGTAGCAACTAGACAAATGTTGTGTTGAGTCAAGAAATGCTTTGAGGATTTCTTTAATTACACATATTATTCTCCAATCCCGCTCCTCCACTAGACCTATGTGAGGATTAACGAGATTGAGCAAAGTAGTGTACAAACAAGTGAGATCCCTTTTGTACTTTAATGCTCGATTAAACATTTTGAATATAGAAATGGTCTTACAATCAACCATTAGCATCTCTTCCTTTAAATTGTGTATGTTGACAAATTCCAAATACTTCTATTTATACCTCTTTGAAACATGGAGACAATTGATTGCATGGTATATATTTTCATTGTGCATGTCTAGGCCACAAGTTTCAAGGCCTTCTTGCATTGCTAAATTTAGTATGTGGCAAACACATTAGATGTGGGAGAACTTCCCATCGCAAATTGGTTTAATGCTTGCTTTAGATACCGAATGAAAGCAGTGTTGTTTGATACATTGTCGAATGATATACTGAATATGCTATGTACATTGTACGATCAAAGGGTTAAAGATGTTATTGACAATTTCTAGTCAATATGTTTTTTCTCAAAACGGTTAGAAAGAGATAATCCGCTTATGGATCAAGCATTGATCATCTATCCAGTAAGCCATGTATAGTTGTCCTTTATAGCATGGAGCAGAGACTTCCATATATCTAATGTGATGGAGAAGTTGCACAAGCAAAACCAAGTTCATTATTTGAACTGGAAAAGCATGTCATAATTAGCATATAATCTCAAAAATGTCATAAACAAGAAATTTAATTTAAAGGATCCTACCTAGAAGGAAGGCTTGATAACACTTCCTTAAGGGCTTGATGCTTTCTAGAAAAACGTCCATTGTATCATTTTTCAATGTTTGTCACCCTACATGCTCATACTAGGGTAGCAAACATCCCGATGCCCATCTACACATGGAATGATATATTCATAACTTTTATGTAACGCCTTAACTTGTTGGCAATTACAACCCCACGTGTCTCTTTTTTATAGGACACGCAAAGGCTATAACAATCTAATTCACAATAAAATATATAAATATATATATATATAATATAATCTCCATAAACTCTCTCAAAGGGTATATCAGAAGGTTCAAAACTTGTATAATATATAAATAAAAATCTCTCAAAAGATCCTGTATAACATAACAAAGTTGGCCTAAACCTAGGCCAACCAAATTCAAGATAATTTTAACTCTACTTATTACATAATAATGCTTCATATCCTTAAAGGATATTCAAAAAATTAAAATTCCAAAGTCTTTCAAAAAATATAAAATCTTTAATATTATTCCAAATTCTACAAAAGATCTAAAAAAAAAAATTCTTCTAATCCTATATCTGAATCTATTCCTTAGCAGGATATTCTGGACCATTACGCCTTCCCCTTGATCTATGTACAAATCATATCCAGATATATCATGTACTATGTTATCTTCACCTATACCTAAAAAATAAAAGGAATGAGCGGAATGCCCAATACTCCAAACCACAAAAAAATGCATATGCATACGCAACATATATATCAAATGCAACTTATTTTAATGCAACCAATCAAATTATTATCTTTAATAAGCCATCTAAACAACACAGTTCAAAACTATGAATCCCTAGTCCCAAACTTAAAGTAGCTCAGACCCTTGAAAATCAACCAACTTTTGAAAATAAGTAATTATATACATATATTGGTGAATGGGTACTCCCCAAATACCCGCAACCATACTGTCAAATCACCTAAATCTACTAGAATCATCTCCAAGTGCAACTCCACTAGGGACAACAACACACAAGGATCATCAAGGTACCACATCAATCTCACTGTCTGCCAGGTCTTTACTAGTCATAGCTAAATACACCCAGTAGACAAATTAATTAAGCTGATTAAATTTAGATTGATTATTAATATGTTCCTATAACAAAACAAATAGAATACTAAACCTATAAGCACATACAACAAACAACGAATGGTTGTCACACCCCAAAGGGTACTCTAAACAAGACAGTCTGCCACGCTCGATATCTAAACTCAAGTACGACAACCTTAGTCGCTCCATGAGTTTAAACACCGGGTGCAAGGCTCACGTCAACATATAGGGAACCATATTTTGAATCGAAATAGCTTAAGGAGACATACATAGCAATAAGAATGTAAATCATAACAGTTATAACCAGGTTTAATCTATTACATGATCTAAGGGGCATACCCTCGACAAAATATTAAGAATTCTTAAGTTTTCAAAAGTCTCTTACAACAACCATCATATATATCAATTAAGGAGATCTAACTAGAAGTCTATGCCTATAGCTAGGTCCCGACTTCTTCAATAGTTCCTTAAGTTCCAAAAGCTATACCTGGGGAACGTGACCTCTTAGAAATAGCCATAAATATTCATACTGTAACAGAAAACTATGGGGGTATAAGCTTACGAGCTTAGTGAGTTTCACTTTCAAAATTAAATGCTCAACAAGTACTATATAATAGATAAGTTATATTAACAACCATATGAAATGCACAAGCACATAAACATATAATACATAAGACCATCCGGAAGTCTTATGTTGAATGGATTTGTACCCTCCATTCGGGTTTAGGTGTTTCAGGCCCATACGACCATAGATTTCAATTTTTCTCATTTATACTGTGGTTGATACAGGTGCCTACCCACACACATTTTTAATTTCGGCCTTTACGCCAACATTTCAATTTCCGACCATTACGCTAACATTTCAATTTCCGACCATTATGCCAACATTCAAGTTTACAGGCCCCTCATTGCGTAGCTATTATGCCTTCTTCCCACAAAAGCATAATAACCTATGCAATGTGACTCACATATGATATACATGATCAATTTGATTATAAGATCATGGCATATTAATTAACAATTTATGGGTGATCGTAGATATTACAGACACGTTAATTCTATACTAAATCATACAAATATTTACAACAAGCTCATTTCGATATTCTTAACATCAATTCACCCAAGTAGAACTCATATACACCCCGTCAAATTTTTATCTTGCTCTAATTCTAATGCCACTAACACTACAAGCATAATGACAAGCATAGAATTTAAAGATAGTGAACTCACTTTGCCATGGTGCTAAAATCCACTTAATCGTAATATTTCTCGGAAAGGTCTAGTCCATCTCCCGAGTCTCCTAATCAAAAGAAATAATTCTAATGAGTATTTCTATGAAGTTTGAATGAATTTATAAATTCTATTTTAACAAATTCGTCAAAATTGGTCTAAGAGGAAATTCCAACTTAAAACGGCCATAACTTGATCATTTTAACTCGGAATTTCGCATATTATATATTGATTTCTACCTATTCAACGAGAGCTATCTATTTCTAGAGTTAATTCCAACAAACAAGGTCGTTTCGTCCATGAACAATAGAGTATAGAATACTATACGAATTCCTCATTCCACAATTCAACTCCTAATTTCAAACCAAGCATCATACTAAAGCTTTGATAGATACTTAGCTATCATTATATCTTGTAAGACTCTATTATATACATATATAACTCAATATCATGCATGATTCATGGGTGTTGGTAATTTTAATTTATCATGTACTTAGATAATGTCAAATAAGAAGTATAGGTGTTACTTTCTTAGCTTTGTTTCTACAAATGCATCATGTATATATGCAATACCTACAAGCTATTATCATGAAGGTTATGAGATGAACTATCTATATGTATATTCTTAATAATATAGTACCAAGAATTCTTTTTGAAAAACTTTTGCTTTGCAAAACTTTTGAAATTTACGAGACTTAAAAAAAAGTAGTCTTTCTTCTTGTAAAATCACACTTGCTTTTATCAAAACTTAACCTTGATGACCTATATAGCCGACACCCTTCATTATTTCAATAAAAACCTTCATTTTTGGGTTAAAAAATAGATTTTTAAATAGGTGGTTTACCTAATTACGAATTTTATAAAATTTTAAAGAATGAAAACATTGTTTAATCTATTCTTTGATACCATTCGTTGTTTTAGGATTATACTTTGATAAACCTCTCTTATCCTTATAAAAAATTAGGTCTTTATTACATGTATCTCCTAGGACTTCCATTTTTCCATAAAAATCATCATTTTGGCATTTGAAAATAGATGTTTAAATAGTGGCCATTTTCAAATCCGAATTTTAAAAATTTCATTTGATATTGTTTTCTTTGTAAAACTCATTTAGTCTTTCAAAAATCATTTCTTAATCAAACCTACTCCTTAAGGCTTTCTTTTCTTTGATAAAAATCTTGTTTTGGAGTTAAAAAATGGGTGTTTACACTTCAAGCTTCCCTTATTATGAATTTAAAAATTGTTATTGAGATTGAAACATAACTTTTGTAATTTTTTTCTTGTTTTGAAAATATTCCTTGGTAGATCTAAGCTTTATTCATCAAACTCACTCATTTATGATATATATTTCCTAAGTCCTTCATTTTTAATTTAAGATATGTAAACCCCGGTTTTTAGTAACCAAGATAACTCGAGAACCGGAAACCAAAACCCTAAACCGGAATAGCTTAAGATTGGAGTGAGAACTAGGAACCTTAAATCCGGCTTTTCCTCGGTTTCCAATTAAGAAACTTTTATAAGAAAATTTAATTTTGAATATAGTTCTTAATTATATTTCAAACCAAGAAAAGATCAGATTTTGAGAAAATTTCAATTCCGGGCTTTCCCGAGACCCATTACAGAAAAACGTGCCCCGGAACTTGAATTTCAAAAATTTACTCATGAATACTCATTTAAATCGAAATTAAATAAGGATTTCAAAAATATAAATTTCATAATTTTTTGGTTTATGAAAAATACAGTTATAGCCTTTTTATTCGTATTTTCTTACTACCGGTAATTAAGTTGTCTTGATTACTTATCATTACTATTCACAAGTACAACCTATTACTACTCACAAGTACACCCTACTCTTACATCCTTACAACCACTCAATTTCATTTTCTTTTCCAAGGATTAATTGTCTCTAAATAATTATTACAAGTTATGACACTTAATGCACAAATCTATCAAAACAAATTAAATAGAAAATCAAATTTCCCTTCCATAAATCATGGCCGGCGTGATCCCCTAATTTTTGCCCCCATTGTATAATTTTTTTTTATTTATTTTATCTCATTTAACCTAATTTCATTTTACATATAAACCCCATTTTCTCTCTCTCTTCATTCTTCTCATTTCAAAACTTCCAAAAGGTGAAAACACTCTCTTTTCTCTCCCTCTCACACTCCTTGCCGTAAGCCATATGGCTCCCCCACACACACACAACTTTTTTTTTTTTTCTTTTCCATTTGTCTTCTATTTACTCTTAAGTGAAAGAACTTTACTTCTTTATCTTTAGATCCTTGTAATGGTAAGGATATTCTTGGATATTTCCATTGAAAGGTCCCCATGAGCTCTTGCTAGGGACAAGGAAATATCAATACAAGAATACCAAACCATCACATAGTAGATCTTGCATTTAAACAAGCTTTCATGCCATGAGCTTCATGTTCATCCATCTAAAAGTGTTTTGAACAAAAGATCTTTCATAAAATGTAGTTTTATGTTTTCAAAACCTATTTAAGCATTTAAGATAATTGATCTATCATTTTACCATTCATATTCATGTAGGCATTTAAGATCTCATCTTTATTTTGAGTTTTTGTGCATTAATGGTCATCAATACTTGTCTTGAGTAAATAACCTTGCTAGTATATAGATCTATAGGTAGATGAGTTAATGAAACCAAAAAGAAAACACTTTCAAGGAATGGAATAGGGTAAATTCGGATGACATAGGAAACCTAGTCTAAAAGCCCTTTTTATCAACTTCAAAACATGTATTTTACAAGAAAAATGAAGCCTATAGATGATAGACAATGTTTGATGATATTTTTCATGAGTTTAAATGAGTTTTTACCAAAGAAAATATTTAAAACAAGAGATGAAGTCTAATAGAAGTTTTGAGTTGAAAGTCTTGTAAGCAAAATTCGTAATAATGAATAGATAGTTAGAAAACACTAGTTTTCCAACTTCAAAAATGGTATTTTCTTGAATAAATGGAGTCCTTAGGGTATAGGTAAAATAAATACCTAAAGTTCTAAGTATAAAATGCATTTTTGTTAAGAGAATCAACTTAAAAATAAATTTTGCTAAATTCGGATTTTTTGAACCATCCTATAAAGACTCACTTAAAAGTTGACGAATGAAGATTTAATTAAAGAAATAAAGGCCTTAGGATATAGTTAATATAAGGGTCAATTTTTCTTTAGAATAAATGGATTTTTCCTAAGAAAAATCCTTACAATAAGTAAGGGTGACCAAGTGTAGCAAATTTATTTGTTAAACAATGGCATAAAATAGTGTCCTAAGATAAAGGTTATTTAAATTCTTTAAATCTAAAAAAGTTATAAGAACTTAGGCACCTAAGAGTTCATATCATGACATTCATAATAGGAAAATTCATTACCATGGCATTTAGTTTCATTTTTTCACTTACAAATCTCAAGAGCATTCATGAAAATCGCATTTTCGGAATCAACATAACCGCTGGACAGAACTGATCCTTCATTTTAGAGAATTAAATGTTTTCAAAATTTGATTTAAACTTCATATTTAGAAATCTCTTTCGAAGTAGATAGAAATCGATATAAAATTTGTGAAATTCCGAGTTAAAACGACCAAGTTATGGCTATTTTAAATCGGAACTTCGGAAATGATGCGAATTTTGATTTCACTAAGTTGTCTTAGAGTTTTTGGTGTTCTTAGATGGTAGAATACTTATTAGGTATTTCTTTTGTGATTAGGTGAATCCGAGGACGTCGAATCCTTACCTCCGGACTATTACTATTAAGAGACCGGTGAACCCATGGCTGAGTGAGTTTCTCTTCCCAATTCATTTATTGTATGTGCTTGATAAATTAGCGCACTAGAATGTAGGCCAAATAAATTGAATATGTATGATGGGAATAATGGAAATTTTATTTGATGATGATATGAGAATTCAAAATAAGAATATCGAAACCGGGTGATAAATTCTGGTTGTGTAGTTAGTTACGATGTATTGTTTGAGAAATTGTTTGATCGCCTGAATAAAATGACTTAATCAACTATTCGGACTAATGCCAAATTCTGACATATGCATATCATAATAGGAAGGAGCATTAGCATTGTTCGGTTAATCGTGATCCATAAACGAGATTAATTGTTCGGTTAATCTTGATCCATAAACGAGATTTATTGTTCGGTTAATCGTGATCCAGAAACGAAATAATAGGTTACTCGTGAACCATAAACGGCATAAAGTTAGTACCGCAGTATTCGTTAATCTGCTAACCCGGGATAGAGGCGCAAGTCCATCCACATATGATTTCCGATAGTCATATGTATGTTGTTCTCATGTGTTTGGTGCATACACTTGCTTGTTTAATCACTTGTTTGAATTGTTGTGACATCAATGTTATTGTGGAAGATTTCACTCACTAAGCTAGTTAGCTTACGTCCCTACAGTTTCTTCCTTTTGCAACGACCAAATTTATGGCTTAGGCAGCGTGACCCGACCGTATAGATACAAGAGCTAGAAGTTTCCCCTAGAAGTTGGAAATTCTGTTTAGACTTTCATAGGAAACTTTTAAGACTTTGGATGACTGTATAGGGCCACTAATTATTCTTTTGCGAGGGAATGCCCCCTAGTATATGTAATGTTTAATTATGCTTCATGACTTATATCCTACTGCTAGTGTATGCCAAGTTAAGCTTTTATCTCCATTTGGATTTGTATTCTATTGTCGTAAAGGTACGCCTTACATCTATATGAGACCCCTGAAGGACTAAGGCGGTAATTCAGGAATCTTGTATGGCATGTGGTGGACTGTTACGTATAGGGTACCCTATGGGGCATGACAAGATACACATTTTAAAGTTGAAAAATAGCTTTTCTAAATAGGGTTCCTTTTTTATCCGAATTTTCAAAAATTATTTTTATTGAAACTAAAGTAGATCTTGAGCTTTCTAATATTTTCCTACTATCATCATGCTATTATAAGTTATTTATGAATATAAAACGAAAACCCAATGCATTTGTGAACTCAAAACAACTAGATCTAGTTTATTATACTAGTTATAAATGCATGAACACTGTGTATATTATGTGGATATCGCTAGATGATGAATATATGCACAAAATATTAATAATAACAACATATCTTAATAATAAAACAAGATAATAGCAAAAGTAGTCTTAAATAACAAGATCTACTATATTGTGATGGCAAGGATCTCATGTTCAAGTGTTTCCACATCCCTAGCTTAAAGCTCGTGAGGATTTTTGAGTGGAATCATACATGATTGATCTTGCCATTACATGTTTTTAAGATAATAAAATGTAGATCTATTACCTATTTAGTGTTTGGATCAAGAAAACTTGAAGAAATAAAAAATGTGTGTGTGTAGAGAGAGAGGGACATCACGGCATGTAAAGGAGAGGGAGAAAGGGTTTTGTAAAAAAATTTTCTAAAGTGAAAAGGAAGAAAGAGAGAAAATGAAATGAAGTTGACATAAAGATATATATATATATATATTATATAAATAAGTGGATTAGAGTTTGCTTTGATTTAACAAAAGAAAATAAAACAAATTGGAGAGAGGGAAAGAGGGAGAGGGGGCACCGGTTTTGCACAAAGGAGAAAGAGAGATGTGTGTTGTGTAAGTTTCAAAATTAAATAAGTAATTTAAGTAGTAAAAGTTATATTGGAAAAGTAAATTGTAAGGAAAATGATGAATAGTAGGAATAGGTTGTAAGGATAGAAGAAATAGGTTATGGGTAGTTGTACTTGATGAATAGTATAGAAGAATTCAAAAAGTAGATTATACATTTAAAGTACCAGTAGTAATTAAAATACGATAAAAAGGTTATAACGTAACTTTTATAACCCGAAAAATTATATAACTGATATATTTGCAAATCTCATGAAATTATGAGTCTAATGGATTAATATCATATTTAATATCTCGAGCCCCGAGACACGCTTTTCAAAGTCTGTATCCGATCGAGTTCGAAATAGGTCGAAAATTCGCTAATCTTATCTTTTTAAGCATCCTAGTATTATTACGAACCAAACTATATTGTCCACTCCTATTTCGACTCCCTGGTTTAAGAACACGAGATTGCTTGATCTAAACTGCTAGGGCTAGGGATTTGTTGACTTAGGATTTCCGGTTGACTTTCTGGTTTAGGATTTGAACTTGATATTACCCTAAAAATTAGGGGTTTACAATGGTTTTACCTTCTCAATTTTAGGAACAAATCTTCAAAACTACAATCTCCCTTAACAATAGCCCATAATCTCCAAATTTCTTGATGATATAATATGAATGGAAACAATTAAAAACTTCAACATGAAACCGAAATCTAACATATCCAGTTTCTCTAAAACTCTAACCTTTTAAGGAAACTCCAAAATAGCACCTTCTTCCTATATCATTTTCCTAAAAAATTGCAATAAAACAGACCTTACTCTAAAAACCCTAATTTGAAATATAACAAGAACAGACATTTATCATCTATAATACATCTTACGTCAAATCTATGATTGAAAAACAAACTTACTTTGATTAGATTCTTAAATCTATATTGCTCTCCTAAAGATTGGATCTTGAACAAGAACTAGGTTTTTCTCTTAAAATCCCTTCAAAAATCAAACAAAAACCCTAAACAACATGTTTGATGCGTAAAGAACTTGTAATAAACGAGCGAATCCACTTACTCTTGATTATTCCAAGCCCTCCTTTGAATCCACACACCAGGAACAGAAAGATCAAGCCTTAAGGTCACTCTGGAGAACAAATAGTTGAATAAAACAAGACAATTCTGAACTCTCGCCAAAAATCCTATATATAGATTTTAGTCTTATGCCGACCCAAAGCCGACGGCTTTGGTGTGTATGCCGGTGGCCTTAGTGTGTAAGCCGATGGCCTTCTCGCTGGCGTATGGCCAAATTCCTTAAATTTTCTAAAACTCCAAAGTTATTGTTTAAACCGATGTCGTACATGTTTAGGCCGTCGTCCTTTATCAAAAGCTGGCAGCTTTAATGTCAACTTTGATTGTATTCATCCAAACTTTGTCTTGTGACTTCCTCGCATCCAAAACCATCTGTTGAAAGATAAAAATACCCCTTTTAACAACACTTTATTACAATTTTATCCTTCAATATAAATTATATTTGTATATTACAGTTCATCATTTCCACTAGCTATTCCTATGCTTCTCTGTTGTTGAATTGCCAGTCAACAAGATCAACTCTCTCGTTACTAAAGCAATGGTCATTAGTATGGTCTTCAACCAAAACATGGCCTTCAGACACATATGATTCAATGTTTCGATTCAAGTGTCATGTGTCATTATAGGACTTACATGACAATTTATTGCCACAAGTACGACCAATGGAAAATTTAACAAGTTCTACATCCAAAGCGGTTTCTATGGGCTCAAAGAAGTACTTCCACATGGGTGCAATCTTTTTCCTAAGACGTTTAAAGTACCACTAGTCATGATAGAGCCTATGTTACTCTGCGATAAGCTAGATTGGTTAGCTAGGGTGAAAGTTGTTGCTTACAAATAGAAAATAATTAGAGTAAATTATATAATTGTGATAAAAGAAAAGTGATCACAAGAAAAAGTTACCCTTTCATCATTCTCACTCACCATGAAAGGTGGTTGTATAGCTATTGGTGGTGATTGGAAATATCTTACTATAGATATTTCTCGCTAGGAATATATTCAGACATTGGGGCAAGGACATCAGTACTGAATATCCAGGATAGCCTATCTTGGTCATCTAGGTGGTATATCCTAGCAAAGTGTTTGGAATTTGATTATCGAAAACCCACAAGTCATTAAAGTCGTTAAAGTTTGGCACATTGCTTGGAGCGTTGTTGTTACCGGCCATTTCAAGCTTAAACTGGGCAAGTATGTTGGAAAAACTATTGCTTAGGGACTTTAGCAGGAGTAAACTATGGCAAGAAAGCTTTAAACCAACTGAAAATAGCATGTGGGGCAAGAGAAGATTATATGTAGTGGGAAAGCAACATGGGCACGCTGAGGGCTAAAGTGTCCACATTAGACTAACTGCACACGTGGCCACAGTGGAAGCAATGGGGTCATGTTTAATTCCTATCGAAATAATTTTTTATGGGTAAGAAACAAACGTGGGTATGTTGTCCCTCCATGTAGCCATTGTTATTTAAAAAAAAAAAATTGTCGTGGTGACATCTGATTCCCATCTAAATAATTTTTCTATGGGTGGGAACACCCAATGTACCCACACCTTTTTTTCAAGAAAAAAAAATCAATCTGGGTATATTGACGAACAATATGCCCATATTGGCTATGAAGTGCCTGCATTCAAGACAAAGTAGAAACCTTGGTTTTAGCCAATGTGAAAAAAATTTGAATGTTAGGGTTGGTGTTCTTGTGTTTAATGCTAATGTAGGCATGTTGGTGCCCACTATTCAAATTTTTTTTCAGCGTTAGACACAGTGTGCCCACATCTCCTTTAAAGTGACCACATTGACCCTAATGTGGGCATATTAGTGCCCAACGTTATAAAAAATATTCGTACGTTGGATACCAATGTGCCCACATTGGGTACCAACATTTAAAATCATGTTCACATCTATAAATAAATCTGGGGATGTGAGCACTTCCATCCACACTACAACTCGTCTTCCTCACTTCTAAATACCAAATCCTTTCTTCCACTTCTATTGAAGCCTTCTATAACCTACATTTACTATAAATTATGGAAGGTGTGAAACTTCATGTTTTCATAGCAAAAAACACAAAACATTGCCACCGAAATGTACAACCTCACCTTCTTTGGCTTAGCAACATAGTATCCACTTGCCTACCCTGACCATATAAGCATGGTACGACCAAGATTTTTGTTCTCGATCCACCTTTGTGGGTAAAGATTATGATATGAATGGGTTAAACCAGTGGTATAACTTCATTGGTTTCGAACGAAATATACGTTGATCTCATTCATTTATTTTACTCAAATGCCACTATCAATGAGATCATAGAAGATCCTAATGTGATTCCTTAGGCAGATACAAAGTGCTAAACTTCAGCCTTGATCATCACTTACATATTTTTTAGTGTACTTCGCATTAGGTTGTTTCATTAATGGTTTATCCAATCAAAATAACGGGGGCAACAAGTTGTATAGAAACCGGGATATGACCTACACGTTCCACTAGGCATGTAATGTAGCTAATGCTTCAATATGTGTGGATGAGAGTTAGAGTGAATGACTTGGGCTGGCTTGTTAAAACCATATAGAAACAAGCAAACACGAAGTTAAAGTATTTCAAAAATTTATAAAAAGCTAATAAGTTCTATTTAACTTCAGTTGTAATCAACAACATTAGGTAAGTGTACTTACCGAAGTATTAGAGAAAGTATTAGGTCGCATTCCTTAGGGATTGTCAACATCTATCTTACTCACTTTTTATCAATTATCTAGCCAAAGAAAAAAATTAGCAAATCATAACAAAACCAAAGAATAAACTAAGGTTAATGCTAAAACATTTGTATATCTTTTCATAGTAAAATTAATAATAAGTTTGTAAATGCAAGATGAGACTTAGGATTTGCTTCACCAATTCCTTATCATGTGATCTCTTAATGAACTCAAAGAGTTGTTTTATGGATATATTTACACTGTTGGACTCACTAAGATTAGCTAAAGCCTCCCTCAAGGCCAAATACTCTAAATCTAGATTAGACCACCGAAATCTTTTCTCAAGCTATCAGCAATTTAGGTCCGCATAAAGTTTAGGAATCCTTTGTTTAAAAGCCCATTTGGAAAATTTAAAAACAAATGATACAATATTCCACCATCCCTCTCTCAAGGTGATTATGAGCAATTTCATTATTAGCCTAGATATATTCAAAAGAATGATTTCTTAATCTAGTTAGTTGAAATTAGATGTGGATCTAAAAGGTGTGCATGCATTTAAACCCATGGAGTTAAGTTTAAGCTACTAATTACAAATATCCAATCAATAATCAATTGAAAAGTGCATTAGAAATCACATGAATCGGGATTTTGATTCACAAGCCTTAGGTTAAGATGATTATTTCTCCATAGATGCAAACATTAAGTGTAGATTCAAGAGAAATAATATGGAATTAAAAATGAATATTGCATATTAAGCTCAGACTCTAGCAATTGCAAACAATGGGTTAAAATGATTTTACCTAGAAAACTTCAAATTCTTTAGTATGAAGAAATAATTCTTTTGCTAAAGATTTCTCTCTCTACTTTATGTCAGTAATTTGTTACATATGGTACTCTTCTTATTGGACATTTGTATATGTTTATTTATAGGCTACGAGCAAAGAAATCATGAAGATTTTATTCTTTGTTGTGGCAGATTCTTTGTAGTGGAAACCATCCTTATTTTCATGTGGGCGATGCTGAGCCAACTAATTCACAACAGCTAAACAAGGTCACTTTTCTCGAGTCTAATCCAAGGCTCGAAGTTTGGCAGGGGTCTAAGCCATATTCTTTTCTTGAGAGGTTCGAATTTTGGCTAAGCTTCAATCACGAGTGAAATCTAGCACTCAACTTTGGGGCGTAGTTAAAGCTGTATCATGAAGTCCAATGCTCAATCATCTCAGTGTAAATTGAGGGTCAAGTCGAGGGCTCGATTTTAGGTGCAACTAGGAAATTTGCCATGTTTTACCTTGTAATTTTTCCCTTGATAGGCATTTTTTTATGGCCTCCATCGAAATCTGTCTTTGAACTTTAATGTTGTTTTACTTTAAATCTGATATAAAACACTTTATTTCTTCTTTTCTTGATCTTAGAAGTTAAAAAACAACATTTAAATAATAAAAGCACAAAATTCATAAGAATTTATCCAAGATTATATCAAATAAGGTCTAAATTCCTATAAATGGTGAAATGATAAACACCAATCATAAGAAATCAAATAAAATAAGGTCAATAAAATCCAATTGGGTTCACGTACAGATCTAAATTGCAAAATTTTTCATAATTCCCAAACTAACCCCAAACAAAAAACCTAAATTTTGATAATGCAAAAACAATTCAAATGTTGAAGTAAATTGAATTATAATTTAATAATAGTTCTTTAAATGAAAATTTTACAAGAAGAAAAAACACTACAAATAAAGCCTTTGTTTTTGGAAAACTGCAATATTGTCCTTAACCGGGTTATGGGGTAAATTAGAACTTGAAATTTAATTGAAATAGATAAAAAGAATTTATTAGAGAAATTTAATCATAATTTATACCAAAGATGTATAACAAGTCCTAAACTAATTAAATTGCCAAATTCTAGTACATGTAAAAATAAATGGTATAGATAGTGCCATGTGACAACATGAAACAAAAAGAAGAAAAATCCTAGACTTTTTCCTCCCCAAAATTCGGGCGGCTACCTCAACACCCCTTAGACACAAACCACCACCATTCCCCTTCCCCCCCCAAACCCCTCTTACGTTCTCCTTTTCTTCATTTCTTCTTCACTAAAACCTCCGTAAGACCCTATCATGATCCTCAATAGAGAACTAATAAGTTTACTCTAAAATCACCGTATCACATTTGCACTTAAAGCAAGAAGACCGCCTTGTAAGTCAAAGATTGTAAGACTCTAATTACTTATTCTCTCAATATGTTATACATATATATATATATATATGAGAAAAATAGTTTTGGATACCGATATTTCCATGAAATCATAAGGACCATAGAGAATCGAATACCTTATCAAAGTTGAAACAAGGTGAAGCAACTTACGTTATCTTTCATCCACTATCAAAGTAGATTACCAAAAAAAAAAAAAAAAACAAGTTTTATATCTTTTTTCTCAACTAAGTTAAATCCATAAACATTTTAATCCTCTAATTATCATAACTTGATCTTTAACATGCTCTACGCTAGGTTTCTATCCTAAACCCAACATTACGATTTTCCTGCAAAACAAACTATTGCAAGGTCACCACAACTAGCTTAGTGAGAATATTCCCGTATTAACATACCTATACAAGTAAATCAATCAAGTTATTAGATAAGTGTATGAGATGCATTAAACACGTGAGCAAGTAATACACATGATTAACTGGAAATCATATGTTGAATGAATTTATGCCCTCCATTCGGGGTTAGGAGTTCCGGCCTATACAACCAAAGTTTGCAAATAATAAATTTTTGTAGTTCTTTTGAGCAACTACTCGCCTTTAAAATGTAATTCATACTGGTCCTTCGCGTGAAAATATCAAATGCAGATTTTTAGGCTCCTATGTACCTTACTACTATACTCTTGTCCTACCAAGAGTATAGTAATAAATACAATATGACTCACTTCTTGCTATGAATGAATTTTAATTAGCATGTTTTACCATGATATTAAATATCTTAAAGGCGATAATATAATTTGTAGACACTTCAATATAGTACTAAACAACAATTTAATTATAGACAATTCAAGCCTTGATATACTTAGTATAATTTCAACTAATATTATAAGGCACATGCACTTTCGATTTTTATCTTTCCTTATTTCTAATGCTTCTATATAAGCATAAACATAAGTACAATAATTAAGGAAATAAACTTACTCGTCTTTAGTGCAATCCTTAGTCGGAGTGGTCATTAAGGAATGGAACATCAAATTCCTTATTACCTAAACAAAAGAAATACCCAAAATGAGTATTTCATATTGATTTTACTTAAATTTCTAATTCTATTGTATTATTCTCATTAAAATTCGGATTATGTGAAATTTCAACTTAAAATGGTTATAACTTACTCATTTTGACTCGGAATTTCATATATTGGATGTCATTTTCTATCTACTTGAAAAGATCTATTTATTTCTAAAATTATCTTTAACATTTAAAGCTATTTGGGTTCCAAATGAGTCAGTATAGAATTGATAAAAAATTCCAACCCTTAAATTGTAATTTTTCTAAGTTCTACATCATCCAAAAATTTTATAGTATAGTATATATATATATATATATATTTGGAAAATCCTTTAATATAAATACATATTTATACATGATTCTAGTGATGTTGTCCCAATAATATTTTTCATAAAATAATTTATTTCAAGATTTTGAAAGATGGGGTTTACAAAATCTCTTTTTAAGTTTTTGGAAAGAAGACTAAAATTTTGAGTTGATACAATGAGTGCCTCCTTATTATAACTATTAATTTCATGTGTCCTTGACTTCATCAAATGAATTTACAATTTAAAAAAAAAAAATTGATTCCTTTGGTTGTTTATTAATTTTATTTTCTAAGTGGGTTTTTAACTAATAAGTTGATTTTAGCTTGACTTGAAAATAAAAAAATTATTTTGTTCTTAGTGTTCATCCAAGTGTTGATGTAAACCATATAAATAAGTTTTAAGAAAATTTCTCTTAACAAAGAATTATCAACATTAAATTTTATAATAAGTTACTTTAATATTTTGGAAGAGGACATAGTTGAATCACTATCCTAAGTCTTAATAAGAATTCTTATAAGTGTTGAAAATTATTTCTCTTGAGAGTTTAGTCATATTTTTGTATGAAAGAAATAACTCACTTTGTTTTGAAATTTGTATTAAAACAATAACATCATTCTATGATCACGCATAAATGTGAACTCACAGTTATGTTATTAGATGAAAAATAAATCTATTTAGAAAATAGAAGAGATAGAAAATTAAATGAGCATATAAGAACAAAATATAGAAGTGTTAAATTGGTGTCAAGGCTTTCTAGAATTTAGATTTGGACAAGTTCTATAAAAAGAAAAGAAAAGCATAAAAAAGCTTAAGAAAAAGAAAAAGAAAAAGAGAAAAATTGTGGAATCATAGATTTGATAACTCAAGACTAGTATTGTAAGAATGTCCACTTAACAATTGAATATTTTCTTTTTTCTTTCTATTTAGATAAAGGTGTATTTACCTAATTATTAGAGATGATTAATTAATGACATGCCTTCCTCGACATTAGGAACTAAGCTTTAATTCCATCTACCTTTATTTACTTCTATTAAGCTTCCCTTTTTTATTGAAATAAATAGCATTGCCATTAATGTCTTTGAAATAAGATAAGAAAATTTTAATAATAAAAAAAATCAAATTAAAGAAATGCATACTTATTATTTATTTGTACTGTTTTTAATTAGCATAAGTAATGAAAGATAGGCCGACTAAATAGTGGGCCTTCAAACTAGCCAAGTTTTATAGGACTGATTATGAAGCATTCCCAAGGAAGTTGATCCATACTTCAATAACACAGCTTGTTTTATGAGGGGAAAAAAATGGAAAAGAAAAAACTCAGTCCCAAAATGAAATCTTCAATTAAATCGTTAAGAAACTCATCACCTTTGATAATTATGATACTTTCTAGAGTTTTTGCCTTACACAAGACCAACACCGCAACCTAATTGCAAACAGCTATTGTAAAAGTGAAACAAAGGAACTAATAACTATTAGGACAATTAAAAAACTATTAGGATAGTCTGTTTTCATTTATATCTTTATTTAAATGATAGGTATAAATATTTCAATTTACATCTTTATTTTATCTGTATTTGATTTATTTAATCTTTTTATAAGAACTATCAACTTTATTTAATTTCTTAATAAAAATTTGCTAGAAAAGAATTTGAAAAAAGAATCTATATCTATGAAAAAAGCTAGTCAAACAGAGAATTAATGAAAGAAAAATTTCCTTTCCTTCTTCATTTTTTTTTTTTGAAAAATTATATAATGAGCAATTTTAAGCATAAGCTCCCTAAAACCAGCCAAATCTTATTGAGCATGTACCAACCTATTGGGACCTATATCCGACCTATAGAAGATCTCAAAATTACTTGAAACATTTCAGATAAACTACATGCCAAATTCAGACTCCGACTTGACTGAACAGATCGGCCTTTAAAAGCACGACAAATTTAACCATCTTACTATTTTTAGCACACTTTCAAAAAATCTCGAAGTATGATTTGATGGGGAAATATATCCCCTAACTTCTATGATGAAATTGTCTCATTAAGCATAGCAACGTAAAAAAACAGTGTCAGACCATGGACCATCGCCCATGACAACTACTCCTCCTCTCATCCATAAATAGGCTTAGAGGTTCTGACTGTTATGCTCTTAAATCCTTCATTAACTTATATATCAAAATAACATCACCTTGATCCTTCGAAATTGCCCTTTATATCTAGATCATCCGGTAAAATTCAATCTCAAACTTGTTCCTTTTTCCCTCATTTTGATCTTGTTGACCTTTAGTGTCAAAGGGTATACCTCTTGACCTAAGGTCATAACTCGGGGGGGTGGGGGTGTGTGTGTGGGTAAAGAAGAAGAAGGCTGTTAATTATGGGAGGGGGTTTCTTCACCAAAAGACTTAAATACCCTAAAAATGATTATATGAATTCCGGGTTACTCCATATATAAAACCAATACAGCAATTGTAGCATGGAAGCCTCCACCATCATCTTTGTTAAATTCCATTGTAACGGTGCTGTTACATTCCATTACGGCGGATGTGCTGTATATGAATACTGACCAGTATGACTGTAGCTGATTTTTGTTATGCTCAATGATCAAGTATTTGTACTTGGACACTTTTCAATGCTGTGGAATGAAATTATATCTGCACCTTGAAAATATATATACAGCAATTATACAAATACTACCTTAGGGATACTCGAACATGTAATAGAGTTGCTTGTTATACGAGAAACACTGATGACGTTTTGGAAGAATTTATTCAAGGACGACATTCTTTAGACATATGTTTATTGAAAGATGCATTCAATGTCATTGAGATATATGTTGCTCTACATATATCCCTTCTCTTTACAGCACTTGATTGCATCGTCAAACATGTCCTCCAATCCATATTTGAACTTGAATCCAGCATCCAATAGCTTTTTTGATGAAACATTAGGATATTTGTGACCCTTAACCTCCTTCAAGGAGCTGCAAAAAGTTCAAACTTAATCAGATCAAAAGCCTTCGCATCCACGGTTAGGAAGAAAATGAGAGAGGTCCGATGGGATGGCAATAACTTACTCTGTTGTTGGTACTCTGAATTCCGGATACCTTTTAGAAAGAAAATCAGACAACTCTGCAATGGTCAATGTGTCGTAAGAGCATATATACCTCCCTTCTGCAGTTGGAAGTTCAAAGAGGAAAATGTGTGCCATTGCTACATCATCCACATGCACAATAGACGTGTTGAGGAGAAAAGGATACAACGCTTCATTCCCTGGACAAGTCGGCATAGAATGTTAAATGTGAAAATAGGGTAGATCTTATTCATGGCAACCGGGGGAGTGTGGATTTGGAGAATGATATGTTATATACCTAGCACCAAAGCAAGTGAGCCCCAAACAGAGCCGGAAACTTGGGACAAATGAATGGACCAACAATAAGAGGAGGAAGAACTGTTACAACATCCAATCCATGTTGCTGTCCGAACTCAAGCACCGCCTTCTCTGTCAATGTCTTGGAGATTCCATATGACCACCCAAATATCTTCAAATCTCTCATTAAATCAACATCACTCCAGAAACTTTCATCCATAATATCCGCACCGCTTTTGTTAGTCATAACAGTTGCTATACTAGAGGTGTACACAACTCTCTTGACCGTCTTGGAATCTAAGCAAGCCTTAAGGATGGCCATTGCACCAGTGATGGATCTATCAGTCACCACTTGCTCTGGTTCCCTATCCTCAAGGTCTACTAGTGCAGCAACATGGAAGACACCTATGCATCCTTCTATAGCCAATCGAAAGCTCTCGGGGTTGCTCAAATCCGCCGAAAAGATCTTTAGATTTTCAGATGCTCTCGGTAAATCAGTGAGGAAATTAATATCTCTCTTGCCATCTTGTTAAAAAAAGAAAAAAATTGTAAGAACGACAATTGATACTTCCTTTCATCATGGGAGAAATGGAAAGCTTCCCTTAAGCCCTACATCAGGCTATAAGTATTTAACCCCAAACATACATCCAGCTCGCTTTAAGCATCATGCATGGAATATAATCTTGCAAATACAAAGAACATATCTAATACCTATCAAGCGTTCTAAGAAAGAACTGGTGAGGACTAACCTGCATGGCCATCTCTGATTGTGGTATGCACAGTGTAACCACGTTCCAGGAGTCTCATGACCATCCACGATGCTAAGAAGCCCGTGCCTCCAGTTACACACACGGCTCCTCTTCTATCTTCCATTTTATGTTTTCTTTGTTGCGTCTGATAAGGTACAACTTTCAGGCAATGGTTTTATGCATAGGAACAACTTCGGCGACTTTTGGTCCATTTCGGTGTAAAAGGGCTTTTTTTTTTTAATCTTTTTCTAGAATTTCTTAAAGTTACAAAATAATTATTGAAATCATATAGATTGCAAAAATATCATGGATATTATCATGATATATTTTTTTTATACTCTTATCATTTATCGTTATTATAGTATTTTAAGGACAAATTTTAGAAAAATTAGAAGGAAAAAGTTGACTATGTGTATAGGTAATTTATTTCAATACTTGTGACTGATGAGCCAATTTTCAAACGCATCATTAATTGAATGTGACAGAGGAGCAACGGTAGGGACAGTGGGCACTTAGTAACCATAGGATATAGACAACCGAAGACAGCCCGTTGGCTATAGGATGACCATATACTCCCATAGGTACGTGGATCTTAAATGGACCACGGTACATGAGGGAGAGTCCGTAAGCATACAGGTCTACCATAGGATTCTAGACACACAAAAAAAAAGAGATAAAAGCATAAGTACAAGCACAAGCATATGTAGATCGGTACGTGACATACAAGACATGCGAAATAAGTAAATCAGTATGCAAAGCAGGTGAACTAATACATGGACTTTTTTTTAAAATAATAATAAAAAAATAATTATTATGTTTTTTTCTACAAATTTTATTCAATTAAATTTTGTTTTGTTTTATTATTCTAATTAAATCTATTCATCTTTTCAAATAATATAATATCTTTAGTATATTTTACTTTTCTAAAAAATTTCATATTAACTTGAATTTTTTTTAGCAAATAAACAAATTAAATATTGAATAATAATAATTAAATTATATTGTTAAACTTGCTTAATTATTTATTTAGAATAATTGTAAATTATTAAATAAATGAATTTAATAAATACTTTGGGATGTGGAAATTTTAAAATTTATTAATAAGACTTTTTAGTTTTTGCAGAGATTGTTGAAGAAAAAAGAGTCATGAAGCATACACTCTCTACTTCATTTTTTTATCATTTCATCCTAAAGTCCTCCGGCCTCATCCTCCTGCTCCTGCTACTGTGACTTCGTGGTGACAATGACAACTCCCTCTCTCTTCCCCTCTCGATCTTAAGTCACTATCCTCGGGCCACCAAATGTGTGGGTTCGTTTGCTTCTCTCATCGGTATTAGCCCAATCTTTCAAGCACATGCATGATTTAATGATTTCCACATTTAGTTTATGGCATTGCGATTAAGGACTCATCTATCCAAATTGAAAGTTGACTCTAATGAAATCGTTGAAGCTAGAGGAGTTAAAACATTCCTTGCCACTATGAAAGCCATATTCTCTTTTTCCACTAGGAGGATATTGAAATCATCCCCCTTCTCCTTGCTCTCCATCTTTTGGTTCTTCCTCCTAAGTCACTACACTCATACACCAATATGTCACTGAAGACTTCCTACGAACTCCACGGCTGCTTTCAACATCCTAGTCAATTTGTTTATTCTCTTAGAAAACCACCAGGAAATAACCATTAGTTTAATGTGTTTAGGATGGTTATGGAGTCGCCCAATCACGACACTAATACAGGTGTTTGAACAAATTTGTTGCTTCGGTATCAAGACTTGATGCATATGTTTCAAGATTAACCACACTAATATTCTTATAGAATTTCTTAAAGAGTGCTTTAGTAGCATGAAATCTATACCGTAGATCTAACATTGTTGCAACATGGAAGAGTGGGGGATGGGGGAAAAAATATTCCTGAAGCTTATCTAACATTATAGATATAGTGGAGACTAGATCAAGATTGTGACAGTAGTTACTCAGCACATCGATATATCAACCAGGTGGGGAAGTATGCAATTGTTAGTAGGATAGTAGCAACTAGACAAATGTCGCGTTGAGTTAAGAAATGCTTTGAGGATTTCTTTAATTACGCATGTTATTCTCCAATCCGCCCCTCCGCTAGACTATGTTAGGATAAGAGAGATTGATAGAGTACCGTACAAACGAGTGAGATCCCTTTTGCACTTCAATGCTTAATTAAGCATTTTGAATATAGAATTCCACCTGGTCTTACAATCAACCATAAGAATCTTTTCCTCTAAATTCTGTGTTGGTAAACTCCAAATACTTCTGTTTATACCTCTTCGAAACATGGACATAATCGGTTGCATACTATATATTTTCAATGTGTATGTTTGGGCCACAAGCTTTAAGGCCTTCTTGCATTACTAAATTTATATGTGGCAAACACATTGGATGTGGGAGAACTTCCCATCGCATATTAGGTTTAATGCTTACTTTAGATATTGAATGAAAGTAGCATTGTTTGATACATTGTCGAATGATATACTAAGTATGCTACGTACATCTTACGATTGAAGGGTTTATGAGATGTTATTGAAAATTGTGTGGATAGTATGTTTTTTTCTCAAAACGGTTAGAAATAGACAATCTGCTTATGGATCAACCACTAATCATCTATCCAGTGAGACATATATAGTTATCCTTAATAGCATGCACGGAGATTTCCATATATCTAACGTGATGGAAATGTTGCACAAGCAAAACCGAGTTCATTATTTGAACCGAAATAGCATGTCGTAATTAGCATATAATCTTAAAAATGTCATAAACAAGAAATTTATGTAAAGGATCCTACCTAGAAGGGCTTGATGCTTTCTAGAAAAACATTCATTGTATCATTTTTCAATGTTTGCTACCCCACATGTTCATATTAAGGTAGCAAACATCCTGATGCCCACCTGTTGAAGTGAGAATGGATGGCGCATGGAATGATATATTCATAACGTTCATCATTTCCACTAGCCCATCCTATGCTTCTCTATTGTTGAATTGCCAGTCAGCGAGATCAACTCTTTCGTTACTAGAGCGGCGGTCATTAGTATGGTCTTCAACCAAAACATGGCCTTTAGACACATGTGATTCAATGTTTCGATTCAAGTGTCATGTGTCATTGCAGGTTCTACACGACAATTTATTACCGAAAGTACAACAAATGGAAAATTTAACAAGTTCTCCATCTAAAGCGAATTCTATGGGTTAAGAGAGATATTGTCACATGGGTGCAATCTTTTTCGTAAGACATCTCAAAGTACTGCTAGTCATGATAGAGCCTATGTTACTCTACGATAGGCTAGACTAGTCAACTAGGGTGAAAGTTGTTGCCTGCAAATAGAAAATAATTAAAGTTAATTACATGGTTGTGATAAAATAAAAGCGATCACAATGAAAAGTTACCCCTTCATCATTCACACTCGCCATGAAAGGCGATTGTATAGCTATTAGCGGTGATTAGAAATATCTTGTTTTAGCTATTTCTCGCTAGGGATATATTCCAGTATTGGGGTCTAGGACATTAGCACCGAGTATCGAGGATTCCCCATCTAAGTTATCTAGGTGGATATCCTTGCAAAGTGTTTGGAGATTGAGTATATAAAACCCACAAGTTATTAAACTCATTAAAGTTTGGCACATTGCTTGGAGCATTGTTGTTACAGGCCATCTCAAGCTCAAACTGGGTAAATATGTTGTAAAAACTATTACTTAGGGAGTTTAGTAGGAGTAAATTATGGGCAAGAAAGCTTTAAACCAAATGAAAATAGCATGTGTGACAGGAGAAAATTATATGTAGTGGGAAAGAAACATGGGCACGCTGAGGGCTAAAGTGTCCACATTAGGCTGATTGTACACGTAGCTACATTAGAAGCAACAGGGTCATGTCTGATTTTGTCGAAATAATTTTTTGATTGGTACAAAACAAACGTAGGTACGTTGTCTCTCCATGTGTCTATGTTGTTTTTTTTTTAAATAACATGCCACATTTGATTCCCACTTAATAATTTTCTACAGGCAAGAACACCGAAGTACCCATGCCTTTTTAAAAAAAAAAAAAATCAATCTGGGCACATTGACGACCAATATGCCTATATTGGCTATGAAATGCCCACATTAGAGACAAAGTAGGCACCTTAGTTTTAGCAACGTAAAAAAAAAAAAAAAAAAAAAATTGAATGTTGGGGTTGATGTGCCTACATTAAGGCCAATGTGAGCATGTTGGTGCCAACATTCAAATTTTTTCAAGCATTAGACACCAATGGTTGCGTTGTATTATATGTTATATCGATATGTTGATTACGTATATATATTACCATAATTGTTAAATCATATCAGTACTTATTGCAATAATTCACTAATATCAAGATATTAGTTATTTATAATTCATATAGCATTGTTACAAGTTGATAAGTTATCATGATTAATGTAATATTTGTAATATAATAATTAGTATGGTCAACTTATCAAAATTGTTTTAATATGTGGATCAAGTATAGTATTACTTATTATATGACAAAATAATATTGTTGTTGTATTGTTGTTGTTTTTGTTGTTGTTGTTTATTTATTTTACTACAACTATATTGTTAATCATAGTATGCTTTTGATGCTATTAATATTACTATTACTATCGCAAATTGTAGTAATAGTTCGTATCATGTGCCCGAAATAAGCACATGATTAAATTAGTAAAGGAGAATATTTTATGAGTATCAATTTTAGATCTTTTGTTATAATCACTTGTGTTATATTTTGAATAGTTCTATGTGTAATAAATTATTTGCATGATTTGAGTGACTTTTAAGAATTTTATATACTAAAGGAGGTTGTGTTATTAGTTTTTTTAGGGGTTATCATTATTTTTAATATTAAGTTCATAAGGAAATATTTATTTGCGATTGTCTAGAAATTTACTCATTAGATATTGTTTGATTCTATGTGTTTGATGAATTTAGAGATACACTTACTTTTATTTGTTAGAGTTGAAGTTTTGTTGGTTGATTAATTACGCTATTTCTGATTAGGGAATTTTCAGTGCTTAATTACTATTTTTCAAATTATTTTTCAAAATTGATTGGTAGTTCTTTCAAATTTAGTGGAGTCTTTAATAATTACTTTGTGATTTATTATTGCTCATGATTGTGAAAGCTTAAGAAATTTTGTTAATAGAGATTTGAATTTCTTAAACTATAATTAAACTATTATATTTTTATTCTTCTTAAATCGCAAAAAATCGAGAGTGATTTTTGAGACTTTTCTCAATCTTTCTTCAAGGTTTAATAAATTATCAAAATTAGGTTGCAACTTTTCTCAATCTTTCTTCAAGATTTTATAACCTATTATTGTTAATTATCAAAATTAGGTTACGCAAAAATTAAGGGGTTTATAGACCCATGTAAGATAAAATGTCTCAAAAATCCCTATTTTAAGCACTTGTCCATATTTAAGCTTGTATAATGAAATATTAGGTTAGGACTAGTTTTCTCCTTCTTCCTTAAGACCAATGAAGAGACATAAACATCTAAGGGGCTCAAAATTTTCAAATTTGTAATACCAAACCCAAGGTAAGGAAAGTGCATCAACTTGAGTTTTAGCTCTTTTTATAGCTTAATAAGCTCCCTTAGTGATTATATCATCTTGGGTAGTAGTTTGAGATTAGAAAGTTGAGCAAATGAAGATAGAGAAGGCACTCAAGATTCAATAGAATTCATGTCAAGGTAAGCATGAGATTTTAAGACATTGTAATGTGAGTGTTTTAGCATTTTAAGCATGAAAACTAACTTGAGTGGGTTAATACATGTTTATAGTACCAAGAAATAAAGTTTTGGAGTGATTTTGAAGTCTTAAATCCCTTTCCCAATTGATGCAAGTGAAAGCTATTGTTGGAATGAGATAAGACATCAAAACTAACTTATTTTCTTAAGATTATGATAGTTTTGGAGTTGGGTTGCTATGATAGTGTTAAATGGTGTTTTGGGTGTGATTTAAAGGTTAGGTTTTGTTGGAATAAGTTGTGAGTAAAGGATTTCGATGTAGTTGATGTTGGAGTTGTAAAATGATAGATTCATGCTTAGATTTTTAGGAATCTATGGTTAAACATGTTTTTAAGGGATTGTGAGTCATAATAAATGAAGATTAGGTTCAAAGATGATCTTTTAGCTCTTTAAAACCCCTAAAAGTCGTCCAAAACACTTTTCATCAAAAAACCAGAGTTTTGAGCACAAACAATGAAAGCCTAGTAGAGCACGGATGGAACACGAGCTCTTATATCATCATGTGCTCCTCTCTGTCCTCAAGAACTTAAAGAAAACTCATGTCCTAAAAAAACATGGTTGGAACACAGGGTAACCTATCCAATCGTGCTTCTCTCTGTTTCCGAAAATTCCTTAAAACCTAGAAGAACATGGGGAGATAAATTAGGCTATGTTCCCGCCAAACTTCTCTCTGACCCCTAAACATAGAAGAAACACGAGGTGATACATTACCCCATGTACTAGCCATGTACCAAAACATAGGGTAATACATTACCCCTGTACCACCCGTGCTTCTTGCCAGCCCCTTTTAACTTCGCTTTTTCTTGCCCAAGTCATATGAAACTTGATCTAGTTCTTCCCTTGACCTTAAGAGGCCTTCTAAGACCTTCAAAATACATTTTTAGCAAGCTCTAATACCCTATTTACGGTGTACATCCTCCAAACACATTTAACCTAAATGCCTCACATGAGTGAAAGCAATTTATACTTAATAATTAGAGTAGGACGCTAAGAACTAAGCGATATTAGTGGACTATGGGAACCTATTCTTGAAAAGTAAAGAATCAATACCCACCAAGTGTAGCCCACTAAGGGTTTGTTAACCTAAGCCCTAAAACTAACCTAGCTACATAACTAACTGGATAACTTGGCTAGATGAAACAAATTACCCTTTAAACGTTATCTTTGGGTATAGATTAAATTAGAGTGACTTAAATGTAACAAAGGTAGTAAAACTTGAACTAATTCCTGACTTCAATTGTGAGCAGTTATTGGACGTCGAGCTTTAGAAGGGATTTGAAAGCTTAAACTAAATGATAGGTATGTAATAATTGTGTGTTACTTGTTAAGTCAGTTTTAATAACAAACTAAGAATTTAACTCGGTTTTAATGAGTGTTGGTTGCTATTTGGCCGCTTACTCCAAGAGTGGCACATCCGAACTGAGTTGCAAGTCTAATCGTAGCTTCAAGATGATGCAGCAGTTTAAGCACTTAGGCCCGATGGATGGGTGATTGGGCTTAGTGGGTAGTCAATAGGGAAACTTTCTAAGATCGAGTGGCTGACTAGGAGCAGGTACAAAGTTGTAACTAGTTATACAACGTTATAGGATCCTGTATAAAGTGTCACAATGGACCATGTTCATTGGTAGCAGTCTATGAGGAGATGACCCGGATGAAATTACTTCTTTCTTTTCTTTTCAATAGGTAAGGGGGTTTATCAAACCCCCTCTTCGTGCATGATCTGCTAAGGGAATCCTACCCCTTTTGTTTAGCAGGAGTCATGAGTACTCTTGTGCGTATTGGTATTTATGGGATACTGGGGATACCTTGTTTGTGGAATTTAAATTAAATATAATAACTGTGGTTATGCATAGATTAAGAGCGTGCGGCATGCAGTGTGTTGTATTATGTAATGGGCTTCATAGCTCATTCTTTATATTCTAGGTTTCGTTGGCAGTATGATGTGGATGAGTGCTATGCGAGATGGCTTGGTTAAATGGCAATGTACAAGATATGGGTTTTATGAGCCTTTTTCTTGTCAAAGTTATATTATAATCATGTTTTATAATTTAGATAATTGTAATCAAGTAACAATCAAGGACTTTTATTCGATTTAGCATGGACCTTTAAGTCCAAAAGTTTACGATTAAGTCATACCTATTTGATGGGCTTTATGGGCAATATTTATAAATGACTATTTGTGATACTTATTTTCTAAACAGATTGAATTTATAGGTTTTAATGAATCGAAAACATGAATAAACAAATGTCACTCTGCTAGAATTTTTATAAAAATTAATAATGATTTCTTAGTTTAAAACTTAATTAGAAACCTACTCAATAATGGAATGCTTTGCGCATATTGCTTGGAGGTGATATGTACGGCGAAACAACAATGCCTTTAAGCATCCTAATGGTTGGGTCGTTTCAAATGGAATAGAGTATAACCTTATCAATGACCACTTGAAGCACACAAAGCAGAAAAACCTCATCTCTATTTGTAGATTGATCAGCAACATGATCGGCTACAATATATATCCAAGAAAGAATTCAAGTAACGTCTCTATTGAAGATATCTTCCTCAGGGATGCAATGATTGAGATTCAAACATTAAATGTTGGATATTCGGTGGTACAATGCATGTAGCAAGTACTCAAGAGAAAGGGCACCCACCCTACATATGGTTGGCTCATGACCATCACTCTACAATCATTGGGATTTGACGTTTAATTTACATGAAAACAAAAGCAAATGTCAAATTCATAAAAGACGACATAATAAGGAAGTTGGGTTTTACGTATGATCCTGAAACTAACCAATAATTTAGACCTAGAGGTGTCATAGCACAATAAGGAGATGTGAATGATTCAGATGGACTAAGCCCCAATCCCAACATAGATGATTTTTCCCTACCATGGTACAATCACAAAATGGTGGAAAAGGAGTAACAGCAAGGTCAAGCTCATTCACAACAACAACCCGGTATGTTTAGCATGGGTGATATAATAGACCATTTGGATTAGATAAGCCAGGTCCAACAAGAACATAGGAAATGCTAAAAGCCATGAATACCCAATTTGACCAGTTTTTCAAATGGGTAGGCTACTGACTCAGGTATATACCACCATTGCCACGACCATATCATCTCCTAAAAGGTGTTGATGGTTAAGGTAGTCAACAAGGTGGACAATCATCACAATCACCTTATTTTTTTAAAATAAATCAACTATGTATTTTTTTTTTCAAATAAAAATGTAATTACATATATTATTAATGGAGTAACAAATTATGGTTTATTTATTGTTCAAATTCTATTTATATTAAATGTAAAATTTATTTATTACATTTGCATTGTAAATTTTTTAAAACTAATTCCAATAATTTCCACAATTGAAATTCTAAAAACCACTGAAAATAAATCGCGAGTTGGAAATGATGAAAAGAACTATACAAATCGAACCTAATTAAAGGCATGCAATGGCATGTGACACGACACACGAATAAATGGGCCAACATGGCATGACACAAAAAAAAAAAAAAAAGAAAAACAATGCAAAGCACTGCATGTGAGCATGAATGGGTCGAGCACATGAAAGAACGTGGCACGTAAAGCATGCAAAATTTGGCACTCAGATGAAATACCCATTTACCATGTCTATCCATATGTATGGTTTTTGGTGTAAATAATAATATTAAAAGTTAAGGCTATTACATTGCTTAATATAATTTAGCATAATATTCGATGTTTTGTTAATATTTAGAGACAATGATGAAAATGGTACCTGATTTTTTGCAAAAAGAACAATTAAGTACCTCAAGTTTGGTTTTAACAATTTTGGTACCTAAACAAACTTTTTATGGACTTTATTTATAACTCATTTTGCTAATTTTTTTCATACCTCATTTCACTTTAGATTAAAAAAAAAAAAAAACTCAACAGAAACTTTGTTCAGTTACCAAAATTTTCAAAACCAAACTTTAGATAATAAAATGTCAACAAAAACTTTGTTAAGGTATCAAATTGATCAAAATCAAACTTCAGGTACCTAATTGTTCTTTTTGAGAAAGTTCAAATACCATTTTCCTCATTAAGCTTAGCTTTTATTAGGGGAAAAAAAACCAATCAAATCCAGCCAATTTTTAAACTGAACCAAACCAAATGATAAATATGGTTTTTCAATCCATTTGGTTTGGAAAATTCCCAATCTAAATCAATACGTAAATTTATAGTTTGATTTGAGAAGTAAACAAAACTAATCCAAAAAACTAAATTAAATTTTTTTAGAAAAATATGATGATATCTTACTTTGATTAGAGGTCATGAATTCTCTTATAATTTCATTATAATATTTATTAGTTGATAAATATTGATCAACATTAACTTATACATTTTCAAGTTGAAGATATATTTTCTGTTGGTGACTTAATTTTCTTTTTTTTTTTAATCTTTTAACTCTATGGATTATGACCTATATTTATTTAGTTATGACTCTCATTAATGATCAATATAATCTTTTGGTAAATTATTTTTATTAGTAGATGATTGATTGGATGGTTTTGTAGGACTATAGATTATGACTTATTATAAATTAGTTCGTGAATGTACTATGTAAGTAGATAACTAGATAATAATTGAATGATTTTATAAAAAACTATATATTTATGAATATGATGATTTTGTGACATACTTTGTTATTCTTTTTTATTTTTAGTACAGTTGTTTTTCCCCTAAAAAAGTTACAACAATTGAATTATATATAAAATTATACTAATGCACATTCATGTTTATCTTTATGAAACAACCTAAACCTTAGGGTGCTTAAGGGTAAGATTGTTTTGCCACACACATCGCCTCCAAGTGATGTGTGCAAGGCTTCCAATATCTAGGTGGGTTTCTAATCACGTTTTAGTTATAAAATCGTGATTATGCTCTTTAGTAAAACCATATTGAGTTGAAAGAAAATTTGTAAATAATTTAAAAACCATTATATCAATATGCATAAAATTCCTTTAAGAAAGAGTGGAATGGAAATTATAAGGGTCAAAACATTTTAAGATAACAATCATAAAAGTTGAGGTAGCTCAATCCGATTACAAGTTAGCACTTAGCCTAAAATTAATAATAAAGTTAAGAGTTCACAATCATCCTTAAATAGAAAAGAACAATCATTTGATTATTCTTTTCAAAGTTTCATTTAAGTTCCAACTTATTGAAATTACTCTCCATATTTGTCAATCCCGAAACCCATAGAATCATAGTAGAGATCTACATACGAGTCCTCATCAATACCTAAAATAATATAAAGTGAGTGGCTGTCACCCCAAGGGGTACCCTAAATGTAACAGGTCCGTCACACTCAATATTAAACTTAAGTATGACAACCTTAGCCATTCCCAAAAGCTTTGACATTAAATGTAAGGCGTGCTCTCACAAATTTAGAGGACCATACATGATATCATGAAGCTTAAGGAGATATAATAACAAATTAAGAGATGATTCATAATATTCATTTGTTCATATCAATAACCTTACAAAACTTAGGAGTATTCCCTAGTCACAAATCTATTATAAGAATATTTCTACATCTTATCCAACACTAAACTTCATCTAGAAATTCCTTAACCAAAAGGAAAATACCTGGCTACAGGGTCCACATGGCCTCAACTACAAATAAGTGAACTGCAAAAGATATTTATAGGGGTATAAGCTAATAGGCTTAGTGAGAACTATTTTCATAAATGATTTCTTGAAATGAAGATTCAAACAAGTTATTTAAGCAAACAAATGAAATGCAACATACATGTGGGCAAACAAGGTATATAGTTTTTCGGGAACTATATGTTGAATGGATTTACGCCTTCCATTCGGGGTTTGCTAATACATAACCTCAAAAAAAGTAGTTTTAGTTAAAAAGATTTGTGCTTTCAATCAATATCACCAAGCATATAAAGTCTATTTGAATTGAGCCTTGCTTCCGGACTTTCTGCCAAGCATTTCCTCCATGACACTAAGCAATCGCTTTCAGTCACTCCGCCAAGTGTTGCTTTCGACCTGAGCTACAATCCTTCTCACCTAAGGATAATATCCCAATGCAATGTGACTCACTTCGTGATATGCATGGATCAGTTTATTTATGATATCATAGCATCATTATTATCAAATTTATGGTGATCATAGAATTTCATACAAATCAAATATTATTCTAAAACAAACATTAAATCAATTTCAGCCTCGATATTCTTAGGATCCTTTCAACAAATTATCTTACATATACATCCATTTATCTTTTCTTAATTCTAATGCGACTAGATTATAAGCACAATCAAGTAAAGCGCTTTAAGGAAATAAACTCACGATGCCATGTCGACAATTCTCTAACAGATGAGTCGCTCACATAATCCACTTAATCGAAATAGTCCTCGGGGTATAGGTATCCTTCCTCGGAATCACCTAGCAAAAGAAAATACCCAAAATGAGTATTTCTTGATGATTTTCTTGAATTTTGACAAAACAATATCATAAGAACGTCAAAATTCGTATAAAGGAGAATTCCAATTTAAAATGGCCACAACTTGGTCATTTTAACTCAGATTCGCGCATATAATATATCGATTTCTACCTACTCGAAAAGATCTACCCATTGCTAAAAATATTTTTATCAAACTAGATCATATAGGCTCCGAAACAGTGGCGATAAGATTCACCACAAATTTTCCAACCCAAAACAATTTTTGGTTCAAACATTAAATCATTCAAAATTTGTTTGATAATTACTTAGTGATTTTATAGTTGAAATTTTCTCTTTTTATAGCTACTTAGCTCATATTTTATTCATGCTCAAGTGTTTGTTGTCCAATCATGTTTCTTGAGTAAAACAATGTCAATTAGGAGTTTAGAAAAACTGTAGTTTACAAAAAATTCATTTTGTAAATCTTTTTGAAATGAATATTTTGATTCTTTTGTTTTCAAAGATTTACTTTGTGTTTGAATTATTATTTTTCCTAGATGACTTTTCGAAAAGAAATTTTCTTTTTTTCTAAATTCTTTATATTAGTGCTACTTTTTCTCTTTATTTTTTATACAATTTTTCTTTGACCATTTGTTTATGAAGATCTTAATTTGAAAATTCTCATTTCTTTTTCATAAGGTTTCCTTTATATTATGTTTTCATAGAAATCATTTTTGTATCAAAAATCATTTTCTTTTTGAAAAACAAAGTGATATAGAAATAATTTATAAAGCTTTTCAAAACAAAAATAGCTTCTAAAATTGTAGTAAGTTTTTCTTATAACTTGGAATGGATGAACTTTATTTTTGTTAAACCATAGATTTTATATTTCATAAAAACTTATTCTTAAGTGATAAGATTTCCTTCTTTTCAATTATTTCTAGAGCTTGGAAAAATTTGGACAACAATCTTAATGCATGATTTATGAGAAATAATAACAAGCAAAAATAACTTAATAATAAATAAAGTCAAGTATTGGGAGTCTTAGCTTCTTCAAGGCTCCTAGGACTAAGAAGTAGACTAATCCCAAAAGAAAAATAAAATGAAATAAAGAAAAATTTGTTTTGACTTGATGAGGACAAGTCTAAGACTATAGACTAGTCTTAAAACAATAAGAAATAAGTAAATTGCAATGGAAGAAATAAATAAATTACTTTGCATGGAACTAAATAAATTGCAAGTGAGCCTATATGCTCTAAAAAATATGTATATATAGATACATAATAATACTTAGATATAATAATAATAACATGAGCAAAATGAATTAATATATAAATGGATTTTCATGAACAAGAATAATACATGAACATAGTGTAGCTTCTATAACATTTGGTTTTTTGGAAACTCACACCCATGGTCATGTAAGGATCCATAACATGAGGAGAAGAAAATATGAAGAAAAGTTTACCTAAAGAAAGTTTTTGAAGTGTTATGTGGTTATGGGTTTTGTGTAGGTAGAAAGTGGTTTGAGATTATTTAGGAGAGTTTTGAGAGAATACATGGAGAGAGTTTTGAGAGGAAATTTTGAGAGAGTTTTTGTAGAGAAATTTGTGAGTAGTAATTGTGTGAAAGAAGTGAAAGAGGAGGGAGTATTTATAGGAAATGTGAAATGACTATTGAGTGATTTGAATAAAAGAAAATTGAAACAAATTGAGAGAGATTTTGGGGGTGGGTTGGGGTTGCGGCGCAGCCATGGTAGAGAGGGGAGAGAGTGTTTTATTTTTTTGTATTTTGGTTGATTAAATGAAGTAATAAAGTAAGATAAATGTGAAATAAATGTATGAGAAAGAATAAAAAGTAAAGGTTATAGGTTATGATATTGTAAGAGTAGGTGTTAGAAAAAGTAGAGATAAAAGAATAGTGTAGAATAGTAGTGAATAGTGTAATGTAAAGTAGATATGATTAATAAAGTACTGGTAGTAAGAAAATATACATATAATTGCGATGTCTGTTATTTTTACTTACCGAAAAATTATAAAACTGGTATTTTTGAAAACCTTATATTTTTATGAATGTAATGATATATTCAGAATATTTTTACTATTTCGAACCCCGAGACACGTTTTTCAAGAACTGTATCCGTTTGGCTTCAAAACGAGTCGCGGTTTTACTAATATGATCTTTTTAAGCTTCCTTGGGTAATTACAAACTATTCTACATACTAAACTGTTACTTGCTTTCTCAGGGTTGCTTATTCACGATTGCCAAACTTAAGCCATTACGTCTAATTAGGGTTTTGTTAACTTTAGGGTTTCTGGTTGACTTCCAGATTAGGGTTTAAGCTCAACCGATTCCAAAACTTTAGAGGTTTACAGTGGCGAAGCCCAACACATAGTAATAAAGCACATACTTGCTTGTCATGGGAACGTAGGCTAATGAAACAAGCATGATTTAAGTTTAATTAGATTTAAGCCAACAATAAAGTATTTCTAGTGTCCTAGAAATACAACACGCATACAAGTACTCAAGACTCCTACCAAACAAAAAGGGTAGGGTTCCCTTAGCAGATCACGCATCGAAAGGGGGGGTTCAATAAGTCCCCAGAACTTACCAAAAAAAAATGAAGAAAATAGACTAGTCCGGCTCATCTCCTCATAGGCTACCACTAATGTGCATGGTCTATTGTAACTCTTTATATAGGATCCCATAATGTTGTATAAGTTGTTACAACTTCGCATCTTCTTCTAATCAACAATCTAATCTCTAAAATTTATCTATCGAATACTGATGGTGTCGAATCCAACAAATATATAACCTTACCCTAAATATTTGTATATATCAGTAAGCAGAGCTGTATCCACAGAGATTGGTAAATTTTATTTTTATTGAAGATCAGATAAAGAAAAGAAGAGGGGCTTTATGAAATCTAAGAAAACTAATTATATATAACACAAGCAAACAAATTCAAGATTGATTCAATATCAAGAAGTTCCTAGCTTAAGGTATTCTCGTAGTCCAGTTCATAAGATCAATCATTGATTCAAAAAATTTCCGTTCTTTATCTTGGATAAACTAGTTATGGCTATTAACAACCTCTAACAATCTATCTCTCCTTACTTCATCGATAATCAAAACGAGCTCTTTGATTATTTCCCTTATCGAACAAGCTCTTAGAGTTTAATCTATCAATAACATTAAGAACAAGAGAGATTACTAATTCTAGCCAACAAATCATAAGATGACCTATTTAGGCTAGATTATATATCTGCACAACAAAAATCAATCATCTATTTCATAATCGATCATGTTATTCTACCACAAACATTAGACAATCAAACAATTATGGATTTATATTCTAATTGGTAGATTATTACCTTGCTAAGTGAACAAACGAGCTCTAATTTGGATCAATCAAACAAAATAACAATTAATAAAACAAATGGAAGATAATTAAATATCCAAAATAGGAACAGATTCAATAACAAATCAATTAGATCTTACAATCCTTGTAAAACCGAACATGCAACAATCCCTTGGCTAGAAAAGAAAATAAGCCACTCATCATCACGGAACCTCTCTAGGGTTTGGAAAATAACAATGTAATTCTCTCTCTCTCTCTCTCTCTCTCTCTCTCTCTCTCTTTCTCACACACAACACACACACAGATATGATAAAATGGAATTTGAACTAGAATGAATCTATCAAAATACTTTGTTGGCATTTGCAGAAGAAAACTAGAATTTGGTTCATCACAACATATACTAGCGGTTTCTAAATGTACGTCGGTAGCATACCTTACCAACGTTCAATATTGACAAAGAAATACTGGCAGTGTTGTAACAGATTGCAGCGGCCTTAATGTTTTCAATACTATACATAGCTTACACTAATGCAACTCCAGCAGCATTTGATGTTCTCATAGCTAGCGTCAATGTTTTAGGTTTTGTAAACAGGAAAATCTAGCTCAACGCCAGTGGTGTTGAATCATGTATAGCCAGCATACAATGTTTGACAAATTTCCTAGTGCAATTCATAACTAGCTTTTCATCTTACACTGTCAGCGTATGTGTACACCAACATCTACGTCAGTGGTGTTCATGTTCTATTTTGCCAGTGTTGCACTAGTCCTCTACTTAGTTGCAACAAAACTTATCCATTTTGCTTGTATTTGATTTCAAGACCTGGAATATATCATTAAGCTTAATTAAGTACCAATTCCTAATGTTTTCTATAAAAATCAATAAAAAATTTATCATGATTTGCTTAATAAAAAATGAGTATAGTTGACTCTATCAAAATCCCCCATACTTGAACTATTGCTTGTCCTCAAGCAAAACAAATCAAACCAATGGAGAAAGCTATCATAGATAGTACTAAATTTCACTTTCATAATTTCAAGCATCTTCTTTAGGTTATGACTTGCATTGCTAGTGCCTATTTCTCTAACCAAATTGGTTATATGTTATTAGATTACCATAATCAAAATTTAGTATCTAATCTAGATGAAACAAAATTTAATCCCAGTGTTTAGAAAATGATTCTTCTTTCTAAAAGTAAATACACAGTTCAGTAAGGAAAAACACTCATTTAAACTTCACTGGATATTTAGCAAGCATATACTCCTAGCAACAAAGAGTGAAAGCATATGGTATCTACTCTTTCTCTATAATTTCTCCCTCTTTAGTATAAGTCTTATTTCATTTGGTGCTTTTGCATTCCTTTTCTTTTTGTTTCATACAAGCACTTTTTTTCTTTTTTTTTTTCTAAGTTCAAAAATTGAACTTTTGTCTTTATTCCCTTCTCATTATATTGAGTTCATTGAGTCGGCACATCTTAGGCTCATCACCCATGTGACCAGGTTTTAAAGGACCCCTACGAACTCTTTCTCACTTTAATGTTCAAGTTTAGATACTCATGACTCAATTACATGAGTCAATAGAGTAAAGACTATGCTTGTTTCTTTTTTTCTTTTGAATGCAGCACAAATTTAAGACTTTTTTATAAGGGATCACTAAGTAAAAAGTTTCATCTATCTCTTTCACTAAGTTTTGAAAATCTCTTTAAAGAACTCAAAAGAGTATATATAAGCTAAATGTTTCCTAGAAGTAAACTTGTTTATTTTTTACATAAGGACTTGACCTACTCTCAAACTTTCAATTCTAAAGCTAAATATAAGGTAAGTTTGGTCCTTAAAGATTTTGCTATTTAATTGTAACCAAGTATTCTAAGCACATCAGCAAGTGAGTAAGACACTTAAGCAAGTTAATTTCATATTTGTATAGATGCTATAAAAAATATTTAGCATAATATTTAGATTTCATGGAATTTTTGAAAAATGTGGCCTAAATTTTGCCATATAATACTTAAGAACAAATAATTCAAAGTGTAGGTACAACAATTCAAGTGAGATGTCAAAGATTTTCAATCAATTCAAAAATTCAAACATCAATAGATAACTATACTCCATTCTCCACATCATCTCATCCCTTCTCCCACACTTAAATTGAATAGTTTCCTCACCGTTCCTAGTTCAACCTAATATAGGAAGGAAAGAAAAATAAAGAACAAAGGAAACTAGGAGAAAAGGGATACTAGTACTTTCTTAGTTTAAAAATTTTGTAGCAACTAAAGTTCCAACCCTTACAGCACAAGAGAGAGAGTCTTCTTATTATATCTACCCTATCTACAACAAAACAAAAGAGAAAACAAACAAAATAAAATTGTTTTTATTAAACATGGGTTGCCTCCCATGGAGTGCTTCTTTGTAGTCCTTAGTTGGACTATTGCATCTCATTCTCATGGAGGCTCAAAAAATTAGGATTCCCTATATCCAGCCCTTGGGTCTCCCTCATGCTTGAATTTCTCCTGGAAAACTCTAGCCTTTTCACCATGAAGTGCTTTCAATAGTTAATCAAACGAAACATTGCTAGATATACCAATCTTTTCGTGCTCCTTACACTTTCTAGCACATTGCATGACCTCCTCATCTCCTTTTCTTAGCACAATCCTCTGTTCTTTTTCATAATGAGGGCTCCAGCTATGGTCAAATTTGGTTGTTCTTTTTCATAATGAGGGCTCCAGCTATGGTCAAATTTGGTTGTTCAAGGATAAGAGGTACTTGTTTGTCTTCTTTCATGTCTATCACGTTAATAGCATCTATAACAAAAACAAAAGAGACATTAGTAGGACATTTCATGGCATCATCAATATTAAATCTAATCATTTCACCATCAAATTCCATGGCAAGTGTACCATCATGCACATAAATTTTGGTCTTCGATGTTTTAAGAAATGGTCTCCGTATAATATCAATGATGAATTAAGAGAATCATCATTTTCCATATCAATCACATAAAAATTAGTAGGGAAAACCAAACCATTCACTTGCACTTAAATATCTTCTAAAGCACCTTTAGGATAAACATTTGATCTATTTGCAAGTTGAAGAATTATACCCATTTATTTTAATGGACCAAAATTTAATCACTGATACACAGATAGAGGCATGACATTAGTAGAAGCTCCTAGATCACACATGGCTTTTTCAATCCCAATAATTCCTATTTTACAAAAAAATGGTAAACATACCTGGATCCTTACATTTAGGAGGAAGCTTCCTTTGGAGGATAGCAGAAACATTCTCACCCATACATATCATCTCATTTCCTTTTAGCTTTTTCTTGTTAGTGCACAAATCCTTAAGAAACTTAGCATAGCGAGGTATCTATTTAATTACGTCAAGTAAGGGAATATTTACCTCAACCTTGCAAAAAGTCTCAAGGATCTCCTTTTCTTTTTCTTCTTTCTTGGACTTTGTCAATCTAGAAGGAAAAGGAGGTGTTGTCACTAGTGCTTTAGGTGGTTCAGCTGAAGGTCCTTCAATTTGATTGCCTGAATGATGTGGGGTCACTACCTCTTTTTCTTCATCCAACTTGTTCTTGTGTGCTTTTTTAATGGGTTTCTGCAATTCTTTCCACTTTTCAAAGTAATTGCACTAACATTGTGCTTTAGATTAGTAATAATCAGATGTTAGAGAAACTTGCAAGATATGAATATTATTGCTTTCTAGATGGTTACTCTAGTTATAATCATATTTCCATAGCACCTGATGACCAAGAGAAAACCACTTTTACCTGCCCCTATGGTACTTTTGCCTTTAAGAGGATGCTCTTTGGTCTTTGCAATGCATCTGTTACGTTTCAAAGGTGTATGATGGCTATTTTTTCTGATATGCTTGAAAATTTTATTGAGATATTCATGGATGATTTTTCTGTTTTTGGAAAGTCTTTTGAAGCATGTTTAGTAAACCTAGCCAATGTTCTTAAAAGATCAAAAGAAACAAATCTGATTCTAAATTGGGAAAAATGTCATTTCATGGTAAGAGAAGGAATTGTGTTAGGTCACAAAGTTTCTAAAAAAGGAATTGAAGTTGATAAGGCCAAAGTTGAAATAATAGAGAAGTTGCCACCACCCACAAATGTTAAGGGAGTCAGAAGTTTCTTAGGACATGCTGGCTTCTATAGAAGATTCATAAAAGACTTCTCTAAAATTTCTAGACCTTTATGTAATCTTCTTGAAAAAGATTTTGTCTTCAATTTTGATGACAAATGTTTGCAGACATTTAATTTATTGAAGGAAAAGCTCACATCTACACCAGTGATTATTGCACCTGACTAGGAGCTGCCTTTTGCACTCATGTGTGATGCCAGCGACTTTGTTGTAGGAGTAGTATTGGGTCAGAGACGAGGTAAGTTGTTTCATGTTATATACTATGCTAGTCGAACATTGAATGAAGGTCAAAGAAACTATGCCACAACTGAGAAAGAGCTTCTTGCAGTTATAGTTGCTTGTGACAAGTTTAGACCTTACTTGATAGGATCTAAAGTCATAGTATATACTGATCATGCTGCTTTAAAGTATTTGTTTGCTAAAGCTGATGCAAAACCTAGGCTAATTAGATGGATATTACTACTGCAAGAGTTTGATCTTGAGATCAAAGATAAGAAGGGAACCGAGAATGTAATTGCGGATCATTTATCTAGACTAGAATATGATAGTTTAGATATTCCTATCAATGAAAAGTTTCCTGATGAACAATTGCATGCAATAGATATCCTACGTTTGCCCTAGTATGCTGATTATGTCAATTACTTGGTTAGCAAAACCATTTCATATAGTTTTTCTTATCAACAAAAGAAGAAGTTTTTGCATGATGTGAAAAGTTACTTTTGGGATGAACCATATTTGTTCAAGAAATGTGTTGATCAAGTGATTAGACGCTGTGTGCCTGAATCTGAACAGCTTAGAATTATTGAAAACTTGTCATACCCCGGAGAGTACCCTAAACATAGCAGTCCGCCACATATAATATTAAAGCTAATGAATGACAACCTTAGTCATACAGGAGCTTCGATATCACATGCAAGGCGTGCTTCTAAGATAGTAGGAGACTCACAGGGGTATTATATTTAAGTAGATAATAAAAGTATGCAAGAACTTATATAAATAAACATGTAATATTCATTTGAATAATAATCTCTTACAACTTCTTATGGGCATTCCCCCGTTCTAAATAGTCTTGCTTAACTAAGCAATCATCAAAATATACATAATTATCACATAAGCTTACTATAGAGATTTTTCTTAGAAGTCTATATTCAAAACTAAATACATATAACTTCTCCCAAAAACTCCTAATAGCTTTGGCTCGTACCTGGTAAACGGGGCTCCTTGGTGCCAACCATAGGTAATCATACTGTAACAAAAAGCTATAAGGATATAAGCAAAACTAGCTTAGTGAGATAATTCCCACCTACAAAACATTTCCATGATTTAAACAAGTATTTAAACAATCATATGAGAATGCACCAATCACATGAGCAAACAAAATACATAAGATTATCCGGAAACCATGTGTAGCATGGATTTTACGCCCTCCATGTCGGGGGTTGGGTGTGTCACGCCCCAAAGGGTACCCAAAACACGACAGTCCACCACACTCGATATTTAAACTTAACTATGACAACCTTAGTCATCCCATAAGTTTACATATCGGGTATAAGGTGTACTTACAAAACTTTTAGGATCACACTTTGAATCGAATAGTCTAAAGAAGGCATACACTAGCATTAAAAATAGAAATCACAACGAGATAAATAAGTTGAGTCTTTATAAAAGTCAAGGAGGCATACCCCCGCCAAAATAATAATAGAAGTCTATCAAGTCTAAAACCATATTACAAACGTTAGGGTTTATGTAAAGAGATTTTCCTAGAAGTCCACTCCTCTAGCTAGGTCCCAACTTCTTCAAAAGCTCCTTCATCTAAAAGATAACCTTGTGAAATGTGTTCTCTCGGAACAACAAAAAATAAGGACACCACAACAAAACTATCGGGGTATAAGCTACAGGCTTAGTGAGATTCAATTCCAAATATTTTATACTCAACAATAGTATATAACATACAAGTTATTAGCAACCATATGAATGCACAAGCACATGAGCATACACTACATAAGACCGTTCGGAAATCTTATATTGAATGGATTTACGCCCTCCATTTGGGGTTAGGTGTTTCAGGCTCATATGACCATCACTTAAATACTTCTCACTTCTTATTATGGTTGATACAGGTGCCCATCCATCACTTTTAAATTTTTACTGTGGTTGATACAGGTGTCTACCCACGCACATTTTCAATTCCAGCCCATACGCCAACAATCGAGTTTATAGGCCCCTCGTTGCCCAAATTATTATGCCTTCTTTCCACAAAGATATAACAACTTATGCAATGTAACTCACTACGTGATATGCATGTACAGTTTATTCATATTATCATGGCATATTAATTAAGCAAATTAAGTGCGATCATCTAGAATTTCAGACAATCTAAGTCTATACTAGCTCATACAATGATTTATCAACAAATCTTGTCTTGATATACTTATCATTCATTCAACCAAGATTAGGTCACAAATCATCATAATTTTATCTTTTCCTAATTCTAATGCCACTACGATTACAAGCACATACATGAGCACAACTATTTAAGAAATGAACTCACTCGGCCATGGAGAGAAATCCACTAGTCGTAGTAGTCCTCAGGGAGTGGAAATCCGTCCTTCAATTCACCTAAGTACAAGGAATACCCGAAATGAGTATTTCTTATAAAGTTCTAATAACTTAACAATTTTAACTACAAAGTTCGTCAATTCCCGCATAAGCTAAAGTCCTAAATTTAAATGACCATATCTAACTCATTTTAACTCGGAATTGAGCATATAACATACCGATTCCTATCAACTTCGAAAGATCTATCTATTCCTAATATTATTTCCAAGTTGAGAAAATGTTTAGGTCACGAAATAAGCTGATCAGTTCTGATCGGTCGAAGATTCCGTTTCCGAAAAATAGTTTTGTGAATGTTTGTGATGTTTCTAGCATATAGTTTAACTACACATGCAATATTGATGATTTCCTATCATGAATGGCATGATATGAACTTGATGCATGCATGCTTTTGACATTATTTACTAAAAGGAAATTTAAGAAAACTTTTATTTGTAAAACTCCATGACTATATACTTTCAAGAAAACTAGTTTCCTAACTTTGACCATCCCCTTTGTTTTGGATTTATTTTCTTAAGAAAATCAAGTCATCCTTGTTCAAATTGGATCTTCATTATACCTAGTACTCAAGCCTTCATTTCTACATAAAAACTTGCATTTTGTACTTTGCAAATAGGTTTTCAAATAGGATTGATCCAAAAATCCGAATTTCTTGAAATTAATTTTTTGAATGATTCCTTTGGGAAGAACTTGTTTAATGCATCAAAACTTAAGACTTTAAGATACCTATTACTTAAGGACTCCATTTAATAAAACTTCCATTTGAGCTTAGATGATAGGTGTTCTTATGGCCTACATTCAAAATTACGAATTTCATATATTGACTACTAACTCAAAATTTTCCATCTAGATTCCACTTCTTGTTTTATACTTTATTCTCATCAAAACTCATTTCAACTTATAAAAATCACTATATACCTATTACTTATATCCTTCATTTTTCACATAAAACATGAGTTTTAAGGTTGATAAAAGGGTTTTCAAAATAGGGCTTTGAAATCATACGAATTTGTCTTTGAACATTTCAAACAAAAACTTTTCCTTTATAAGTTCCTTGTTTTATTTTCCTAAGGATCTACCAACTACAACATCTATATACACAAAACAAAGCCTTTATGAGCATTAATGCATGAAAACATAAGTCATCCATAAGATCTTAAATGTCAAGCATGGTTTAAGCATCTAAAAGCTAGATCTACTACTTATGATGTATGAAATGAAGTCTAAAAGCATGAACATGGGTTTTTATGCTAGATCTCTACTCTACCCTACTTTTACATGCATAAACATGAAGATACTTCAACAAAAACTTAATCAAACACAAGATCTACTCTTATGATGGCTTGATATTCATGTAGTAACATTTCCTTGTCCCTGGCAAGTGCTCATGGAGACTTAGAGTGAAAACACTCATGAAAAATCTTGCCATTATAAGATTAAATGGTAGTAAGGCTTAAGAATCATCACCTAAAGCTTGAAATATGTGAGAAATGGAGAAGAAATGAAGCTTGTGTGTGTGTGAGAGAGTGGTGAGAGTCACGGTGAGAGGGAGGATGAAGAGAGAGTTTTGTGAGCTTTTGAGACAAATGAAATAAAATGAAAGAGAGAGAATATAAAAGACTATTTATATTAAGTGAATTAGGGTTTGTTTTCTTTATAAAAAGGAGATAAAATAAAACAAATTGAGGGGGGAAAAAAAAAGGAGGAGGGTGCGCCGGTTTTGGATTGAGAGGAGAGAGGGAGTGAGTTGAAATTGTTTTGTTTTGTAATTTATGTAATAAAAAGTATTAAATGTAATAATTTGTTAAGAGACAAAAATTCTTGGAAAAGAAAATATAATTGAGTGGTCGTAAAGTTGTAAGACTAGGGTATGGGTGTGTGTGTAGTAGGTTGTACTTGTGAATAGTAGAAAATAGTAGATAAGACATTTACTTTACCGGTAGTAAAGAAAATACGGAAAAAATGCTATAACTGTAATTTTTATAACCTGAAAAGTTATAAAACATATATTTTTGAAATCCTTACAAAATTTCGGTTCTAAGGATTATTTTGGAATGTTTTTCTGAGTTTCCAGTTCTGGGGCTCGCTTTTCCGTAATGAAGCTCGAGAAAGCCCGGAATAAAAAATTTTTCAAAATCAAAACTTTTTATAACTTGAAATATACTTTAAAACAATAATCCACATTAAATTATTTTATAGAGGTTCTTCTGTATAGAAATTGAAGAAAAGCCGGACCTAGGGTTCTTAAGTTGCTTGTACTAATCCTATTTAGGGTTTTGGTTTTCGATTTATAGAGTTTACTCGGTTACTAAGAAAACCAGGGTTTATAGGGTGGTTACATGCCCATACGACTATCAATAGTTGCAGATTTACTGGTTCTACTTGGCTGGTAGACTTCTTGCTCCTACTTGCCCGTGTAGACTTTATGGCTCCTACTAGCCACCACTACAACTCCTCGTTTCCCCACACGAAGAATAGTAGTGAAAGTAAATGTGACTCACAGATATGATATGCAAGAATTATTTTCAATATAGGTTTAATAAATTAATATTGAATTCAAGTTAAAGGCGATCAAAACAATATTCATCATATCAATACAAGAGATCATAAATTATTCATAAATTCCTCTTTCGATATTCTTAACTTTTATTCAATCAGTCATGAATCCAAATCACACAACATTTATTCATTTATCTTTTCCTTATTTTCTAGTGCTACTACTTACAAGCACAAACAAGGAAATGTAACTAGTAAGGGATTGACTCATTTCATGACGATCGCTCCTAGTCGAAATAGTCTTCTAGAAAAGCGATATCGGTTCCTTCTTCACCTAGACAAGATAAAATACCCAAAATGAGTATTTCATAGAAGTTCTATTTTTGAAGATTCTAAATCTATCTTAAATTCGCTATAAAATCGGATTGGAGAAAATTTCAACTTAAAATGGCCATAACTTGCTCATTTTAACTCGAAATTTTGCATATTATATATCGTTTTCTATCTACTCAAAAATGTCTATCTATTTCTAAAGCTATTTTCATCAAACTAAATCATTTGAGCTCTGGAATAGTGGTGATCAGATTCACTACGAATTTCACAAAACTTATATTCCTTCTTTTAACAAAAACTTATATCAAAGAGATAAATATTATAATAGTTTGTAAAATGTTTAAAATGTATATACATATATTTATTGACTCATATCAAATGTATGAAATTAATGAAGTTGTCTCAAATCGTGAATTTTTGGTAAAAGTAAAGTCTTCTAAAGATTTTGGAAAAGTGAAACTTTTGAAAATTCCTCTTATCTTTACTAGAGAATATCTCAAGTTATTTTAAATGAGTATTTTTCTTTTCCTTAATTTCATTTCCTTAGTCTTTTTAAATTTCCAAAGAATGATTTTATTTTTTAAGCTTAGTTTCTAATACTTTTTGAAAGTAATAACAATTCTATATTTGTAGAAATAATTTCCTTATTTCTAAGATCATTCTATTTTTTATGAAAGGAATTTCTTGGTGTCTGTCAAACTAGTATTGATGAAAAAGTGAAGTTTAATAAAACTTTTGTTTATTCAAGAATTTCTTTTCATGTTATGTATGTATTGTAAAAATTCCTATGAACTCCTCTAGATTTCTTAGAAAAGTTTGTTAAGATAAATTCGTAAGTTTTTATGAAAAATTACTTCCTACTTTATTTTTAGAGAAGAATTTCTATTTTAAGAAAACTTTTCCTTATTTATCTTGTTGAGACAAAATCAATATGTTCATGCGTGATTATGAATATGAATCATAAAATTATGAAAACATAAGGAAGACATAATAATTAAAGAAATAAGCTAGTAAAGAATATATCAAGTATTGGAACCATAGCTTCATCAAGGTATCCCGGGACTAAGAATAGACTAGTCCAAAAAAAAAGTAAAATGTTTTGACTTGATGAGGACAAGTCTAAAACTAGAAAGACTAGTCTTAAAACAACATGAAAGTAAATAAATTGCAAGGTAATAAATAAATTGCAAGAAAAGTAAATAAATTGCAAAATAAAGGAGCTTATATGCTCTAAAAGATATATATAGCTACATACATATATATAGTTAAATATATATATATAAGCAACATAAAAGAAATTAGATTCATGAACAAAAACAAAGTATGAACTTATTGTTGCTTTCTTTAACCTCCATAGTTTAGAAAACACACACTAAGCTCATACTAAGTAAATGAACATAAAGGAAACTTGAAGAAATATTACCTATGAAAACTAAACGTGAGAAAACTTTGAGAGAGAACTCTTGTAGAATTTTGAGAGAGTAATTTTAGTATATGGAAGGTATGAAGGAAGTGGAAAGAAGAGGGAGTATTTATAGGAAAATGTGGAAGGAAATTTGTGTTAGTTAAATAAATGAAAATTGAAACAAATTGAAGAGGGGAGGGGGCATGGCCGATGCAAGTGTAGAGAGGGAGAGAAATTTATTTTTCTGTATTTTTGTAAATAAAAAGTAAGATATGAAAGATGTGAAGTTGTATTGGAAATGAAAATTGTAAGAAAAATAGAGGTATGGTTTGTAAGAGTAGGTTGTAAGAAAAAGTAGAGATAGATAAATAGCGTAGAATAGTAGTAAATAGTGTAATATAAAGTAGACATGACAATTTAAGTACCAATAATAAGAAAATATATATAATTGCGATATCTGATATTTTTAGTTACCAAAAAATTATGAAGTTAGTATTTTTGAAAACCTTATATTTTTATATTCAGAATATTTTTACTAATCTGAGTCCTAGGACTCGTTTTTCAATAACTGTGTCCGATCGTGCTCAAAACGAATCGTGGTTTAACTAATATGATATTTTTAAGCTTTCTCTGGTTATTACAAACTATTCTACATACTAATATCTTATTTACTTTCTTAGGGTTGCTTATACGGGATTGCCGGACTAGAACGGTTACGTCTGACTAGGGTTTTGTTGACTTTAGGATTCCGATTGACTTTCTAATTAGGGTTTAAGCTTGATTGATCACAAAACTTTGGAGATTTACAACATCGTCATTCAAAAGAAGCAAGAGGTCCTTTTGGTCTTCAAAGGACTGCAACTAAGGTTTTATCATCTAGATTTTATTGGCCTAATTTGTTTCGTGATTGCAGGAAATACTTAGTGTCATGTGCTCAATGCCAAAGGACCGGTAACATTTCAAAGAAACATGAATTACCACAAAACAACATCTTGGTAATTGAACTTTTTGACATATGGGGAATTGACTTCATGGGTCCATTTCCCTCATCATTTTCAAATAAATATATACATGTGGCAGTAGATTATGTTTCAAAATGGGTTAAAGCTGTTGCTTTACAAACAAATGATGCCCAAGTAGTTTTAAGATTTTTGAAAAAGAATATTTTTACCAAATTTGGGCTGCTTAAAGCTATCATTAGTGATGGGGGATCACATTTTTGTAACAAGCAATTTGAAAAACTTTTTTCAAAATATGGAGTTACACACAAAATTGCTACCCCTATCATCCCCAAACTAGTGGATAAGTTGAGGTATCCAATAAGGAGATCAAAAGAATTTTGGAAAAAACTGTTAATGCATCTAAAAAGATTGGTCTTTAAAATTAGATGATGCATTATGGGCTTATAGAACTGCTTTTAAAACCCCTATTGGAATGTCTCCATTTATGATTGTTTTTGGTAAATCATGTTATCTTCCTGTAGAACTTAAGCACAAGGCATATTGGGCCATAAAATTCTTAAATTTTGATGAAAAAGCTGCTGGTGAGAAGAGATTGCTTCAATTAAATCAATTGGCTGAATGGAGAGATGAAGCTTATGAGAATGCTCGTATCTACAAGGAACGAGCTAAGAAATGGCATGATAGAAACATTATCAAGCGAGAGTTTTTGCATGGACAAAAAGTTTTACTTTATAATTCTCGTTTGAAGTTGTTTCCAGGAAAGTTAAGATCAAGATGGTCAGGACCGTTTGAAATTGAAAAAGTTTTTCCCTACGGTGCAGTAGAATTGAAAACTGATGATAATCGGACTTTCAAGGTGAATAGGCATCTGCTCAAACATTATTATAAAGGGGAAAACCATGATAGTGCTACCACTATCATAAATTTTAAGGAACCATGACAAGAATTGAGAAAGTCGAGCTAAACGACTCTAAACTAAGCATTGCTTGGAAGGCAACCCATGTCTAACTTAAAGTAGTATTTTTGTTTTGTTTTTGCTAAATTAGTGTTTAGTATGTACAGATCAATCAAAAGAGAAATTGAGTTTTTAATTAACAAGGGAGATGCTGTTTTTCAAGAAAAAGAGAATGAGGAACAATTTGGAAAAGCTCTAAGGAATTACAAGGTAGGTATTCTAATTTTTTTTAGAGTACTAAAACTTTTAGAGCTTAATTTCTTTTCTTAAAAAAAAAAAAAAAGCCGGCACTTGGAAATTCAACACCGCCGGCTTAGAGCCAGCGTTTGCAAATAAGTTAAATTAATTAGAACGCCGGCTCAATAACATTTACACCATCAACTTTGAAGGCAGCGTAAACATCATGTTTCAAGGGTTTTTAACCTCGATCAAAGCTGGCACCTAGGTTTCAAAGCTGCCCACTTTAAAGTCGGCATAAACCTGTACGCCAGCAGTGTACATGAGAAAGCCGCCGGCCATTTGCTCTTGGCAACAATTAAATTTTGATACACTAGCATGTACACCGCCGGCTTATTCAATAAAAATATCTGTGTTTGTTCTGCAGAATCAAATTTTAACAGGTATCTCTCTCTCTCTCTTCCTTATTTCTCACATTCAACTCTCTCTCACTCTCACTCACGCACTCCCAATCCCCCATTCATTCTCCCACTTGCTTGGATTTGTTTTGAACAAGTACCCTAATCTAATGCTTTTTATTTGTTCTTTAATGCAATTATACGCTTTAAATTTGTTGATTGGCGTATTGGATTGTTGAAATCGGTGGATGGGTCATCTTGTTCGAATTTAGATAGAATTGATGGATGGAATGTTTTAGATGAAGTTTTGGAGTTAAATTTGAGATCAATGCATGATTAATTACATTTGCTGCTCAGTTGATTCATGAATTGTGATCATTGTGTGAATTAGGGTTCTTGAACTGACAATGCAATTTCGAATTCGAAATTTAGGGCTTTTGTGATTTGAATGAAATGGATTTTTGTATTATGCTCTAGCTCTAGTTGATGTTAATTGCTCCAATTTGAACTTGGGAATTCAAATTTGTGCAAATTTTGAATATAAAATCGGTTTTAAAAGCATTTAAAAGAATTTTGATAAAAAAAATTTTTGAAAATCACAATTGACACTTCTCCTAGTGAATTTTGAATTCCTAATGTTCAAGTCTAAGCTGGCTGGTTTAAGCTTCCAGCTTAGAACTAATTTTGCAAGTGTACATTTTTCAATCCAATTCCATGTCATATACTTCATTGTTTGATATGCCTAGGATCTCATATTTGTTTAAACTCATGTGGTGAAATGAATTAGGCATAAATTATGAGTGCATTCAACAAAATTACACTAGGATTATTAGAATTGTGCTAAGCCTTGTTTTTTTATCTCAAAATACACTTATGAAATTGATAAATTGTGAGTAATGATTTGTTTTATACTATTGCAGAATGGTTCCTAAGCAGAAGACTACTGATGCCTCTACTTTTGGTTCATAGACTAGGAATCTGCTGTCCAGTCAGCAATATGCAAAGGATAGGAAGAAGAGGCTATTGAAGATGGATTTCCTAAACAACCAATATTTAGATTGGAGTTTGCTGAATGAGTATAGGTTAACTGACAGGGTTAGAAGTATAATCCAAGATCCAGCTTGGATTGGATTGTTTGATTTCCAGGAGCCAGCATATAAGAACTTGACCATTGATTTCTTATCTACACTGAAGAGTTTACCTGACAGAGTTGAGTCTACATTTCAATTTTAGGTATTTGGTGAGATTAGGGAAGTCAAACTGAAGAAAATAGGCAAACTCCTGGGTTTATATGATGAGGAGGAGGAGAATTTGCATCTGCCTAACAATGGCCTGAGGGAGAAAATCAAATGATACGGGAGGCTTATTGATATCAGCTAATTCCTCTTGAGCGAGCAAATGAGCCATTTGTTCCCTCAAAGTCATTGGCCACCACATTTGCTGCTGTTGAGCACAAGCTGCTCCACCACATTTTTGCACATACACTGAATTGTAAGAAGACTAGTCACAGCAAAGTGACTACATTTGATATGTCCTATCTCTATAGCCTTATTAGAGGCTATAGAATTGATTTAGGGGTGGAGATAGCCAATTTTATCTATACGCAGGCTGATGATACCAGGACTAGACTCCTGTTCTGTGGTGGTTATATCACCAGATTGTTGAAGGGTATAGGGATCTTTGAGGAGCCTCAAGGAGATGAGATATTGGAAAGCAAGAAGATCTCATAAGCACCCTTCAGAGGCTGAAGATTGCTTAAAAACCCCATAGTAGTTCAGCCATCAGATGTAGAGGAGAAAGAATTTCAGGATATCTTCCCTGGTGATATTCCCACTGACATACGATCCTCATATGCTCCTCCTCCTCCTATAGGTACTGCTTCAGCATAGGATATGGACCAGCTTAAGCTAGATATCCAGGGTTTGAAGAAGGAAAATCAGGAGCTCAAAGACAGACAAATCAAGGAGAACAAGAAAAATAAGAAGTTTAAGAAGATGATTTTTGAGGCAGTGAAGACTGCAATCTGCTACTTGAATCCAGAGAAAGGGGCTGAGATGAATTATGAGACTTCTACTGAGTCTAGGCATAGCTCAGAGCACACTCACATAGCTAGCCTAGGAGATACTCAGAAACTTAGCCCATAGCACACCAGCAGAGCTAGTCCAGGGCTAGAGAGCTAGAGATTCTGCTAGCTATTATTTATTTTTCATTGATTTTTATTGATCATATTGGCTTGTATTTATTATGAGCACCTAAGTCCCTGTAGGTAGACTCACTTTGATCTATACTTATTAGATAGTTTTTTTTTTCTTTTTTTTTTCTTTTGTAGAGATTATAGGGCTGAACAAGCAATCTCTCTTTACCCTGAAATTTGCTGATTCTAATTCAAAAGGAAAATACAAAGGTTTTAGTTTTTTATCTTTTTCTCATTAGCTCTATATATGTGAAATAGTGAGGACACTGTTTAATTGAAGTGAGGGGGAAGGGATAAACTGAATTGAAGTTATGAATTTGAATTGTGAATATGATCTGTTGTTTGAATTGATTTGGCTGTTTGGATTGTTGTTGTTTGACAGGATTAATCAGAGTAAACACCCACTTGTATTTTTGGTTTGAAAGCAAATTATGGCGAAATTCTGCCAAAATTTTTCTAAAATCTCTTGATATTTAGAGATAGTACAAAATAATGATTGAAAGCATTTGATTAAACATAGAAACAATGAAAATAACTTGCTAAAGTATCTTACTCACCTGCTATTGTGATTGGTTTACTTAGTTGAAATTGGGTTGCAAAATCCTTAAAGAACAAGTTTACTTTATTTTTAACTTTAGAATAGGAAATTTAAGAGTTGGTCAAATCCTTTTGTGAAAAATAACTAGGTTTACTTATGGGAAATTTTAGTTTGTATATACTCCTTGTATTATAACATTTAGTGAAAGAGGCAAATGAAACTTTTAACTTAGTGATCCTTTATAAAAATAAGTCTTTAATTTGTTATTGCATTCAAAAAGAAAGAAACAAACAAACATAGCCTCACTCCTCTGACTTAAAAAAAAAAACAATTGAGTCATGAATATCTGAACTTGAATGTTAAAGTGAGGAAGAGTTCTTAAGGGTATTTTGAAACCTGGTCACTTAGGTGATGAGCTTGGGATATGCCAACTCAATGAACTCACTATAACGAGAAGGGATGAAAGGCAAAAGTTCAAATTATGAACTTTGAAAAACAAAAAGATGGAGGCAAAAACCTCCTAAAAAGAAAATAAATGCTTGCATAAAGAAAAGAAAATGAATACAAAGATACAAATAAAAGGAAACTTGTAATAAAGAAGGAGAAAATCTAAGAAAAAAGTATATACCACATGCTTTCATTTGGTGTTACTAAGAGTATATGTAAGATAAAAGTCCAATGAAGTCTAAATGAGTATTTTTGCTTAATGGATTGAGTATCTGCTTTTGAATAAGAATGTTCTTTTGTTAAAAACTAAGATTAAAACTTGTTTTGTCTGGATTAACTCCTTAATTCTGATTAAAGTACTCTAATTACAAGAAACTAGTGTGGTCAGAGCAGTAGATATAAGAAAAGCAAGTTAAAAAATTGATACTTAAATTAGAACAATTGTACTATCTATGATAAATTTCAAGAATTTTGTTCTTAATTGTTTTGCTTGAGGACAAGCAAAAGTTCAAGTGTGGGGGAGTTGATAAGATCATATTTTATACAACTTTTGATGTTTAAATTGTGATAAATTTATCATAAATGGCTAGCATGGGTACTTGTTTTGGTTAAAATTCATGTTTTAGGTCTAATTTGGAAAAAGGGAAGCAAAACAAGAAACTTTGAAATGAAAATAGGAAAACTCAGGGGTACGCTGGCTTTTCTAAATCCTAAGCTACCGGCGTACAGCCAGCCTTCATGATGCTCAGAATAAAAATCCTTAAGGCTGCTTCTACACCGCCGGCCTTGAGGCAGTGTAGACTGTGGGAAGCTAAACAACTGGCTCAACAACGCCAGTGTAGAAGGAAGAAGAAGCCAGCTTCTGTAATTTTATTCAACGCCGGCTTTTTGGGAATAAAAGCTACCGACATTGAGACGGCTTACAAGATGAACGTGTTTGCACTCCTCAAAGCTATTACATATACTGCCAGCCTTACAAGCCTTCTTTCATTTGCATGTACGCTGCCTGAAAGCCACCGATATAGAAGGTGAATAGGGAAGTGGAGAGTGAAAGCCGGTAGCTCAGAGCTCAAGAGTTACCAATGCAGAAGGAGCTACAATGTATGCTGGATTCAAAGCTGCAGGTGTTAAGGCAGTGTAGATTGAAGATCAGGAGACATAATCAAACATGAATGCTTTGTTACAAAATGAACGGTCAAATTTGAATGGATTGCCTAAGCCGGCATGAAAGCCACCGGCTTTGAGATGGCTTTCCTTATAAAATGGCCAACCTTTCGTTTTTGAGTATATAAGCTAGCTAGATCCATTTCTAAGCCGCTGGCGTACGAACGGCCTACACTTGTAACTGAAGATAAAAGCTGCCAGTGCACTACTTGTGCAATCAAGAGAAGGACTTTACGCCTCCTGAAAGCTACTGATGTAGAAAGTGTAACTATTTGTGTACATGTGGAAACTTCAAATTTCCATTAATGCTTTTTACAAAATTTTTCCTATATAAAGGGGACTTCCTTCCTCTAATTTCATCAAGAAAATCAAAGAAACAATTCATAATACATTTATTAGATAGATAAATAGTTTTTAGCACTTCATAGAGAATTGTGAGAGATTTGAAGTTTCAAGAATTTGTAATTGAAGATTTTGATATTTGAATTGGTGATATCTAATCTCTCTTTTCTTATGCAATTCATCTATCTGATTTCTTTATTCATAATGATATCAATTGCATATTCTTATTTGATTATCGAGTCATTATTCATGAGTAGCTAAACTTTTTCTTGTGGGAAGTGATGAAATCTTAATCTTACGAAAATGATCTTTGAATTTATACTATAGGATTATTAGAATTATGGAATATTTGTAATGAATCCTTATTATCTATCTTGTTTCTATATGAAATTGGATTGATAAGAATTTTGATAATTAGGAAGAAGAATTAGGATTCATAGGAATTCATGAATTAAGATTAAACAATAATTACGGAATTGGCGGGGTTTAATCTAATTATAAATTGTCTCATGTAATTCATGCAATGTTTTATGTTAATTTCTCACTAAGGAATTAGAATAAGTTGATTTAAAGCATTAAACAATTATAGAATTAGAAGGTTTATAATTGTGAATCCGTTTCCATTGATAATTTATTTAGCGGAAGCTTGTAGATTATTTTATGGTTACTAAAACTTGATAGTTTTAGGTTTTGACAATTTCATACAAATATCCACAATTCTAACTATTCATATAATATAATTTCAATATGATTAGCAAAGATTAGGGTGGATTCTGCTCCTTCCCATATTTATTTGATATATCTCTTTCTACAATCTCATTCCATTCATCAACAACTATTAAGTTAAATTAGAATTAGTTAATTAGTTTAGATTGATACAATTTGATTGCTTAAATATTAGTTAAAGCTAATTCCGATCTAGTAGTTAAATTGATCCTTGTGGGAACGATACTCTACTCACTTTTGTATTACTTAATAAGATCCAATATACTTGCTGGAAGTATCCGTACTCATATTTTCTCTACACATTTTCTACGGATCACGTTAAACGTTGAGCTAGGTGGTAGGTAAGGGAACATTAATCTTACTTTACCTTCAATTCAATTCTAGTTAACTCCAATTTAGCCTCTAATGTCATAAAAGGAGGCACCATCACAATCTTAGAGGAGTCTAACAGCATTGGTTGCTAAGCTGGATATGTCTTAGTACCAGCCCTTCTTCAACTTCTTACTGGACAATTATTACCTATATGATAACAACTGAGGCATCTACTAAGGTTGAAGACTATCTAGTTGAGAGTGAGTTTCTGAGTCTTGATTTTATAGTGAATGACAAGCTTTACAAGAATCAATTGTAGAGTTTCTTACTATGCTATGATCAAACATCTATGCCAAGGTAGTAGTGGTAGACTAAGGTGCTTAGTAATGTTAAAAAAAATTATATGCTTGCATATATAAGGTGTGTAGTGTATACCCTATTTTGGTTATCTACATTAAAGTCCATTCTTTAATGGTATTCAACTTGCAAATTTTCCTTTTAGTTCAACTTACACTTGCTATAAGGACTTAACATGTGGGGAAGATGTGAATTGAAGTTATCAAGAAGATTGTTGAAGCTAAGAGGAAGGAAAAAGAAATGGAGAAGCTAGAGTCACTCCATGAATGCTTGGCATAGGAAAGTGTTGGAAAGAAATAGCAAATTTGAGATTAACTCTCATTTTCTTTTCTTTTTTTATCATAAATAGCATAACAAATAAAAAAAAAAGAATCAACTTAGCTATCTTGACTGATTATTTTATAAGGCATAACATAAGTTTAAGGTCGAATTCCTTGAAGTGAAGAGGAAGTTATAAACCAAAGTCCAAAAGTGTCGAGACGTAGAGGTGAGGTTCTTAAGTATATAGAGTTGCAATGTAGACTTATCGATGCAAGTGAAGCACCTTAATTCAAACTTGACTCAACTAAAAGGAGATTCAATCCAAAATTAAGGTTTCAAGTTGAACAGCAAAGCAGAATGCTTTGAGAAGGAACTTTTAAGAGTGTGGGGAGACTATCTCTAAGTTCAATGGTAAGGAAATTATTTCCCAAATTGCTTAAGAGAAAGTATTGGAGGATTTCTACAAAAGCAAATAGTAGTTGGAGGCTGGCTATTGCTGCTGTAGATTTGGGGCATGCATTATTAGGTGAAATCCAATAAGCATATCTACAATTTTAGCTTAGTAGATGGTCTTATCTCTATGGAAGTTTCAAAGGTGAGGATCGACCTTTAAAGAGGAAGAGGAAAGAGAAGGCAACTCCTCTGCCATCTAATAAAGATGACTTATTTCTCCATTTGATGTAGAGGAAGAAAGGCAAGGAAATGTGATAAACCAAAATTATTCCTATTTTATGAGTGCTAAAATGAACTTTTATTGATTATTTTATTGATAAATATTATGAATTTGACACTTAAAAATGTTAATTTATGTTTTCAGGCTTTTAAATGAGTTATTTTATAAAAGAAAGGAAAAACGGGTCAAAAATGCAAAGTTTGGACCAAAAAGTGGTTAACACAACAAAGACAAGCCATGTCTATCAACCATGTCAAGAAAAAGAAGAATCGAGTCCTAAATCTCAAGTTTTGGAAGGACAAGCTCAGTGACATGACTTGTCACAAAGCATGTCAAACTGGAAATTTTATCTTGCAAAGACACAACCATGACATGGCTTGTCACTGGGCATGTCGATTTGAAGATTTAAAATAGGAAGTTATAAGACTTTGGGATAAGTCATGTCCTAGTCGTGTTAGTGAAGAAAAAAGGCCACAGGAAGTTACACGACTGAGGGACAAGCCATGTCCCAATCATGTCACTTTCTACTACGAAGAAATTGGCAGACATGCTCAAGTGACACGACTTGTCCCTAAACACGTCAATTTAATAGTAAGTTACTTTTTGAGAAACGACTTGTTTAATGAATAGTAACCCCCTATTTCTTAAAATAACGTTCATTTGACATTAAAGAGGGGTGTTACTTTGAAAAACCAAAAGACCCGTAACTCCCGTAACTTCCCAATTCCTCCATAATGAGCATTCAATTCCATTTATGTGAAATCAATTATAAATTGAAGATGGAGGAAGAATCAACAATAGGAAGAAAAGTAAGAGAGAGCACATATAGAATTCATATCCAAGTTCTTCAGAATTTTAACAACAAGTCAAGATTATCACGGATTGAAGATCCGAAATTTTTAAGCTTTATTCTTTTCAAGTGGTATCATGATTTCAAATTTCTGTTTTGAATTTCATGTATTATCATTAGACACTATGGAAGAGTGAAATTACAGATCTGGGTTTTGTTGAACTTCATGTTTATCATGCGATGAGGCTTTGAGCTTAATGAAAGATTGAAGTTCTTTTGTTCAATTGCATTTTTTTAACCATTTCTTAAGTTTGTATATCTAGACATACAGATTTATGCTTGATTTTCATTTAAGTTAATTGAAAGATTACTTTTATGATTTAATCTATGCAATTGAAGAGATTTGTTTGTAATTCTAGATATAGAATAGCAAGAATCTTCTATTATTTTTATGAGTTCATGTTATTAATGCAAATTTGGTTGCTATTGATTGAGGGGAAATCCTAATTGATTAACCAAGGTCTTGACAATTTGTTAGATTCAAAAGAATTGACATTTTGCTTAAGGAACTCTATAGCTTAAGAACGAAATCTTAGATATCTAGTATGAGTTGCCAAGGATTCACATGATAAATTAGAGGTAAGACAAAACCTGGATCATTTGTTCTCATTGATTGAAGAAATGATAACATGGATTTGTTTGTTAGGATGATGCAAGTGATTTTTGAAGCAAACTCATGGCAATCTTATGCTCCTGAAATTTACAAACTCATAAGTTTAGAAGAATTGGCCACTCTTATGGAACCATCTCAAGAGTGGGTAGGTAGGTTGATTGAATCTTTAGAAACTCTTGGGAGACATGAGGAAGTACTTATGGAGATAATTACAAGTCCTTTCGACGCATTAGGAGAAAATGATCCAAATATACAACTTGAGGAGTCATCAAAATTGAAGGATGAATTAGTAGAGAAGAAAAATGAAATTGAAGATCATAGGGTAGATCTAAACAATCATGAAGATAAGTTGGAGTCTATTAAGGAAAAAGATGATTCTGAGGAGACTAAGGTGTTGTATCTTAATCCTTTCCCTAGTACTCCAATTATTGAGAACACATATCTGAAGGACATTCCTCAAGTTACCCCAGAAGAAGAGATGTTTGGAGAGATGGAGCAAGAGATAGCAGTTGAATATATTAATTTCTCTCCATTTGTTGAGATCATTAGATGTTTGGGAGATGATGAGCCTATTGGATATATCATTGATTTTGAGATAGGACCAATTTTCCAATATCCCTCTCTTCATGAAAAATTTCTGAAATTTTTGTTGAATCTTATTGTGCTTAAAAAGAAAAACAGGATGAGAAGTAAATTTCTACTAATTTTGGTAAAAACTTGTGTTTGGGACACATTTGTTTGGGATCCTAGTGGATGGGAGTATCATTTTTGTTAATAAGTCGAGCCAACGATGTTAAACAAGTGTGCTTCTTAGGAGGCAACCCATGTCTAACTTTTCTTTTATTTTGTCTTTTTCTTTTGCTTTTTAGACTCATGATCATATCATTTTCTGTTATTGGTTGATGGCTAAGTGTTGTTCTTAATTGTAGGATGGAAATTCAAGAGAAAACAAAGCAGAAAATCCCAAGTAAGTTGATGAAAATTCGACACAACTAAGACATGACTTGTCTTGAGTCGTGTCTTTTACTGATAAATTTGTGTGAATGAGCTTTGGAGAGAATTTTTTTTTTTTTTTTACACGACTTGTTCCTAAGTTGTGTAACAAACTGTGGAAATAGATTTTTGGAGTGCCACACTTAGGACATGGCTTGTTCTTAGCCGTATGAAGTCTTTTGTTCGAAAAAAAAAATTTCTCCAGTTCGACACACCTAGGGACACAGCTTGTCCCTAAGGCGTGTACCTTGCTGTCTGTGCACACCATAGATGACATGCTTAGGGACAGCTTGTCCCTAGGGTGTGTAGCTTGCTGTAAAAATGTCTCAATTGAGACATGCAAGGGACAAGTCATGTCCTTTACTCATGTCCTAAGCCCTATTTAAACACACTAGGTTTTCGAAAAAAAACAAAATAGGGCTTCCAATTTCTGTACTTTCAAAAATTCCAAAGCACACAACCACTCATTCTCACACATCCACTCCATTTCAAGAGAAAATCCAAGGACCTAAGGTAAGTTTTTTCTTATCTTCTCTCTTCTTTCTCTCATCTTTAGTTCATGATTTCCATGGATGGATTTAGTTGGTGAGATTCAAAACTTTGGGAGTTTTGAAACTTGTTTCATGTGAGTTTAATTCATTGTTGATGATGAGAAACGTGTATAGTTCTTTAATGCATGCGTGATCTGAATTTTTGGACTCTTGGGCATGCATGATTTCTTAGATCTGGAAATGGAGGATGACAATTGTTTGCTTGCATGTGAGTTTAGTCGAATGCTTGTGTAATCTGAAATTCACGGTCGTTCTTTGATGTTTGCGTGATTTTTCATATGAATCTAGTTGGGTCGTTGGGTTGTTGAGTTGAAATCAAAGGAAGTTTTGAAATTGAAGTGTGGGATTCCAACTATGAGTTTAGGGAAGACGATGTGAAGTTAAGTTATTCGGAAAAAAAAAATCGACACAACCGTGACAAGCTGTGTCACTTGGTCGTGTCATGCTGGGAATTTTTCTTCTTTAAGCTTTTAATTCAAAAACCAATTTCAAGTTCAATAAGATGACTTGTTAATATGGCTTTTGTGTGTTCTTGCAAGTTTATACTTAGATTAACAAGCTTAGATCTTATTTGCCTACTTTTAATGTCTCAATTGTAATCTAAATTGTCGATTAATTTAATTCAGGATGAGACAAAAGCAAGTAGCAAGAAAGCATTCATCTTTGCAACGCTCTACTCTAAGACGCGCTCCAGATCCCCCAAGACCCACCCAACCAATGTCAAGAACAGAACAAGAAAAATACAATGTTTTCTTGGGAAGACCTTTAGCTGGAAATATGTTATTCAATTGGAAGGGTTTGACAAAATTCAACAAAGATAAGGAGATTTGAGCTTTGATAAGTCATAGTGGATGGGACAATTTGTTCAGTGTGAATGAAAAGGTTTATCGACAAATCACATTCGAATTTCTTTCTACATTCAAGATTGCAAGTCAAGCCAAGCATTCGGGGATCAACAACAGTATCACTTTCAGAGTGAATGGCTAAGAAAGAACGGTTTCTATTAAAGAAATTTGCAGGGCCATGGGGTTTTATACTAATGAATTTCTGGAAACCGATGAATTTGACCAGTTGATTGGCCACTAGGGGAGTTCAATTATTTGTACTGGGGAAAGTTAAGTCCAGCCACTCCTTATAAAGCCAAGGGAGATAAAGCTACTACCCTTAGAGATGTCAATCATAGGGTGATTCACTGGATAATCATTCACTCGATTAATGGCAAGGGGAAAAGTATTGGAGTTGTTGGGACTTATGAATTGCTATATCTGCATAGCATTATTGGGCAACATCCTTTGAATTTAGGGGTGATGTTGGCTTTATTTTTTCATAGGTAAGCCAAGACCAACAAGGCTAAGGGAACTATTTTTTGTGGAGCTTATATCACTCGCTTGCTGAAGGGACTCAAAATCTTCCCTACTGAGGAGCCATAGGATGTAGTGGCTTGTTTACACATCATTGAAACTTCTACTCTGTGGAAATGGTTCAAAAAGCAGGGACCTTCCACTTCAAGGTCTTCTCCTCCAAGTAAATTTACCTATGAAATGTTGACTAAGAAGGTTGAAAAGAATCGTCACATACTGCAAAAGATGAATTCATTATTCAAAGCTCTCATTCGTATCACAAAACATCAGACACGACACCAAGAGGCCATTTATTCCTGTTTGAAAGGAATTGCAGCTTATGATAATGTGAAATTTTCTCCACCTCAAGCTGGCCCATCTGAAAGCTTTCCATCATCACCGGATGATGTTCAGGTAGATTCACTTCACACACTCCTGGAGGATAGTGATGATGAAGAAGTTGATGCACAGATTCGAGCCTCCAAGGAAGAAGTTACTGAAGAAGTATCTGAGGATGAAGAAATTGATGAGGAGGAGGAGGATGAAGAGGATGATGATGGATCTGAAGAGGAAGAAGAGGACACACCAACACCCACACCACCAAAGAAGAAGAAATAGAGAAAGGATGCGGATGAAGATGATGATCATCCTGACTATCAAGGAGATTGATTCCTTGATTTGTTGCTGCTTTGATGATTTCTGATGATATTTTGATGATTAGGTTTTGGATGACTGTATTATTGAGTACCCAGCTTTGGGTTAGACTCTTCAGGGCTCACTAGTAGGATCATGAGTGCTAACTTTTGCTTTGTTTTGTTTTGTTTTGTTTTGTCTTTTGTCTTGCAGCCCAGATGCACTTTGATATGACTTGCTCTCACAACTGCTCAAATTTGCTGAAATTATGACTATCTTGCATTGAATTTTGGTACTTAAACAAGGAAGTTCATTTTCTTTTCCTTTCCATACTTTTGCATATATTTTGACATTGGGGACAATGTCCTAATTAAGTGTGGGGGAGGAATATTCTTGAAAGGAATAATTGGTTTTTCTATGATTTTCATGTTCATATTATTTTTAGCTTGATTTTGAATTTTGTCAAAGTTCCCCATTTACACTTTGCTAATGTGCTTTAATTGAATAAATCTTGAAAATATACTCGGCTGTTTATTAACATTCATATTAAAGTAAAGGCGACTTATAGTACCTTACTCATCTATTTTGTGATTAGTATACTTAGTTCAAATTATAAGATGAAATCTAGGTTTTTACTTGCTATTTAGTAATGGAATTTAGAGTCTAGAAATTGAGTGAAGTCCTTAGTTGAAATTTAAACGGTTATATTTCTAAGCCTGTTAGCTTGTATATTCTTCATTTAAAAATTTTTCTAGAGCTCCTTTAACTTTTTATGAAAGGAGTATGTGAAATCAATCACTTAGTGATTCTTTTTTTAAAAATCAATTAATTAAAAGCTTAGTTGATATGGGTTGGCTTTGGTCCCACAGAAGAGCGAAGTCTGACCCCGCTATTGACTATACAAGCTTCCTATAGATAAAAAAATAAAATAAAATAAAAATAAAAATAAAATCATAGCCCTTACTCCGCTAACTCAGATAAGTGAGTTAAGAGTATTAAATTTGAAAGTTAGAGTGAGTGAGAGTTCGTTGGGGTCCCTTTTAAAACCTGGTCACTTGGGTGATGAGCCCGGGATGTGCCAACTCAAGGATCTCACTATAACAAGAAGATGAATAGGTAAATAGAGCTGAAAAGATACGGGCTACACATCCCGTCCAAAGGAAATTCCTCTGAAGGCTATTAAGAGAATTCATATTCCTAATAATAATAATTTCAAAAAGGAAAAATCTAGGGGAATGATGGATACCAAATACTTTCATTCTAGGTTGTTGAGTTTAGAGAAATGGTTGAAGGCTTATATACCTGCTAACTAGTGGTGAAATGTAACCAGGTTTATTTCACTATTGATTGATTTTGGTTCTATTTTATGACTTTGGAATCTGTTATTAAATGGTAAGGGTAAAGTTTGACTTACTTGGATTAGCCTTAGAATTTAATTAAGGTATGTTAATTACATTTAAACGATAGATTTGAGCAGTAGGTACAAAAGCAAGTCGCTATAATCCAAAATGAATGCTATAATTTAACTTGTGGAAATTTTTGAGTATATTTGATGATAGATTTTCATTATCCTTTATTGTTTGCTTGAGGATAAGCAAATACTCAAGTGTGGGGGAATTTGATAAACCAAAATTATTCCTATTTTATGAGTGCTAAAATGAACTTTTATTGATTATTTTATTGATAAATATTATGAATTTAGCACTTAAAAATGTTAATTTATGTTTTTAGACTTTTAAAGGAGTTATTTTATTCAAAAAAAAAGGAAAAAGGGGTCAAAAATACAAAGTTTGGACCAAAAAGTGGTTAACACAACAAAGACAAGCCATGTCTATCAACCATGCCAAGCAAAAGAACAATCGAATCCTAAATCTCAAGTTTTGGAAGGATAAGCTCAATGACATGACTTGTCACAAAGCATGTAAACTGGAAATTTTATCTTGCAAAGACACGACCATGACATGGCTTGTCACCAGGCATGTCGATTTGAAGATTTAAAAGGAAGTTACACAACTTTGGGACAAGCCATGTCCCAGTCATGTCACTTTCTACTATGAAGAAATTGGCAGACATGCTCAAGTGACACGACTTGTCCCTAAACACGTCAATTTGACAGTGAGTTACTTTTTGAGAAACGACTTGTTTAATGAATAGTAACCCCCTATTTATTAAAATAACGTTCATTTGACATTAAAGAGGGGTGTTACTTTGGAAAACCAAAAGACCCGTAACTCCTGTAACTTCCCAATTCCTTCATAATGAGCATTCAATTCCATTTATGTGAAATCAATTATAAATTGAAGAAGGAGGAAGAATCAACAACAGGAAGAAAAGTAAGAGAGAGCACATATAGAATTCATATCCAAGTTCTTCAAAATTCTAACAACAAGTCAAGATTATCACGGATTGAAGATCCGAAATTTTTAAGCTTTATTCTTTTCGAGTGGTATCATGATTTCAAATTTCTATTTTGAATTTCATGTATTATCATTAGACACAATAGAAGAGTGAAATTACAGATCTGGGTTTTGTTGAACTCCATGTTTGTCATGCAATGAGGCTTTGAGCTTAATGAAAGATTGAAGTTCTTTTGTTCAATTGCATGTTTTTAACCATTTCTTAAGTTTGTATATCCGGAAATAAAGATTTATGCATGATTTTCATTTAAGTTAATTGAAAGATTACTTTTATGATTTGATCTATGCAATTGAAGAGATATGTTTGTAATTCTAGACATAGAATAGCAAGAATCTTCTATTATTTTTATGAGTTCATGTTATTAATGCAAATTTGGGTTGCTATTGATTGAGGAGACATCCTAATTGATTAACCAAGGTTTTGACAATTTGTTAGATTCGAAAGAATTGACATTTTGCTTAAGGAACTCTATAGCTTAAGAACTAAATCTTAAATATCTAGTATGAGTTGCCAAGGATTCACATGATAAATTGGAGGTAAGACAAAACCTGGATCATTTGTTCTTATTGAATCTTGCTTGTTTGTTATTGGATATGTATTAATATTGTTCAAAGTAAATTAGATAAAATAGTAAATCATCAAAATTGTCGGTTACATAGTAGAGAAACGGTAATACCTACATAGTACTTGATATCCAATCCTAGAGGACGACAGCCATATTAATTCTATTGCAATTGATAGGTACACTGCCTATTACCTTTATAGTGAATTAAAATGGGCCTTTATAAATTTAAAACTATGCTTGAAGGAAATTATCAAAATGCCCAACCAAACCATGCTGATGCTAAGGCTACTATAACAGAGGAATGCTCTGCTCCTTTAGCCCAAGCTTAGTTATAGACCCTACCGATGTCACTCCTACTACAAAAGTTCCTCTTACAAATGCTATTCCATTTGAATCATTGACCACCACTTCTAAACAACCAACGAAAATTGAGGACAATTTTAAATGCATACTTAGGTATAAATGCCTAAAATTTGTATTTTTTGCCCCTTTTTAATCGTCACACACAAGTTAGAATGCATACCTCAACTTTCATAATACTTTTTTTTTCCATAGAATGCATACCTCAACTTTCATAATACTTTTTTTTTTTCCATATGAATCAAATGTGTTCCTTTGAACTTTTGCTTGATTCATTCTCATTTCTACTACAATTGTGTTGGCACAAATACTTGATGCGAAGTCTTTCTTAGGTTTTATTGGTCTCAAATGAGTAATCAAGAGAAGGGGGCGTGCACGGGAGAGGCACTACTGGTATATGGTGTTGGGGGTGTGTGTGAACTGGTTACTATCAAATTTTAAAATTCTTTCTTTCCAAAAATTATTCAAAACTTTATTTAGTTAATCAACGATATATGGCTTTTTAAATTCTCTATGCAAATACAATTGAATTAGATAATAAGTGCATAGATATAAAAAGAGAGTAAGGTAAGAGAAGATTGCATAAATATTTATAGTGATTCCGCCTTATACATCAATCCTCTCTTCCAACTCTACGTTGAGGACTCGATATTCCATGCTGGTTTGTTCCACTGTATCCAATAAAATAATGAGAGTAAAAACAATTGCCAAATACAACGAACTCAATTCCTCTGCTCAGCATATCTAACCCACCAAGCTAATTACTGATCTATAGAGCTATTGTCATTCTCTCTCACTTTGACAAAGTACAAATCAAGTTGAGGAATACAAAAATATAAAATTTCCTCTTGAGTAATTTCGCTCAAAGAAACAAAGGATGCTTATATAGGAATTTGCAAGTTCTAGTTGGACGCTCTAGGTTACTCTATGAGTTACCATCTGAGTAATGCTCCGAATTCTGTAACAAAATGAAGTAAAAATGAAATTTCTAGATAATTGAAGAATTTCAACTTTTCTCTCTTTTTCTTTTTGTTTTCTAATATGGACACGTGATGAACCTTTTATATGAAAATTTTTCAATGTTCAAAACCTTCAATATAATTTAAAGTTTGAATATTTTTACCATTAGAGATGGTTAAGCTTAAAAAATGTGCTCCAACAAATTCTTTGATATTTTTCTAATGCTCTTCTACTATAATTTGAATTCCTTTGCTAATACGAGCTCTACATGTTATAATTTGAATTTTCAAAAATCAACAACATTGATATCTTGAAGCTTCCACAAAATTTGGAGCAAATATTTATCTCATAACTTCAATAATATTTGAAATTTGTCCAAATTTAAATTGCAAGTTTTTCTTAAAATATTTCCACATATATCTACACCATATCTTCATAATCTTTATTGCAACATATTTATTCCATGAATCCCATGTGATTTGACTATGAAATTCGTTGAATGTCTCCAACAAATATGAATATTTTTATCCAAAATTTGAATTTAAACTACCTAAAATTTATCTAGGATGAGTGTTGAAAATATCTTAACTTCCCATCAAGCTTCTTATTTTTCTTGAGAACATTATAAAAATATTATTACTTATCTTTTTCCAAATATAACTAATCTTGTAACTATATTAATATGTAAGATCTTGAATTTAATGAAGTTCAACAAACCGCTACTTTGTTTCACTATTGATTGATGTGTTGGGTTAAAAACTTAGACATATTAAATTGTTGGCTAGTCTTCATGAAGATAGATCGGTTTCTCTACATGCTGTCATGTTAAAATCCAATAAAAATTTCCAAATGTTACAGATGTTGTCCTCGAATGAAAATAATGAACCAATTCTTCCATGTTGAAGACTATATACGACTACTTTTCAATACTCTCTTTATCTAACATTCTAACATATATATACATTCAATATTTATTCTCCATGTTAAAATTGCTTGCTAATAGCAAACACTTGACTGGAAATTTTAAAATAATTCTTTAAAACTTATATATATATATATATATAAATACCCATGGATATAAAACCAACTTTAGTGGGACACATCAAATATATTACCTAAATATATTCGACATATATAGCTAGGTCTTCATATGACCATTTGTCCAACTTAGTCACTAAGTAATAAATTTATCCAAATCCATATTATCATGTGTACCTTTTGAATAAATAAATCATCGCATAATTCTTTCCCACAATCATATATCCTAAATTTTTTCTTGAACAAATATACTTAAATTACCTACACACTTCATAAGCATATTAATAAACACTTGTCGAGCCTGGATTTTGAAAATCATCCGGTTCATTTCTTTTAACCCGATTCACATTAAACCCTAATCCATTTAATATGAATCCTCGACTAGGGATTAAAATAAATTTAATTTTGAAAATATTTTGGAGTCACTAACCGATAAAAATCGGAAAAAATGAAAAGTTAGGATTAATGGTCGGTTTATCCTAACTTAGCTACTAGTCTGCGAAAATTTGATTTTAAAACCAAACTTTAAAAAATATACCAGATATCTGAGTCCGGGGCTAACCTATTAAAACCTAAGCGGTTACCACTTTAAATTTAAAATTTAGAATTTATCCTTTTCTATACTAAAAAATTCAAACAAAGCATTTATAAAACAAATATCTACAAGTTTAATCATTCATTTTTATTTTTATGTATTTTTTCTTAGGATTTAAATATCAACAAACATTTGTATTCTTCTTTTCAAAAAAAAAAAAAAACTTATAATATGTACAAAATGATTATTTCAAACTATCAAAACAAAATATATTTTTTCTAATTTTATTGTCGCCCCGTAGGTGCCTACGTACTCGCTAATCGAGATCAGACAAAACGTAGTTCTTTTTATAAAGAACTTAGTTGTTGATCAATTTTATATTTTCAAAATATTCTCACTTTAAAATTCACTTGAATTTTTATGAAAACCAATTTTGATGATCCTATGATCTAATCAATTGATTTTTATTTCATAAAATAAAAATATATTTTTCTAAGTCAAAAATCATTAATTTATGACAATTCATGGCTAATTTAATGCTACATGAAAATCAATTTTGATTAAACAATATTAAATATTTTCATAGTAAATTTATGAAAACATTTTTGAACAACTTAATTATTTTCAAAGTCCATTTATGAAAATAATTTTGAAAACTTTGAGTATTATCTTCATAGAAAATTTATAAAGATAATTTTGATAAAAACTTGATTAATATCTTCATAGTAAATTTATGAAGATAAATTTTGATAAAAAACTTGATCAATATCATGATTTAAAAAAAAACAATTTTATCTTTATTATTCAACAACAATTTTGGTTTAAAAAAATCTATTTACAATTTATTATTTTTCATAATTAAATAATCATCACATATGTACAGAACATATTCAAAATATATCATAACAGAATTAAAATACAAAAACAAAACATCTCATGCATCAAATATATATCTAAAGATCAATTTATATGCAAATACATATTCAAAAATATCTAAAAATATCAAAAATTGCTAAAACATGTAAATTTATATTAAAAATAATTATTCTAATTTTTCTAGATTTTTCTGGATTTTTTACGCATTTTTATTATTTTTTTCCTATTTTTCGAAATTAAATATATAATAAATAACTAATAAAATATTGCGGACTAACCTGGACCGTTGGATTTTCTCGGATCAGATCTGGAGCGTCTGATCTGTAGACTAAATCTGGACCGCAGGATCTGATGACCTTCGATCTGGAGCGTTGATTGCTTTGATCGAATCTAGACCGTCTGATCCTCTGATTGAATCTGGACCGTAGATCGCTTTGATCAATCTGGACCGTCTGATCCTCTGATTGAATATGGACCGTAGATCTGGCTGACTATTGATCGACGACCGTTGACCGACGACCGACCGGGTTGGATCTCGGATTTCGGGTTAGATCTTGGATACCCGTCGGGTGAAGAAGACGATGACGGTGACTTCAAGGAGTTCCTCGGTCGCTCCTGGTGGTTTTCGAAGCCTGCAACCTTGTCGGCCCGACGTGGATGGGGCTGCTACGTCCGTTAGTGGTGGTGGTTCACTCCCAGAACCACCAGAAGTGGTGGTTCGTACGGTGGTTGACGGCAGCAAGGATAAAAAAATTTCGAAAAATTTGCAGAACTTCCAAATGCAAATTCGAGCAATTCTAAACACTATAATCAATCAAAAACACTTCCTAAATGATTTTAACACTCTTTAATTGGATCGAAATCCTCCCGATCACTTCGAATTTGCAAATTTTGCAATTTGAACACTTTCTACTCTATTTTCAGATCTCGATCGTGTAGTGTGTATTTTGCGAAATTGAATTGTGCTTTCTGCTTGTGGGGTGATCCTATTTATAGAGTTCGAAACAATTTGTCATTTCGAAGCTTTGTAATGGTTCAATTTTTGAATCACGAATCGTTATATTTTTTCAAAAAAACGATTCAAAATTGGGACTCGATTCGTGATTGTTGGTTCAAATTGATCAGAATCTTGTGTTTACAGGTCATGACTCCTTGATTAAGTGTATTTAATTTGATCAATTGATACAATTCGGCCAATTTTGAAATTTGAAAAATCATGTCCATTCGAATTTTTTCCCAATTTTCATGCTTTGATTAAAATGCCTTTTGGGATGAAATAATGCATGAAATATGTACAGATGTGATGTATCCCATGCCTAGTTTGTGTCTGTACAATTAATTTCGAAAAAACACAAAGATTCGTTGCTCAAATGAGGTCTCAAAGTGGATGAACCGATGTGTCTTTTGGAAAAAAAATTGAACAAAAAGAGGCAAAATCTGCCTTGGGCTAGGATCGAACTCGGGTCCCTTTGCTCCTGTGTCCATGGTCTGAACCGTTAGGCCGTTGGCCTGTGCCTTGGTCATATAGCTAACCCACTAATGCTTAAGACTAATAAAATATATGTTATATTAAGCTCAAATAATTATTTATTTTAATTTTTCTTACATATATTTTATTTACATTACTATTATTCATTTAATTATTTTATTATACATATTTTATTCCTCTATTTATTTTATTATTTATTTTATTTTTTCTATTTTCTCTTTTCTCTCTTTTTTATTATACTATTATTTATTATTTTTATTATTATATTTTATATTTTTAATGAACTCAACATGACATTAATTTATTCTAAACTTAAGCCTAATTTTTAATTGGGCAAAAATTGGGTGTCTACAGCTGCCCCTCTTTGTGGTAAAGTTTGAACAAAATTTTTGCCACAAAGACGAAAATAGCCAATTTTTGCTTAATTTCTCCTGCCAAATTTTGTTTTTAACAAAGAGATTTTTATCTTGTGCTAAACCATCTGTCGAGTTTAGACTTTAAGATTTGCTAGGTCAACTGTCGGGCCTAGGCTTTGGAAAAATGATAGGCCATCTGTCGGGCCTAGATTTAGAAAAATGATAGGCCATCTGTCGGGCTTAGATTTAGAAAATGATAGGCTATCTGTCGGGCCTAGATTTAAAAATGATAGGCCATCTCAGGCCAGATTTAGAAAATGGTAGGCCATCTGTCCCAGATTTAGAAAATAGGCCATTTGTCGGGCCAGACTAAAAAAAAATTGATGGACCGTCTGTCGGGTCTAGATTTTAGAAAACTGCTAGGTCATCTGTCGAACCTAGTTTGGTCATTTGCCGACCTATGGGCTTTGATTTGGTCATTTGCCGGACCTATGGGCTTTGGTTTGGTCATTTGCCGGACCTATGGCTTTGGTTTACTGGGATTTTTGAAACCTTAAATATTTGGTTTCTTAATCCATTTGGGAATTCTTGATCTTCCGGGAAACTTGATCTTCTAGGAAAACTTGATCTTCTGATCCACTTGGGGATTTTTATTTTCTTGGAAACTTAACTTTCTGATCTTCTTGAGAAACTTGATCTTTTTGATTCTTTTGAGGAAACTTGAACTTTGATTCACTTGAGGAAACTTGATCTTTTTGATCCACTTAAGGAAACTTTCTTTTTGATTCATTGGGGGAATCTTGATTTTCTTGGAAACTTAACTTACTGATCCATTTGAGAAACTTGATCTTTTTTTTTTAAACTTAATTTGCTGATCCATTTGAGGAAACTTGATCTATCTTGATCCACTCGGGAATCTAACTTCTTGATTCATTTGAAGAATCTTGGTCTTTCGTCGGTTAATGTGTTTAGGGCTTTTCCGTCGTTCACATAACCGTGTTCAAAAACTAGCTATCTGTGCAATATAATCACCAGATAAAATTGCATAATGCATTTTAAAACCATATGGGATGCTCAAATTATTTTCTAACAGTTTTATTGGGGTTGGGATTTGTTTAAGTGATATTTGAGATTTTATTTGGTTTAAGAATTTATGGTTATTTGGTGATGAATGGGATGAGATTTGTCTGATTTGAGAATTTTTGAATTTGTTTGGATGATTTAATTAACGGGTTGAGATTTGACCTGAGTTCAAAGTTTTTGGGATATCAACTTTGCTTGTAAAACTAAAAATGAAATCAACTGAACACAAAAAATGACAAATTTTATTGATCATTCATAATACATCTTTACAGCATCTGATTTTACAGGATCCTTTAAATCAGTCCATCCATTTGGGAAAGAATTAATGCTCCTCCCGTCAATACTTTTCTAACTACATATGGTCCTTCGTAATTTGGTGTGAACTTTCCTCTGGATCTTGTACATTTGGCAGCATCTTTCTCAAACCAATCACCTTCTTGGAAGCTTCTTGGCTTGAACCTTCTTGTTGAATGCTTTAGCCATCTTTGCTGATATAACTGGCCGTGACACATTGCAGTCCACCTCTTTTCATCTAACAGATTCAACTATCAAATCTTTGTTTTATTCCACTCAGCTTCATCGAGTTTGGTTTCTACTAATATACGAAGTGATGGAATTTCAACTTCTACAGGTAAAACAGCTTCAGTTCCGTATACCAAGGAATATGGTGTTGCCCCGGTTGATGTTCTTACAGATGTTCGATACGCCATTAATGCGAGCGGTAACATTTCATGCCAATCTTTATAGACAATGGTCATCTTCTCAATAATTCTCTTGATGTTCTTATTGGCGGCTTCAACTGCCCCATTCATCTGTGGCCGATACGGAGTAGAATTCCGATGCTTGATCTTGAATTGCTGACACAAATTTGTTACTTCTTTGTTGTTCAAATTCGTACCATTATCAGTGATGATACTTTCCGGAGTTCCATATCTAGTGATGATGTCTCTTTTGATAAACCGCACAACACGGACTTCGTTACACTTGCATAGGAAGCGGCTTCTACCCATTTAGTGAAGTAATCGATTGCAACCAATATGAACCGATGACCGTTTGAAGCTTTAGGTGAAATTGGCCCAATAACATCTATCCCCCATGTTGAGAAAGGCCATGGGGTTGACATTAACTGTAATTCTTTTGGAGGGGCACTTATCTTGTTTGCATAGATCTGGCATAAATGACAAGATCTCACATGTTTGATACAGTCTGATTCCATAGTTAACCAAAAGTATCCTAATCTCATAATCTTTTTGGCTAACATGTAACCACTCATATGAGGACCACAAATTCCTTCGTGAACTTCTTCCATGAGCTTCTGGGCCTCTTTTTCATCTACACATCTTAACAAAGTCGTGTCGAATGATCTTCTGTATAACGTATTTCCACTTAGCAAAAAATGACTGGCCAAACGCCTCAGTGACTTCTGATCTTTCTTGGTAGCACCTTCAGGATAATTACCCGTTTGCAAAAGAACTTTAATATCTTGGAACCAGGGTTCATCTGATTCAATCATGGTGCAGAATGCGGGTTCACTTCTCACCCGGACTTGCAAAGGTTGGATTCTTGCTCCTTCAGTAAACTGAATTAATGAGGCCAAAGTAGCCAGAGCATCAGCAAACTGATTTTGAGTTCTTGGCACATATACAAAGGAGATTTCCTGAATCTTTCTATCAATTCTGCCAAGTGATTATGATAAGGAATCAACTTGGGATCCTTTGTTTTAAAATCTCCTCGAGTTTGAAAAATAATAAGTGATGAATCTCCAAAAACTTCGAGCTCTTGAATTTCCATTTGGATTGCCATCTCTAAACCCAAAATGCATGCTTCATATTCTGCTATATTATTTGTATAAGGGAACATTAATCTGGCCGCTGTTGGGTATTGTTTCCTTCAGGTGAAATTAGGACTGCCCCTATTCCACATCCATATACATTAGCTGCTCCGTCAAAATACAATTTCCAATTCGGCATTCTTTCATCTTCCGTTTGTGTTACCCGAATCCCTTCATCGGGGAATTGATCTTGTTCCTTTAGTTCCTCATCAACCGGGCTTTCAGCGAGTTGATCAGCCAAGGCTTGTCCTTTAATTGAATTTTGTCTAACATAGGTAATATCAAACTCAGACAGCAACATTTGCCATTTTGAAATTCGACCGACCAAGGCGGGCTTATTTGCCAGATACCTCAAAGGATCATGCTTTGTAATTAACTCGATTGAGTAAAGAGCGTGTATTGCCTGAGTCTATGCATAGTCCATACTAATGCACAGCAAGTTCTTTCTATCTCTGAGTACTTTTGCTCTCCATTTGAGAATTTTTTGCTCAAGTAATAAATAGCTCTTTCTTTTCCATTTCATCTTTTTGCCGAGCACAAACCCATGGATTCCGAAAAATTGTCAAGTATAAGAACAAAGGCTTTTCGGGTACTGGAGTGATCAAAACTGGGGGATTTGTCAGATACTGTTTAATTCGGTTTAAAGGCTTCTTCACATTCTTCATTCCATTCAATTTGGGCATTTTTTCTCAATAATTTAAACAGTGGTTGACATTTATCCGTCAACTGGGAAATGAATCGAGCAATGTAATTTAGTCTCCCCAAAAGACCTCTAATTTCTTTCAAAGTTGTTGGGGGAGGTAATTCCTGAATTGCTTTGACCTTATCAGGATCAATTTCTATTCCTCTTTGACTGATCACAAATCCCAATAGTTTCCCAGAAGTTACTCCAAAAATGCATTTTTCTGGGTTTAATTTTAATTGAAACTTTCTCAATCTTTCAAAAAGTTTCCTTAATACTTCCACATGATCTTCTCCTTCTTTTGATTTGGCAATCATGTCATCAACATATACTTCCACCTCTCTATGCATCATGTCATGCAATATGGTCTGCATTGCTCGCTGATAAGTTGCTCCGGCATTCTTGAGACCAAATGGCATGACCTTATAGCAAAAAGTTCCCCAGGCTGTGACAAATGTGGTTTTGACTTTGTCCTCTTCGGCCATCAATATTTGATTGTATCCCGAAAATCCATCCATAAATGAGAATAGATGGTTTCCAGCTGTATTGTCTACCAAGACATCAATATGTGGCAACGGGAAATTATCTTTTGGGGTCGCTTGATTCAAGTCTCTAAAGTCCACACAGATTCTAAGTTTCCCATTTTTCTTAAGTACTGGTACTATGTTTGATACCCAATCTGAGTAATCCGAAACTTCAATGAATCCAACTTCGAGTAACTTCTTGACCTCATCTTTAATTTTAAGTAGCAAATCGGGTCTAAATCGCCTTAGTTTTTGCTTCTTAGGCTTAATGCCTTCTTTGGTTGGCAATTTATGGACCACAATTGACGGATCTAAACCGGGCATATCACTATATGACCATGCAAAAACATCCAAATACTCTGCTAGTAACTTAATCAAACCCTGTGTTGTGTCTTCTGGCAATTTACCCCCAATTCTCAAATTCCTAGGATCTTCACTTGTTCCCAAATTAACCAATTTAGTGGGTTCAGGGGTTTCAATCCTTTCATGATCAAAGTTTTGCCAATTTTCTTGTGTTTTCAATTGATAATCGATATCATCTTCAACGACTAACCCAGTAGGGTTGGAGGTGATATCGATATTTTCAGTATTTACAGACGCGAGATATCCCGGAACTCATTACAAAAGTCGGATCTGGTAGAATATGAATGGGGAAAGAATAAGAATATGGAAAAACACAAAAGAATTTTATTAAATTTGAAATGGTGTTTAAGTACACTTATTTGAGCAACACATAAAGCAGAAAAATACAAAACGCAATCTAATATCGGTCCTTACTTAAGAAAATTAAAACTAGCACAAGGTATGGAAAACCAATTCTTCAAAGCTATCTTCTTGGGTGGATCATCTTCCTTGGAGTCATCTGTCTTCTGGACATGATGAGGCTTTGGAAAGGAGCTCTGATGGGGATTCGATGTCTGGATCATATTCTTTATTAAGTTTCCTTGTTCTCATCTTATTCTTCATCTCTGCTACCTCTGTTTGAGTAGGAGAATATCCTAGGCCAAAAGTTCCTATCTGAGCTTCTTTTTCTTCATTTATTACACAGACTTCTTCAAATATTTGGAGCCCAAAGTCTTCTTCTTCTCCTTTTCCGATATATGGAATAGCGTTTCTTGATAGATGGCATAATCTTGTTCTCCCATAACGGTAACAAGTTGGCCATTTGCTACAAATTTAACCCTCTGGTGCAAGCTTGAGGGTATTGCTCTGCTGCATGAATCCATGGCCTTCCAAGCAACAAATTAAATGTTCTTGGGATATCTATCACTTGAAAAGGAATTAGGAAAGTTTGAGGCCCAATAGTGACCTCTAATTCCACTTCTCCAATTATTTCCTTCTTTGATCCATCAAATGCTCGTACTACAGTAGGACTTGGCTTGATATTTGACGGGTCTACTTCCAACAAATTCAGAGTAGCCAGGGGGCATACATTCAGAGAAGATCCATTGTCAATAAGCACTCGGGAGACGATTCTACCATTGCTTTTGACAACAATAAAAAGAGCTTTATTATGTTGGCCACCTTCCTCTTCTAATTCTTCAGATGAGAAGCTAATTTGCTCATTTGCAAAGACAGAATTAATGATATGTTCCAAGGTTTTTTCTGTCACATTCTCTGGAACTTTTACTTCTTTGAGAACTTGAACAAGGCCTCACGGTGAATATCAGAGCTAATTAACAAACCCATGAGTGATATTTGGGCTGGCGTCTTGCTAGTTGTTCAACTACTTTGAATTCACTTGCCTTCATGAGTTTAGCCAATATTGCTTTCTCATCTTCCTTCTTTTCTTCATCATTCGGCGGCGATGAATCCATGGTCACCTTCTTTGCAGTTGGTTCATAAAGTCTTCCCGAACGGGTAAGCCCGCCAATCATAGAAGCGTGATTAACTGTCTGGTAATCAAATGGGGCAGCTTTGTAATCCTTTACAGCAATTGGGATTTGAAAAGTATAACTTCTAGGCTTCGAGACAGTTGCCTCTTCTTTACTGTTGTTCATCTCAAATTTGATTAACTTCGGTTCACATGTGATCATGCCAACAAATTTTTCTTCTTTCTCTGGTACAGGCTTTTCTTCATCTTCAGACTCTGATCCCCATCCAGTGGAGGAGCATCGGCATATACGCGTGGTTCAAACCAATAGTCAACCAGATATTGGTACTTTCCATCATCTCCTAGAGTTCCGACAGTTGGGTCTCCAGCTTGGTATCTTGCCCACAATTCTGCCTGTGTGCTTGACTTTCTTGGCTTTGGGACCAGCATTTCCATGATATCTTCTTTCTTTATGATTCCATTTTGCAACAAGTTGTAAATGGCTGGTCTGGTTTTGGTGCGATCTCTCAGATTGATATAGGGTAAATGCCCCATTTGGCGGAGATTCCATGCCACTTGTTCTATGGTGATAGGCAATTCATCCAAGTTGACTTCTGGGTCCGGCGCTTCGGCAGTGATCATATTAATAACCGACCCATGATTTGGCAATGGATTAGTAGAAACATTTGGAGGCTGCACAAAGTCTAATTGGATGGTCTTTGCATCAATAAGATCTTGAATCTTATGTTTGAGTCTCCAACAATAATCAGTGGAGTGCCCGATTTGCCCCATGTGATATTCACATTTTAAATCAGGGTTGTAGTTCTTGGGCTTATAATCATCTCTGGGTACTTCAAAGCCAATCAGATTATCGGCTCTCAATTTAGCCCACACTTGGCTGAGTGGAACCGGTATTGGAGTAAAATTGCGTCGGTTGGGCCTTGATTGTTGATTCGAAACAACCCTTTGTTGACTTTGACCTGATTGGTCGGCAGAACTATGGATTTAGTAGGGTTTGCTGGACTTGAGATATTGACCATACCGACAGTCGAATCCTTTCCTTTGTACGTGACATTTTTAGGTGCTGTATATTTCTTTTCTACTTGCAGCTTTCCGGCTGAGATAGCATTCTCAATTCTGCATCCGGCTACTACCACTTCTGAAAAACTTGCTGACGCATGCCCTATGAGATGAGAAAAGAATGGCTCTTCTAGTGTGTTGATGAAAGTAAAAGTGAGATCCTTTTCAGGCATCGGATTGGTGATTCTTGCAGCTAAAGCTCTCCATCGCTGAGCATATTCCTTGAAAGCTTCATCTTTCTTCTTCTTCATAGTACTCAAATCCCAGACCGAGGGTGCCATTTCGATATTGAACTTGTATTGGTTGAAAAATGCCCTGGCTAATTTATCCCATTATCCAAGTATCAATTTCTTGTGAGTCCAATTGGGCATACCAGGCTAATGCTGGACCAGTAAGGCTATCTTGAAAGGTCTGTACCATCAGTTTATCAAATTTGGCATACTGCCCCATACGTCGTACATATAATCTTGTGTGCATGTTAGGACAGCCAGTTCCATCATATTTTTCGAACTCGGGTGCCTTAAATTTTTCAGGAAAAGCACCTTCCTCAAATTGTGGCAGGCTTAAAATCGCAGTCTGATCAAAGCCGTCAAATGCCTTCATCTTTTCAAACAGTTTCTTCTCCATGTCTCTGGCTTGGGCTTCAAGTTCTTTCTTTAGCTCGGACATATTGAACTCAGTGTGGGAATCATCAACGTTGACTGGTTGCTGCATGATTTCTTTTCCTTTCTGTTCCCCGGAAGATTCTTCAGATGCTATAGGGGTCTTGGACTGGGTAACATTCTGAGTAAGGGTCTGCATTTGTTCGGTAATTCTAAGCAGGGTTTGTTCCATGGCATTGAGTCTCTGTTCAGTGGTCTGATCAGGGGTAGTGTTCCCGGTACTAGCCATCTTTGCTCGTGATCTAGTATAAATGGGACTTCTAACTGGTTTGGAGCTATCTTTCAGGATTTTGGATTCGCTAGACTTGATTCGTAACTGGACCGTAAGAAGTAAGAAGATAAGAATACTAACATACAAACACAAGGATGCAAATAAATGCAAATGGGGATAATGACCATCAAATTTTGATAAACACATTTATTGGAGTTGTAATAATTCAAAAAACAATATTTCATACAAAGTTAAATTACTATACTAAAAGTTCAAGAACCTTAATTGCTAAAACTAAACTCAGGACTTCTAAACTAGTCTTCTAGTCTTGGCAGGGCAGATGATTTGATCCTCAAGTAGTTGAGTCCTTTTTCGAGCTTTCTTCAATTTCCTCTAACAGTGCAATCCTGTTGTGAGCTTTTTCCAAGCGGTCAATCATCTCTCTATCTCTTTGCAGTAATCCCGATGACAGACTTCAAGCCGAGCTGAAACCATTTCCATGTAAGCAATCATTTCAGGATCAGGTTCAGGTGGTGCTGGTTCAAGAATGTTAGGAGCTTCATATTGGATGTCCTTATTCTTCTTCATTTGATTGGCTATGTACCACCTGGTTGCTCTATAATCCCGAGTCACTTTATTTTCTGGCTCGACTTCGAAAACTGGCTTGATTTCTCTATCATCCCAGATGGCTTTTATTTGGTTTACCTTGGACTGCTTGCTATCTGAGTCATGGTTGGATCCATATAGTCGAGAATAACTCGTCCCAACTCTGGCTTGACAGTAATGTCTTGTAGCATGCCATATTGCCGGATAACACTTGAGGGGTAATAGCCTGTACAGCCAGTGATTCCAATCAGAGGCACAGTTAGGTATTTCTTGCAACTTAAGATAGCAACGGGACACTTAAACCAACGGGCTTGCCACATAAAGTCTTCAGGTCTCATGTCTTCAAATATTGCAAGTATAGACCAGAAAGGCTCGTTATCTTCCATATGGACCCGTTCAGCAAAAGACTGGATGAGATCATAATTCGGGCGGATAAGGGACCCATTAGCTAGATCTTTTCCGTAGTACTTGGTGTGACTAGCGAACCAAACCATCAACAGATGCATGCTTGCCTTGAAACTGCCCCTGCCCTTAGACTTGATGTGATTCAAACTTCTGATTTGTTCTGCTAGAAGGGCGGGAACATATGACTTGCCAGTTAGATATTGTGCTACAAGCTCGATGACTCGGAAGTGAATGAACAGGTTCCCATGTGGAAAGAGTATGGTAGCAAAAGCAGCCACTATGAAAGCATTAACCGATTTTCATTCCAGGTCACAACTGATACTGTAAAGGAATCTCGGTTGCTTATGTAATTGTCAAAGTTTCCAAACCAATCCATCAAGTAGTTAATCGGATGGAGAATTCATTGCAACCCTTCATGGCTTCAATTACTGCTTCTCTTTTTAATCCCAAAAATTCTGAAATGATGCGGATCGGACTTTGAGTAAGGCTTGGTACATAGATCCCTTCGGAAGTGGGTGGGGCTTGAAGCAACCTAGCATATTCTTCAATGGTAGGACTTAGCACGTGTTGACCTAGACGGAATGCCACTTCATTGGGTTCCCAGAGATGAACAAGGGCTCGAAACATGGTAAATGGAACTTGGACTTTAGGTAAATTGAGGATCGGGCCCAACCTATCCTTAATGAATGATTGTTGATCGGGGTCAAAACTGACCAACCATCGGTCCAGTAACAGCATTGGATCCTTGAAAGTCTCTACTCGGGGTTCCTTGATGAGACGAGCCCATAGGCTATCGCTACTGTCCGAACTCGAGGAAATCATTTCCTGAGGATTTATAAAGACCCTATTAGGAGACAAATCCTAAATTTTTTTTAAAAAAAATTTACAACTCCATTTTTTGAAAAAAATTGGTCAAATCCCATGAATGAATGCATGATTTGGTAAGGTTCTATAGGTTCCCCGGTCTAGCAAATCATAAGGCTAAACCGGAGTGGGAGTCTTTTCTTGATCTAGAGGGTGGAAACCACAGCCCCCGGACCTTACTTCGAACTCCTCGCTTAGGCTCTTAAGACGGCCTGGGTTCGACCGTATCTAGCACACATTGTGTGCATGAATGCAAATGCATGTGAATGAAATGAACTAATTTAAAATCTAAGTTACAGACATATATACAAAAACACATACAAACATATAATTATACAATATACAAAAATAAAGGATAAATTTTAAATTTTAAACTTAAGTGGCTAGCCCTCTTAAAAAATAAGCGAGTCCCCAGTGGAGTCGCCAAGCTGTCGAGCCTGGATTTTGAAAATCATCCGGTTCATTTCTTTTAACCCGATTCATATTAAACCCTAACCCATTTAAATGAATCCTCGACTAGGGATTAAAAGAAATTTAATTTTGAAAATATTTTGGAGTCGCCACCCGATAAAATCGGAAAAAATGAAAGTTAGGATTAATGGGTCGGTTAATCCTAACTTAGCCACTAGTCTGCGAAAATTTGATTTAAAATCAAACTTTTAAAAAAATACCAGATATCTGAGTCGGGGGCTAACCTATTAAAACCTAAGCGGTTACCACTTTAAATTTAAAATTTAGAATTTATCCTTTTCTATACTAAAAAATTCAAACAAAACATTTATAAAACAAATATCTACAAGTTTAATCATCATTTTTATTTTTATGTATTTTTTCTTAGGATTTAAATATCAACAAACATTTGTATTTTCCTTTTAAAAAAAAAACTTATAATATGTACAAAATGATTATTTCAAACTATCAAAACAAAATATATTTTTTCTAATTTTATTGTCGCCCCGTAGGTGCCTACGTACTCGCTAATCGAGATCAGACAAAACGTAGTTCTTTTATAAAGAACTTAGTTTGTTGATCAATTTTATATTTTAAAATATTCTCACTTTAAGTTTCATTAAATTTTGAATTTTTATGAAAACCAATTTTGATGATCCTATGATCTAATCAATTGAATTTTATTTCATAAAAAATATATTTTTCTAAGTTCAAAAATCATTAATTTATGACAATTCATGGCTAATTTAATGCTACATGAAAATCAATTTTGATTAAACAATATTAAATATTTTCATAGTAAATTTATGAAAACATTTTTGAACAACTTTAATTATTTTCAAAGTCATTTATGAAAATAATTTTGAAAACTTTGAGTATTATCTTCATAGAAAATTTATAAAGATAATTTTGATAAAAACTTGATTAATATCTTCATAGTAAATTTATGAAGATAAATTTTGATAAAAAACTTGATCAATATCATGATTTAAAAAAAAACAATTATTTATTATTCAACAACAATTTTGGTTTAAAAAAATCTATTTACAATTTATTTTTTTCAAAATTAAATAATCATCACATATGTACAGAACATATTCAAAATATATCATAACAGAATTAAAATACAAAAACAAAACATCTCATGCATCAAATAATATTTAAAGATCAATTTATATGCAAATACATATTCAAAAATATCCAAAAATATCAAAAATTGCTAAAACATGTAAATTTATATTAAAAATAATTATTCTAATTTTTCTGGATTTTTCTGAATTTTTCTGGATTTTTTACGAATTTTTATTAATTTTTTCCTATTTTCCGAAATTAAATATATAATAAATAACTAATAAAATATTGCGGACTAACCTGGACCGTTGGATTTTCTCGGATCAGATCTGGAGCGTCTGATCTGTAGACTAAATCTGGACCGCAGGATCTGATGACTTTCGATCTGGAGCGTTGATTGCTTTGATCGAATCTGGACCGTCTGATCCTCTGATTGAATCTGGAACGTAGATCGCTTTGATCAATCTGGACCGTCTGATCCTCTGATTGAATATGGACCGTAGATCTGGCTGACTATTGACCGACGACCGTTGACCGACGACGACCGGGTTGGATCTCGGATTTCGGGTCGGATCTTGGATACCCGTCGGGTGAAGAAGACGATGACGGTGACTTCAAGGCGTTCCTCGGCCGCTCTGGTGGTTTTCGAAGCCTGCAAACCTTGTCGGCCCACGTGGATGGGGCTGCTACGTCCGTTGGTGGTGGTGGTTCACTCCCAGAACCACCAGAAGTGGTGGTTCGTACGGTGGTTGACGGCGCAAGGATAAAAAAAATTTCGAAAAATTTGCAGAACTTCCAAATGCAAATTCGAGCAATTCTAAACACTATAATCAATCAAAAACACTTCCTAAATGATTTAACACTCTTTAATTGGATCGAAATCCTCCCGATCACTTCGAATTTGCAAATTTTTGCAATTCGAACACTTTCTACTCTATTTTCAAAGATCTCGATCGTGTAGTGTGTATTTTGCGAAATTGAATTGTGCTTTCTGCTTGTGGGGTGATCCTATTTATAGAGTTCGAAACAATTTGTCATTTCGAAGCTTTGTAATGGTTCAATTTTTGAATCACGAATCGTTATATTTTTTCAAATAAGAACGATTCAAAATTGGGACTCGATTCGTGATTGTTGGTTCAAATTGATCACGAATCTTGTGTTTACAGGTCATGACTCCTTGATTAAGTGTATTTAATTTGATCAATTGATACAATTCGGCCAATTTTGAAATTTGAAAAATCATGTCCATTCGAATTTTTTCCTAATTTTCATGCTTGATTAAAATGCCTTTTGGGATGAAATAATGCATGAAATATGTACAGATGTGATAATCCCATGCCTAGTTTGTGTCTGTACAATTAATTTCGAAAAAACACAAAGATTCGTTGCTCAAATGATGTCTCAAAGTGGATGAACCGATGTGTTTTTGGGAAAAAAAAATTGAACAAAAAGAGGCAAAATCTGCCTTGGGCTAGGATCGAACTCGGGTCCCTTTGCTCTTGTGTCCATGGTCTGAACCGTTAGGCCGTTGGACTGTGCCTTGGTCATATAGCTAACCCACTAATACTTAAGACTAATAAAATATATATTATATTAAGCTCAAATAATTATTTATTTTAATTTTTCTTACATATATTTTATTTACATTACTATTATTCATTTAATTATTTTATTATACATATTTTATTCCTCTACTTTTTTTATTTTTTCTATTTTCTCTTTTCTCTCTTTTTATTATACTTATTTATTATTTTTATTATTATATCTTATGAACTCAACATGACATTAATTTAATCTAAACTTAAGCCTAATTTTTAATTGGGCAAAAATTGGGTGTCTACATCCACTAACACAACCTCCAACATAGGTCGTGTCAATGTTCGTGTTTGTCTCTAAGGGTTTTAGATTCAAGGCTGCTACACTTGTTTTTCTTTTTCTTTTGTCCCCTAAAATCTCTTTTTATAAGCACAAAAAGTAACTGGCTAGTAAATTGGGTACGTATGTAGTAATAAAAAAATACTAGTGAGACCAAGTCAATCCAATATAAGGAACTTAAGCTAATTACTAGATTTCAAATTTTCCCCTAATCTAAGCAAATCAATTTTAGATTTTTTGTTTCTAAGTTACTAAAAACTAATCCTAAAATTATCACTACAATTAACATTAATTTAACAACTCAAATCAACACCAAACACTAAATTCTTCTAAGAAATTCTTTTAATGAACAGGAGTGGGATTATGCAATGGCATAATATGGAATTCTTTTCACTGCTTTGTAGTTATAATTGGATTTTGATCAAATTCAAAAGAAATTTGCTTCCCTCTCAAGTTTCAAATATCTAATTATAGCATAGATACCCCTTTTGAGTAATCTATCTATAATCACCAGCTAAATAATACATTTTTCCCATAAACCATTACTTTAAATGAATTTGTGGTTCAAGTATGTGTCTATGTACTAAACCACAATTTCAAACACATCAAGATTATGAATTCTAAATTTGAACCAAAATCCCATGTGTCTATATCAATTTTGAAATCTTATTTTCTATTTCAATCGAATTTTTCAATCTCTTTCGAGCAACTCAAATCCTAATTCACAAGAAATTCATAGATATTTTTATCTTTGAACATTGAAATAGAAATAATCAAAATTCTAATTCAACAAGACCCCCTATAAAAACAATTCAATTACTCGGGAACTTCATCTTCCCAGCACATAATCCCACTCAATCTCTTTAGCCCATATTCAAAATCATTGTAATTTCATTAATAGTAAGTTAAAAAGTAGTCATTGTAAAAAGATAAGGAGTAGAAAACACATAAAATTCGGTAGGATTTCTTGTTAGATATTAAGATCCAACTCTACTGATGAAATACTCTATGAATAGCGTCCAATAATACTATGAGTTATGACGAATGCATAGAAGTAGTGTCTGGGGATGGTGTATGTGAGTAAAATCAATGGAAGATGGAATGGAGTGAAAGGTGTGTTTGTTTTGTGGAATGGAATGGGTGTGGAAATCTATGTATGGTGAATCTCCCTCTCTAATGATCTGTTGGGAGTCTAGTGAAGGAATGGATTCAAGTGTCTATCTTTAGTGGAATGGAATGAATGAAGTAATGGAATGTGATGAAGTGTATGTAGTATGGTATATGGATATATGGTATGGGAATTTCTCAATTGCACTCACTCAAATTAAAGTTAAACCTTATTATTACTTTGCGATTAATCCTAGGCAAGTGCACTTATCAATTGTGGCAATGATGTAAGCATAGGGATCATTCCACCAGGACCTATAATTACTAGTACCACCCTTTTATCTAGTATTTAGCTGGTCTAAATTGAATGATGATGATGATAAAAAATATCTAACTAAAGAATTAACCCTAAAATTAAGATGAGCATGCCTCCAATAATAATAATCAATCACAAAACAATACCCTAAATCTTGATGCACCACTAACCCTATCAAACTTCTTGATAAACATTCATTAATGGAAAGTTATGTTCTTGAATTGTAGGAACCCAAGATTCATTAACCTCTCTTTCAAGATGATTAAATTCTAATTCTATATGTCTAATGGAAATTTCTTTCATCATTAGATTCACACAAAATTGCATTATAGAACATGATTCCCTAAAAAGATTAAAGCTTGATGCAAAAAGTTCATGCAATCCATCTCTAGAATCACATTCAAACTCCTCTATTCATACTAGATCTATCTTATCAATCAATCCGTCAATTTAATTAACAAGAATCAAACAAGATCTAATACTGTGCCCATATTAAATCAAGAACAATAAGAACACATGAATAGATTCAAGAACTATGAACTTCCATCAATAAAAACAATTCAATATCTACATTAGGGTTAGGGTTTCTCAAGACCTAGGGTAAAAAGAATCTATTTTACCATTTAGAGATGATTAGAATGGTAAGACGTGGAAAATTAGATCGAAAATATGATTACAACCCTTAAAACAAAGTCTTGTGATCTTGAAATATCTTAGGCATTTTCTCTCCTTGAAACATTATTTTTCTTCTTAAGGTTTCTCTAAGAATGAACAGTCCCACCAAATGGTGAGCCAAGGCTTATAGGAAAGTGGTAAAATGCTCCTACATGACTACCTACATGGCTCGTGTTGATTGAAAACTTGATGAAGTATGATAATTGGAGGGCTATATGACCCCGATCATAGGACATGTTGATTGGTTGTGTACTTTGAAAATCGCTATTACTCATTTTTTATCCATTACATGAGTGTCCTACACGGCCTGTGTTTGATCTTTGTGTACTTTTAAAATGCCTACTGGTCCTTTTTCATCTCTAACACTAGAATTCTACATAGATTATGTAGAAAAGTCATGTATATTGTAAATCTTCACTTTCCTAAGTTCTTCATCAAAGTCTTCCTTAACTCATCCAAAAGTCTTCATTAATTGCTCATCATGTTCTTCAATTCCTTAAATTGATAAATTAACCAAATAAGTATCATTTTCCTTAGTGATTAACATAACATCTGTATATTATCATATGAAAACCATGTGAATTATAAGGGTCTTTGGACACTTATCAATATATGACATGTGGATGATGTATTGTTTGTTGAGGTAAGGGACGTCTATGTTTATGTGCATGTAAAGCGTATTATATGTGTTGTAGTTATGGTGCATGCGTAAAGTGTATATGATGTGTCAAAAGAGAGGTATACTCTACTTAGGTGGATCTAATCCAAAAGTAATGTAACTATAGGTGATGTGTATTTTTTGGTTTGTTTGTGTGGGTAAAAATACAAGTTAGAGTGGACCCTATGTAGAAAGCAAAAGAAAGTTAACTATTTACAAAATATATAGACTTTGATTGTCTTTGACCTAACACTTAAAATAACAACAAAATAAACTCAAAGTTACTTGGTCAGCTCATGTGCTCATCTTATGTGAATTTATTCCATTGATGCTTCAGTTAACTTGATAATTTAATCCTCCACATGCTGCAATGGTTCATAAATAATGGTAGCAGCTTAGTTTGTTAACCTTAATCAACATTTGTTGTTGAAGCTTCTTGGATAGGTCCTTCAACTCTACTAATGGGGCATTTGAGTATTCTGAAGTTTCACCTCTGCGGCTTCTTTGAATTGTAATTTGCTTTGCCTAAGGAAGTGTAAGATCGCTTGGCTTCAATTGAGTTTTAGTTGGACTAGGCGAGTAATTGCTGCAATTTTAGTTGAATTAGCTTCTTAAACTTTTGTTCTTCTCTTATACAAGTAAATCTACAATAGAAATAACATAATGAGTAATTGTATTCAAATTGAGATTCAATCTGCCTAAAAAAGTAAAAGAACTAAAAAATTCATATTGCATTTTAAAGCCCTTGCAATACGCTACATGGCACTTTGTATTAAGTTACGATAGGCTTGGATGCTTGCCATTGCTGCTGCTAGATGCTTAGTGATTCTCATAGCTTAAATGAAGAGAAGCTGCTCGGTGTGGATAGCAATGGGTACCCCCATGTTGCTATTCTACACTCAAGTGCAGCAGTTGTCTAGCTCTCAAGTCCCCATAGCTACCAGGTTACTCGATCATTGGTGGCTACTGCTTAGCACACACATAGTTCGTCATCTACTACTAAAATTCTGTTTGAGTTGTGCTGGTACTTGAATGCTTAAGGTTAATAGGTATGTGCTTCATGCTTCTATTCCGATTCTATTGCCATTTTCATATTAGAAGATTGGTAATGTAAGTATAGCCATTTCACACCTAATTTCTCCATTGATTCTTTTTTAATTCATTAAAACTAAAATCATAAAAGCTTTAGATCTTCTTCTCCTCTTTCTATAGCATTTTGACTCATCTTGATCGGAGATCAGATGTGTAAACATGCAAAATTTACGAAACTGTACCAAATTGTAAGTCAGACTACTACTACTACATGTTTAGTATCTTCACGACATTTTGACTATGATATTTTTGTAATTTCACAAAAACTAAAACATGAAAGCTATAGCTCTCTCTCTTATGTTTACATAGGTTTTGAATCATATCAAAAAGAGCTATAATTTGCCAAACTCAATAAAAAATGCAAAATCTAGACACCACCATTGCACATGTAGTGAATTCATGACAATTTTTTACTTTATTATTTTCTAAATCTTGCCAAACTTAAAACATAAAAGTTAAAGAACTATCTCTTCACTTTCAATATCGTTTTAGATTGCCTCAATTGGAGATTAGATGAGGAAAACATGCTCGATTTACCACAGCATGTCAAAACTACCTTATGTTGATCTTCAGCAAGCAAATATGCTCAATTTAATTGTTGATGCACAATAGCAGCAACACATTGGTGTTCAGAACTCACTCCTACAACTACTAGAATGGGTAGCTTGAACTCAGGTTTAACTACAAGCCCAGTCATTCTTTACTAAAGTTCAAAGCACAACTTAGTACTAGCAATCAGGAGCTTATTTACTGAAATTGGGTGTGCTAGCAAGTGAAGCTCAATGGTGAACATGTGAACGCTCCTACTCAGCAACAATAAAAAGATGTTGATAGATTTAGCAACTTCTTGGTCTCAATCTTAGTTGCTATCTAACAAAGAATCATCAATCTCCATTCATACATCAATTCCATAACATAAAACAGCATATTATAGTGCCAAACATGTGAATACTAAGTCACACATGATTTTCTCTATTACTCATGCAAGTAATTCACATATTATATAATGCAAAATTAGAAGTGCATAATGTGAATACATAAATGCTGATTTAATATCTCATTTGCCTCTTTTTCTATTATTTTTGCATAATTTGATCCAAACTTACTTTTCTATCATTTTACAACCAAATTTCACATCAAAAGTATCAATATCTACATAAAATGTGATTTATACTTGAGATAAATGTGTAAATTTACATATTTATCAAAGACAAACACCCACAACGAGATGTTCAAGTCTACATCCATTTCTTATCTTATCGTAAGAAAACATGTCCCATGAACATGGTTGTGTTCACACTTATAGCCAACTCTACTCCTACACTATATAACGTTGCCTCCAAGCATAGCCATGTCCATGTTGGTATTGAGCACCATGCCCCAAAATCTTCGAATTTATTTTCAAGTACCTATATAAAGCTAAAGCACTTAATCTAATAATATTCCTATGAATTAAACATTATCCCCCAAAATCTTCAAATTTATATCTTTAAGTACCTATATAAAGCCAAAACACCTAATCTGAACAATATTCCTACCAATTATTGGTTTAATAATTTGTCACGCCCCAAAATCGAAAGACATGAAGAGTCTGCCACATACCTATACCACAATATAAATATGCAAAGGCTGAGAACCACTAACTTCCTCAAATTATAATTAACTGAAAATTCTTAAATGTCTCATATTGTTATCTCCAACTTTCATCATATTACAACTCTAAATTCCAACCAACATTTGAAAGTAAATAAATAAATATAAACATTTTACTGTGTTCTTCACTCTAGTGTATAACCCAATCCTGTCTCTAAAAGCCTTGAAAATAACTTTAACCTACACCTGAACCTAAAAAAAAAAAATTCCTAAAGCAATGAGCCGAAGCCTAGTACACAACAATGCAATCACACACAATATGATATGTGCATCTAGATTATATGTAATGCAACAAACAACAATTTATAGTTATTATTTAAGATGATTCAAACAACACAAGAGTACTCATGCTACAAACAACACCAAAGTCATAGGAATCTAGGAGTCTTAAGTAGCAGCAACTGCTCAGGAGGTTGATTAAGGCAAGACAAATATCTTAACCTCCTAAAGGAACAATCTATGTAATAGCTTCATTTAGGGTTCACAGCCGTTACCCATCTCTACTTATCTGAGTTCATAACAATGTTGATTAATTGGTCCCATAAACGTGAACCACACTACATTATTTCTTACTAAGTTTAAGTAGACATTATCTCAATACTGACCTACCTTATCGACTACTCGCCGAGCCACCAATGGTAGCCTAAAAGCCTAACTACCGTATTGGCATGGCCTAATAAGGTTGTCACTCTCTGGCCCATATTAAACAACATATGCACAAACAACATATTCAATTAGTAGGTCATCTTTAAGTTTAAGTCCATTTAAGAATGTCTATACTAAGCCAACAATACACATGTTATTGCATACCTGATATCAAATATGTAGTCTGGTAAACATCAGTTGATAGGCCAAGAAGTAGGGAAAAGATTGGCCATAATATAGGTTAGAAGCAATAGTATCTATCCAAGAAAAGGTTAATTCATATAAGTATTGTGCATACAAATCAATTATCAAACTCATATTGATTGTTCAATTATTTTTAATTACTCGCTAAAGTAAGGTCGTTTATACATTTGAATATATAGAATCTTACTTGATATCTTAAGTTTAATCCATTTAGGTTATTGGACTTAAGTATTTTGGATTAAACCCACGAGTATAATATATTTAATTTCTTATTTGGAAGCATTAGGCCTTTAGGGGTCCTATACTTTGCCCAATAAAAATTTAAATAAATCTTCTACTTTAAAGAATTTATAATTAACCTATTGAAGAGTATGGGCTACAACTTAGATGGATTTGGGCTTAAGTATTGGATTAGGTCAGATTTGAGTAGAATTTGATATTGAACCCAAGAATTGGATATAAACCTAAAAGAATTGAATTTATTTAATAATTAGCTATTAGGCCTTCTAAATTCGTATTTAGTCCTTCTAAGTGTATTTTAAGGTTTTGTAGGATCTAGAAGTTGTATTTGAGCCTAATAGGTATTTCAATACTTAAAAATGAGTAATTGACTTATATAATTTGAATTAAGCCCAATTAGAATAGTTATGAGTTATTGAGCCCATATTTGGTAGTTTAAGCCCGTAAAGCGTAATTTGATAATTATTTTGGTTTGAGGCCCTAAAGCTTCTAAGGAAAAGTCCATTGGAGTAAAATAGACCTATTAAAGTTAGAATAGACCACATTAGCTAAATACAAGTTATTGGACCCTAAAAAGACTAACTTAATCCATATTGAGTTGTCCAAACCATTTTAGTTTATTTAGTTTTATTAGACCCGAAATTTGTTATTGGATCTAATTCATTTTAATCAAGCCCATATTGGTTTGGAAAGCACATTTTAGGTTCAATTAAATTATTAAAGCTTATTTTAAGCTAACGAACTTGTTTTCATTATTTGAGACCAAAACACTAATTTAGCCCAAAGTGGCAACTCCCTAAATATTATTAACCTTTCGGTCCAAAGAGATATTGATGGATAATGCTGAAGTGTTGAATTGAATTTGTTCCCAAACGCTCACTAATACATGTGATATTGTTGATTAAGTAGGTCAAGTCTCCACCATGATTCGGAATAAGGCTAATAATATATTATTGTTGTCGTAAATGTTAAGCGATGAAATTTTTATATTATAATCAATCCGTCATATTGCATTACTGGTTCAATCCAATACAGAGTTTATCAAATCATTTATTCAATTCATCTAATCACCAGTTTAACTTAGTTATATGTCTAATCAAATAATCAATTTATTAAATTATAAATATACATAGTATTCGACATATTATATTAATTAATTACCACTTCCCGTCATATACAACAGCAAAAACCCATCATTATTCACATACAGGCACATATAGAATTATGCTTTTCAGTATTTCTCACTAATTTATATTTACAATCAAGGATCAAATAGAAAATTATTTACATATATCAATATAGAGATCCAGCATTAATAATGTACATTTATATCACAAATAATCATCATATATATACATATACATATACATATACATACTTCGGTTTAACTTTCAGGTTTAATTTAATTAAATTAGACAACTAATCCTACTATTCCAGATTTGCATAAGTAATTATATATCACAAATAATCATCATATATATACATGTACATTAATGCAGCATCACATATAAATTCATTAGTAAATAACATATGGGTTACACTCGGCATTTAATAGTCAAAATAATTAAATAATTTTATCTCAATCACATGTATAAATCTAGAGCACGCTTATCGCTGAAGAATTTCAACTATCAATTGAAAGGAAAACTTACTACAGATTTGATCAATCCATTAGAGAAGAGAGAGAGAGCTTCGTGTAAAAGAATGAATGTGAATTGTGAAGAAAAATCTGTTACAAGAAGTTGTTACAAGAAAGAGCAAAAGAATATATATATGTACAGAGAGCCTATCAGAAAAATACACGTGTAAAAACGTGTAAAATAATAATAAACTTCTAATATTTCTACACCCCCCCCTTCAAGTTGGACAAGCCAACACGCCCAACTTGGACAAGAACAATTGTAATTGTTGAGAAGTAATAGCTTTCGTCATCAAATCTGCCACTTGACTTGCAGAAGGAACATGAGCAATCCGAAGAAAACCAGATGAAACATGATCACGGGCAAAGTGTACATCAATATCAATATGCTTAGTGCGTCAATGATGACAAGGATTCTCAGCAATTTGTTGGGCCGATTTACTATCAGTAAAGAGAGAAATGGGAATGGAGGAAGCAACATTTAAGTCATGTAAAACATGAGAAATCCACAACAACTCCTTTGAAGTAGTAGCTAAGCTACGATATTCCGCTCTAGCGGAAGAAGTAGAAACAGTAACTTGCTTCTTTGTCTTCCAAGAAACTAAAGATGACCCAAGAAAAATACAATAGCCAAAGAAGGATTTACGATCAAAACAACAACTACCCCAATCTGCATCAGAGAATCCATGAAGCTGCAAGGTACTATCAGAAGGCAAAAATAAACCGTAATCAAAAGTGCCTTTAAGGTATCGCAGCACATGAAAAGCAGCATCAAGATGTGTAGTCCACGGTGAAGAAACAAATTGACTTAGTTGTTGAACAACATAAGATAAATTAACCCGAGTGATAGTCAAGTAAAGCAACCTTCCAACAATTCTACGATAGAGAGTAGGATCAGAAAGAAGTTGCCCAGAAGATTTATCAAGTTTCAAATGTGACGGAAAAGGAGTAACAGCAGGTTTAGCAGCTGTCAAACCTGTATCATCTAAACATCTAACAAAAACTTTCGCTGATTGAGAAGAAAACCAGAGGGCAAACAACAGATTTCTATCCCAAGAAAGAACCATTTCTATCCCAAGAAAAAACCATACTTCCCTAAGATCCTTGATAGTAAAAGCTTGATCAATTCGTGATTTAATATCAGCAATATCATCCAAAGAATCTCTAACAACTAAAACATCATCCACATATACCAGTAAAGCAAGAAAACCATTGCTATTACTTCTGGTAAACAAGGAATAATCTGATTTGAATTGCTCAAAACCTAAAGAAATAATGAATTTTGTAAATTCTTTATTCCATTGGCGAGATGCTTGTTTTAATCCATAAAGTGATCTAACAAGCTTACAAACGAGAGTAGAATCTTCCATATGATACCCCTGTGGGGGCAACATAAAAATCTCTTCATCAATAGACCCATGTAAGAAAGCATTATTAATGTCTAATTGATGAACAAACCATTTCTTAATTGAAGCAACAGCTAGAAGAATTCGAACAGTAGCAAGCCTTGCAACTGGAGAAAAAGTGTGAGTAAAGTCTAATCCTTCAATTTGATTATAACCTTTTGCTACCAATCATGCCTTGAGTCTCTCTACAGAACCATCAGATTTGTATTTAATTTTATACACCCATTTACTTCCTATTGCTTTCTTACCAGGAGGTAATGGGGTAAGATCCCCAGTATGATTGGATTCCAAGGCTAAAAACTCATTATTCATAGCCTCTACCCATCTAGGATCATCCTTTGCTTCTTGATAATTTCTAGGTTCATGAATTGTCAAAACATTGGCCAAATAAGCAATATAATCTCTGGGTAAATGCGTAAAAGAAGTTGGATGAAAAAGGGGATATTGGGTAGAAGTGGAGTTTGTAGCTACAGCACACTTATTAATTCGAATATTATGTACAAAGTCATTTAACTAAGTAGGTAAATGATTAACACGTTGAGACTTTTGTAAAGATGTGTATGGAATAGGATGAGTAATGGGTGAATGGTCAGAATTTGAAACAGGCATAGAAGAAGGAGCACAAGAAGAATCAGCAGCAATAGGAATCATAGAAGGATTATCAGTAGTGGTCACATCTGAATTTGGCGGATGTATATCAGGAAACAAAGGTGTATGAGAGTCAATACAAGGAACAGAATGTGTAGATCTGAAAGGAAATATATTCTCAGAGAAAATAACATCCCTTGAAACAAACACCATTCTAGTTTCCAAATCATAAAGTTTATAACCTTTTTGCCCATGAGGATAACCTATGAAAATGCATTTCCTACCTCTTGCCTCAAATTTATCTCTATTATGAGGTGATGTGGAGGCATAGCATAAACAACCAAAAGTTTTTAAATCATCATAAGAAGTTTGTTGTTTATGAAGAGTCTCAAAAGGAGTGGACCAATTTAAAGACTTAATTGGCATTTTATTTATAAGAGTGGTAGCCATTAAAATGCAATCTCCCCAAAACTCTTTTGGCAAATTTGCATGAAAATGTAAAGCTCTAGCCATCTCCAACAAATGTCTATGTTTCCTTTCCACCACCCCATTTTGTTGTGGTGTGTAAGGAATACTTTTCTGATGTAGAATACCAAAATGACGAAACAAATTTTGACATACCTTGGATATAAATTCTCCTCCATTATTAGATCGTATGGTTTTGATAGTTCTATTAAAATGATTTTGAACATATCGAATCAAACTATCCAAAACAGTCACAGTCTCATACTTGAATCTCATAAGATATGTCCATGTACATTTACACATATCATCAACTAAAGTGAGGAAAAATTTTGCACCACACAAAGAAGATGTATTATAAGGTCCCCAAACATCTACATGAACTAAATCAAAAGGATATTCAGATTTGGTAAGACTCAAGTTAAAAGGCAAACTATGAAACTTAGCCAAATGACATGTATTACACATGAAATGAGACAAATCCAAGTTTTTACTACAAGGCAAATGTTTCAACTTTGAAATGGAAATATGTCCTAAATGATTGTGTAATGTTTCAAGAGATACATCTTCTACCAGAACATGAGAGTAAGAAATTTGCGTAGGTACAACATTTTGATGAGTGCAAGCTACTGATTTATTACTTGTAAATGACTTGAGTATATAAAGTCCAAATTTAAGATGTGTTGTCGCTATCAACATGTTTTTATGTAGGTCCTGAAAGAAACATGAATCATGAGTGAAATAAGTGAATAAGGCATTATCATGTAACAAGGTACTAACAGAGAGCAAATTATAATGAAATTGAGGTACTAAAAGAACTTTGGTCAATTGGATTCTGTCATTGATTACAATAGTCCCAATAGTAGTAACATATTTCATGCTACCATCTGGTAATTTGATTCGAATTGGTTTGGAAAGTGTTTGTGGATGAATTAAAAGATGAGGATAAGGAGTTATATGATCAGAGGCCCCTGTATCAACAATCCATTCTTTAGAATTATCATATGAAGACAAAGCAGATGCTAGAAGAGATTCTTTACCTACAAAATTCACCATGGAACAAGCGTTTGCATCAGTTTCCTTCCCATGCTTTAACATTTGGATAACCTGTTGACAGATTTTAGACATAAAGTCTGAGTCAGTAACTCCAACAACATCAGCAAATTTTCCCCAATGAAAACCTGTCTCCAAAGGTGTGTCAACAGAGGATTCGACATTTGATATAACCCGAAACTTTCCTTTATCACGTGAGCCCTTATACCAGTCAGGAAATCCAACTAACTCAAAACACTTATCAACCGAATGACCATTCCTCTTACAATGAGTACAATAAGGCTTAACTCCTTGGTTTATTCTCTTATCTTTCCAAGTTGTTACTATTTGTTTCCTTGGATTTCTGACAGCACAAGCCATATTCTCTTCACCGTGAACTCCAATACTAGTGACTTGTTTTTGTTTTTCAATTTGATACACAAGATAATATGCTTTACTAACACTTGGCAATGGTTCCAAAGAAAGAATATTGCCTTTACCATTTTCAAAAACTTCATTCAATCCCATAAGGAATTGTAATGGCCTTGTTCTATTCTCTAGTTCTAAAATTTTTCCATGTAAATCACAAGTGCAATTCGCACAAGTACCACATATGCATTCTGGTAGGGAACATAAAGCACTCTGTTCATCCCAAAGCTTTTTCAGCTTATTATAATACATTGTTACTGACATACTTCCTTGCTTAAAATTCACAATATCATATTGCAACTGATAAAGCAAAGGTCCATTGGTAATTCCAAAATGTTCATGAACATCATCCTATAGTTCTTTAGATGTTTTAGCACACATGAAAATCTCAGCTAATTCCTTCGTCATTGAATTTAACAACCAACACAAAATCATATTATCACATCATGTCCACTTCTGTACTTCAATCAAATTTCCTTCTTGTTTAGGATATGTACAATCAACAAAACCTAACTTCATTTTAGCTCCTAGGGCTAATTTCACCGATCGACCCCAACCAAGGAAATTACTACCGTCGAACAACATATTAGTGAGAGTAGCTCTTGGATTATCAGATCCAGAGAGGAAAAGAGGATCACTATTCATTGAATCAGATCCTGATGCAAACAGATTATTATCCGTAACATAAATATTACACATTTCAATCGAGATCGGAAAAACGAAGATACATGCAAACGAACAGAGATAAACTCAACTAGAGAAAATCAAATCAATTGAATCTTGCCTGCTCTGATACCATGAAGAATTTCAACTATCAATTGAAAGGAAAACTTACTACAGATTTGATTAATCCATTAGAGAAGAGAGAGATAGCTTCGTGTAAAAGAATGAATGTGAATTGAGAAGAAAAATCTATTACAAGAAGTTGTTACAGGAAAGAGCAAAAGAATATATATATATATATATATATATGTATAGAGAGCCTATCAAAAAAATACACATGTAAAAACAATCGCAACAGAGGTTTAATTTTTAATTTTTTTTATTGTGGACATATATATGTATATTTCTAGATTCAACCTTGATTTAATCATTTACCAAAACAATTTCAAGCCAACACCATCAATTGTTTTTTTCTCCAATACAAACATATCTGCATTTGTTCATCGGGTCAACTTTAAATTTGATTATTATGTTCTCTTATTATTGGCATGCATATTTTACATAATTATAATCAACTTAATTCCAATAATTGAATATAAGATCAAAATCATTAGATGTTACTTATTCGAGATCAAGTTTACAACCAAACACACGTACTCATCAACCAAATTAAATATACTTGCAAAGAATGTAGAAATTATCTATTAGATCTTCTAATCTTCAAACTACTACTACCAAAATTATTTGTGGAAGCTTCTTCTATTTAAGTCCAACTTTGATCATGATTCTTACTCTTCAATATCACTTATGATTTTATTAAAATAGAAACTAAAATGTGTATCAATATAGTTAATAGATAGAAGGGAATTTTAGGTATACACTTACCTATTTTTGGTGCAATATTAATAATGGAAAGAGTGGGTTTTTAGAGCTTAACAGGGTGTGCGTCTTTATGTTTAATGCTAAAATGTTGATGTTGAATTTGAAAACTCTTTAGAGCTACATTCTTTGTGTAAATTTTTGGAGTAAGAGAGATGGTGTGTCACATGTTTGACATTTAAGTTAGGAAAACTCAAATTGATATGGAATAATGATTTGAGGTATTCAAAAATTTTTAATAAGAAAATGAGGTATTGATATCTCTGAAATACCCCAAATTCTCACATAGTTAATTTAGAGACGATTTAATTGAATAATGTAATAGATAGCTAATTTTGAACATAGTTAGATAGTTTAAATAAATAAAATGAGTAAACAATAGAGAAAGGAATAAACAATATGATATAATTAAATTAGTAAATAGGTTAAATTTAGATTTGAGATTTTCAAATAACTCCTTCATTTAGCCAATTACTTTAACTATCTTTTTCAACTAACCAAACTCTATTATCTTTTATAAACTTCCCTAAACTTCTTTTCTTTCTTAATTCTTAAAGAACTCAATTTCAATATTTAATAAATTTATAAACTCCAAATCTTAGATTATTTCATAAATTGATTTATTCAATTTATGACAATTAACAAGCTAAACCTTTTCTCATTTTATATACAAGTGACTCCAAAATTCCTAAATTCAATGACTTAAATTTATAATATGTCCTAAATTAGCTATTTGAATCAAAGATTCTATTTTCTCAATCTCTGCAAATTTTGAGTTCAACTGCTTGTTTAAAAATATCAGTTTTGAACCTAAACTCAAACTAAATATCAAATTTTTATAAAGTTAATTTCCTAAACTAGATTTTCATTTCAAGATATTGATTTAAATGTTATAGATTCTGAAATTATCTTCCAATTATTTACGGAACTTAAGGTAATGATCTGAAAGATTTAAGCCTTGCTCCTTTATCCTTATCATTTTATTTCCTTTTTCCTCTTGATTTCCTTTTAGGCTGCCTCACTTCTTTCTTTTTCTCCTCTCTCTCTCTCTCTCCATCGATCCTTCTTCTTCTTCTTTCTCCATTCCTCTCTTCTTTTCCTTTAAATTTCCACTCCAAATCTCAAGTTCAAACAAGTTTTTGAAGAAAACAAACATAAAAACAAGATCAAAGGTGGAAATCAAGCTTGAGCAAGCTTCAAAATCTTAAGAAGAGTAATAACCAAGGAGATCATGTTATTTACAAAGATAAGTTTTACTTTTCCTTTGCTTTACTTGTTGTTCACTTGTTTATATGATGAGTTGATGTCAGATATATGTTAGATTCGTGAAGAAGATGATGAATAGTAGATATGGGGTCTGATGAAAGAGTTTAATGGTGTTTGGTATTGTTGGATGAATAAAGAAGTGCTAGAAGTATGGAAATTAGCTTGTATGATGTTTTGATGGAAGTAAAATCATGTAAAAGAAACAAAGAAAAATTCGTATGCAAAAGGGGGGTCTCAAATAAGGGCATTTCAATTTCTGTGTAGAGTTTATGAGTTGAAACAGCCCTTGAAACGGCCCATTTGAGTGGGTGTATGGAGAAATTGGCCCTTGAAACGTCCCATTTGGAGGGGTGTATCACTTTTTAGGCTTTTTATGTAAGAACCCCTCAGTTGAAATGGCCTATATAGGGGGGGTGTATGAGCTCATACAGCCCTTCATACAGCCCCGTTTGGTTTCCTCTACTGCAATGCTATTTCGTATTTTAATCATAATTTTTTCATACAAACTCCAATTCAAGGGATTCAAAAGGCTACGAAAAGCTTTAAAAGTTATACTTTAAGTTTTTGTAAATTATAAAAGTATCAAGGCCTAAATTTTGATTGATTCCAGTTGCTACATTTTCCAATCAAAGTTAAAAACTTGTGTTTGCTTGTTAAATATTTTTAGTTTAGTATAAAATGAACTTAGGTAATAAATCTATGTTCAACTTGACTAAATGGACTTGAATGAATTAAAATGAATTAGATTAATTAAGATTAATCAACTTGGTTAAGATTAAGTTAATATAGACTCAAGTTAATATAAATCTTAGACATAAAATAAACTTAGTTAATCAATCTTAGTCTAACTTGACTAAATAGACTTCGATGAGTTAAAATGAAATAGATTGATTAAGTTAATCACCTTAGCTTAATAATTGAATCAAGTGGCTGACTCTAATCAATATGACTAAGTGAAGATAATATAGGTTTAATAAATAATAATTGGCTTTAGTTCATGAGTTAGGGTAAACCTCAGTTTAACATACAGAATATGTTGTTTCAAATTTATTGTTGATAAAATATATGAGTATTTTGAACATGAATGCTGTAGTGATGCTTTTGTAATAAAAGATCATAAATAAAGTGAAAAGAAATACTTTGATAGACAAAGGAGAATTGCCCATATTTTGGTGGGGGTGATCTTTGCGGCCATAGCTAACTTCCTATTTAGTGTCTGATCATATATGATTTCAATAAAAGTTTGAGATAAATGGATAATTAATTCAATTTCTCATATTAGTTTGATTTCTTAAAACAGATATGGATACCTGATTTATCTTTTCAGATGGATTATGAAATTCCCTTTTGTCTTTGTTGGAATTCAAATATGAAATGTATGCAGTAATTTACGTGTTGTATGCTAGGATAGGTATTTAAAATGGATTAAAAACTGAAAGACGGCCTAAGTGATAAGTGTCGTTTTTTGTGTGTGCCGTTGAATCCGATTAGAAGAGGGCAACCTTATCCGAGCGGATACAATAGTATAGGCGCTTAGGTCACCCCCTATCATGGTACCATGACATTTGCAGCTGGCTCAGCAGGTGGCCAATGGGGTAATTGGTATCGGCGTAACATTTGCTTAAGCTTAGGGTGATGTAACATGGTTTAGTTCACTTTTATAGAACTGGTTGAACTAGACGATGTTATGGACTAAGTCTAAGTAAAGAGTGTGTAACGATTATAAACCTTAGAGGATGTTACTATTCTTTTTCGATTATATCATCTATGAGATATAGGTATTCAAACTACCTATGTTAACCCTCTAAGCATCGTATGGTTACTCAAGACCCTTAGATTCCCATTGGCTTGTTTCGGAGTGTGAGTGCTCCCATAATGCTTGACTTATTTTAAATGAAAGATAACAACTTACTATTTGTTGCATTGCATTTATTTAGGCTTGTGTGATACTCCATGTGTGTGTGTGTGTATTACCGTGTGAACTTTTATTTTAAAACTTGAATGACTGTAATTAAATTTACTATTGTTTACCATTGTCTTAAACAAACCTTAAGCCCATTGTTTTCCTGATTGAGACGAACTCTTATTAGAGGCTTATGGTAGGCCTAGTTGTTATTTAAAGTATTTCTTTCTTTTAAAATTTTGATTTTTAATAGGCATTTTTATAGGTTAATGTAAATAACCAAATAATGGAATATTAGGTGGTACTTTGCAAAGATTTTATTTGAAAAATTGATAAAAAAAATTTTAATTAAAATTTGATTTGGAATTCGAGCTCCAAATGACTTCAAGAACAAAGAATCAGAATAGAAAGGCTAGGGGAAGAGATCTCAATTTTTCTACTTGCCCGAAACCCTTTAAACTTTCATTCCTCTATTAATATGTTTCACAACTCCATTGTTGTGAAGTTTGTTATATGCTATTTTTGTTCAAAAGTTTAACAGCTTCAAAGAAGTATTATTCTATACTATATTCTCTTTGGTAGCTTTGGTATGCTCAAGTCCTTATGCTGTAGTCCTTCAAATAAGAAGGCAATTTTCTATCTTTCATTCATAATAGAGACTCACCTAGCTAATATATGTCTTACATATATCTTTTATGGTAATTTCATAGGTTTGACCACAAGCTATTATCTTTCTATTCAAAGAAAAAGCTATCGCCATGGTCATCTCTTAAAATTAATTATTCTAGCTATTTAAAAGAAGACCTTGCATACCCTAACACTTGCGAGGAAAAATAAATTGCAAGGGGGCCTCGCATATCTCTGCCAAAAGGAAACAATATGCTTCAACTATGGATGCAGCTAGGTAAGCCATTATAAGATTTTTGACCCGTCCAATCCATTAAAAACCGTATAAGATTCAATCTTATCGACTTTTAGGATTAAGTTTAGATATATAGTAAAAATCCTATAGGATTATAAGGTCATATTTGGATCATATAACAAACTCAATTGATACATTATAATTTGAAAAAAATAAATAAAAACATTACTAAAGGGGTAAGAAGACTACTTCTCAATGATGTTTTCTCTTTTACGTTTAATAAACTAGTCACGGATTTTTGAACTTTTTATTAAATTTTGTTCAAGTCATGTTTGCTGTGAAGATTAATATTATTTACTATATGTTATATTTTAGTTCGAGTAGGAAATTTAATTTAACGAAGTTTTTAAGACTTTATATGGTGATAAAAGTAATTTATTTATATATTTAAATATTGTATAATGAATATAGTCTACAGCATTTTCTATCAATTCCACATGCATATTTTCATTTTTGAATATATAGGAAACTTTTGTTATAAACACTAGATTTTCTTAAATTTATTATTAAAATTTGAAAATAGATTAAAAAAATAGAATTATAAGATCTAGTTTCGAGTTTTAAATCAAACCCTGTAGGTGGGTTTGGATATAGTATAAAAACTTTATTTGGTTATAGGATCAGGTTTGATAAACCCTATGATAGTAGGCCGGATTTCAAATTTATATAATCCGTTCGAAAACTTAACTTGGTTACATCTCTATCTTCAACTTGGCACATATCTAATGTGGAAATTCCCCAAAAAGAAATGAAAATTATAAAACTCAAAGCAAGCCCAATCTTTCTCTTTTCAGCAATCGATAGAAACTCCACGTGTGTGCCTTTTGAACTAACGTGGGCCTGCTATAATTCAGCAACTGGTCTTCTCTAAGACGTGTTGCTATAGTATAATCTTAGCTATTCAACTCTCGATCTGCACTTTTCCCATACGGTATCTTATTTGCTATTAAGTGCCTTAGAAATTAATATTTAAATACGTAATATGATTTTTTTTTCCTTTTATTAATTGAACTAAAATTCGATTCCGCTTTATAAAGATAGAATCATAATTTTATTTTATTTTTATTAATTATATATAATTTAATTATTTTTTTTATCTTATATCCTATCAAGTATTCATGTTTTATATTTATTATTAAGAATATTTTTGATAATTTTACGTTTTAGCCACTCCATTCCATTCTTATTAAATTATATATAATTTAATTACTTTTTTGTCTTATATCCTATCAAGTATTCATGTTTTACATTTATTATTAAGGATATTTTCGATAATTTTAAGTTTTAGCTACTCCATTCCATTCTATGTAATCTTCCAAACATAAAAATAGATTTGGCATTCTCAAACTCATTTCATTCCAAATCATTTCATTCTAAATTGTTCATGTGTACCAAGTGTGACATTAGTGCCTTAGAAACAAGAGAACGGATTGATTTTTAAGTTGTCAGATTTTTTGAGGACTCAGTAAGAGTAACCCAACCGTGTTTAGAAACTACTAACCAAATATAATAAACCAAGATGTAAATCTTTCTTATTCATCTCCTTATTATTGGTCATGTCGTCAAACTAAAGAAAAGAACTAAATAGAAACTTATCTTTCAAAAAGAATTTTTTTTGTTTAAATGGCATAAAATTGAGACAAAACCTTGAAAACCACATATAAGCCTACTTCTACTCCAGTTTGATCTATTTCTTGTTATCTTACACAATATAACTGTTGCAGAAGTATGTATATTTATCCATTTTTCAAATAAAATTTGCAATCAAAGTGTCAATTCAGGCATAAATCGCTGCTATATGTGGGAATAAATATGTAATATTATATGAAACACACTATCAAAAAACTGAGTTTAAGAGACATAATTTCTATCTTTAAAAATTTGTGTCGCAAAAATTATCGACATTGATTATATCTGTAATGTCACGTTGGTACTCAAAAATTGTTCGGCATGGAACGGATTGGAATGGAAGGAACAGAATGGGAGGTAGAATGATAAATTCATTTCTTTGTTTGGATACATCTTGGAGTGGAATGGAATTGACATGTTTTTTGTCAAAAATATCCTTAATAATTAATGTGAATAATAAATAAGTAAGAGGATAAAAAGGTATATTTAATATTAATTATTCGTAAGGAAGTAATGGAATCGCGATTCCACCTTCTCAAGAGTGGAATTGAATTCCTTTTCAAAGTCAGCCAAATGTAGAAATGGGAATGGAATCCAGAATTACAATTCCATTCCAGCTTCATTCCCGCATACCAAATAAGACATAAAGATATAAGCTATTTTGTTAATTTTCCATTGCATAATTTTTATCTCTAAAGATTAATTTTCTGATAATGAGGGGTGTAGGATGGAAAGGTAGGGGTAGCCATCATCAATTCATTAAAACACTTATATATTATTATTATTATACTAAACAAAAAATTATAGCTTCAAATTTATAATATCTAGTATGATGCATTATCCATATTATGTTATAACTAATATAATGCATAAATGTGTTGTACGTTACACATATCATCCATTGTGGTTTACTGATTATATATTGTAAATTATATATATAATATATTGTATGTGGCATATAAGTTTATTTATAGCTTATAATATAATTTACTATATTGGTTGGATCATATAAAATACAATTTATATCTATATGGAATTGCTTTTAAGTTAGATGATATTTCATTATATTGGTTACAAAGTGTTTATTATGTGATATGGTAACAGAAGATAATCACAAAAAAAAATTATTAAAAATATGGAAAAAAAATAAGATTATGATAAGACAAAAGAAAACATGATATAGTGATAATTATATTAGCACTATGAAACCAAATTATACAATGAAAAAAAAATTCATAAATAAGAGCAGACATAATGAGCTATATATAATGAAGCGGGCCTACTTGTTCATTATACTTATTGATTAGGATTAACAGAAAGTAACTTTTCCAGCTACGGGCGGAGGCCCCCATGGGCCCCGTTCTTGAATTTTATATATAAATCAATTAGGGAAATATTTAATTTAAAGATTAAATGCTCTTATTACGTGAGAAGACAACCAACTAGTTAAAGATTAAATACAAAAGCAGATGATTTTCAGGTCATAGAAACCAAGAATCTTAAAATATTTATAATCTTGAATAAGAAACCAATCGTTAAATTCCTTTTTTTCTTTTTTCTTTTTTCTTTTTTTTTTGTTTGGCCGAATCGTTTAATTCTTGGCATCAATATAATTTCCAAATAGATGTTGTCTCTGAGTACATATGTTCAATCGCCACATTGAAATTGGAGTAAAAGAAACGAAACAAGCGGATTGTACAAAGGCCAAGTCATGCAAAACTTTCATTTTGTTGAGAACCATATATTGCCTGCATAAACATCCTATATACGACAAACATGTCACAACAAATCAAAAATCCTATAAATTGAGAATCATACTTGTAAGGAAAAATATCTCAAGTTTCCTTTATTTAGCTTCATCTAGGATGGAAGAAAAGAAACACACAAATTTTCCAAACATGTTGGTTATATTTGTTCTAAGCCTTATTCACATCTTTGATCATTCGGTTACTTATGCATCCACAGTCCTAGACCATGACCAAAACACCATGTCAACATACATTGTCCATGTGAGAAATCCAGAAGGCAAGGCCTTTCCACAATCTGGTGATCTTCATAAATGGTATCAATCATTTTTGCCATCAACGACGACTAGCTCGAACCAGGCCAGCCGTATGGTTTGCTCATACCAAAATGTCTTGTCAGGTTTTGCTGCAAAATTGAGTGCAAATGAGGCACAAGAACTGGTAAAAATGGAAGGAGTTGTGAAGGTTTATAAGGAAAAAATGTTTTCCTTGCACACAACTCATACACCTGAGTTTTTAGGACTACAACAAAATTTAGGTCAATGGAAGGACTCAAATTTGGGCCAGGGAATAATCATTGGAGTTTTGGATACTGGAATAACACCAGGTCATCCTTCTTTCAGTGATGAAGGAATGCCTACCCACCCACCAAGTGGAAAGGAAGATGTGACTTCAATGCTACATTTTGCAATAAGAAGCTCATTGGTGCCAGGGATTTTACGGGGTCGAATATGACTGCACCGTTTGATGAAGAGGGCCATGGCACACACACATCAAGCACCGCAGCAGGGAATTTTGTGGCAGGAGCAAATGCTCTAGGAAATGCCAATGGAACTGCGGTTGGCATGGCACCTCTTGCTCACTTGGCAATGTACAAAGTTTGTGGTAGCTTAGGATGTCTTGAAAGTCAAATATTGTCTGCAATGGACACGGCAATTGCAGACGGTGTTGATGTGCTTTCCCTTTCGATTGGGGTGGCACACTCCCATTTCATTCCGATTCACTTGCAGTTGGTGCATTTTCAGCCATTCAGAGGGGAATTTTTGTCAGCTGTTCAGCAGGAAATTATGGTCCTTCAACTAGCACATTGTCTAATGAAGCACCATGGATTCTCACTGTTGGAGCAAGCACCATAGACAGGACTATTAAAGCTATAGCACAACTAGGAAATGGTGCATCATACGATGGAGAATCGGTCTTCCAACCTAAAGACTTCCCTCGAACATTGTTGCCACTAGTTTATGCAGGTGCAGTTAGTAGCGATTCATCAGCATTATGTGCTCCTGGTACATTAGCAAACACAACCATCAAAGGGAAAATGGTATTGTGTGAGAGAGGTGGGAATATTGCAAGGATTGATAAAGGAAAAGAAGTGAAGGCTGCGGAAGGTGCTGCCATGATTCTCATGAATGAAGAGACTGATGGCTATAGCACTGAGGCTGATGCTCATGTCCTTCCTGCAACACAAGTAAGTTATAACGCTGGGGTGAATATCAAAGCCTATATTAATTCAACATCAACTCCAATGGCAACAATCATGTTCAAAGGGACCCTTATTGGCAATCCCATGGCACCAGCAGTAGCATCCTTCTCTTCTAGAGGCCCCAGTATTCAGAGTCCTGGAATATTAAAACCCGACATAATCGGCCCCGGTGTGAGCATCCTCGCAGCCTGGTCATTCCCATTAGATAACACCACAAATACAACAGCGAACTTTAATGTCGTCTCTGGCACATCAATGTCATGTCCTCACCTAAGTGGTATTGCAGCTTTGCTTAAGAGTGCACATCCTGGTTGGTCCCCTGCTGCCATAAAGTCAGCTATGATGACAACTGCTGATCTTTTCAACCTTGAAGGGTCGCTTATAGTTGATCAAACACTTCTTCCTGCAGACATTTTTGCAACAGGTGCAGGCCATATTAACCCAAGAAAAGCAAATGATCCAGGTCTTATTTATGACCTCAAGCCCGATGATTACATTCCTTACTTGTGCGGCTTGAATTATAGTGAGTCTGATATTGCTGTCCTGGTACAGAAGAAGGTTAAGTGTTCACAAGTAACGAGCATTCCTGAAGCACAGTTAAACTATCCATCATTTAGCATAACACTCGGTCCTAGCCCCCAGAATTACACTAGGACAGTTACCAACGTTGGCCCTGTTAATTCAACTTACAGATGCATAATTGATGCACCCAGTGGTGTTGATATCACAGTATCGCCTTCGCTGCTAACATTCACGGAAGCACAACAGATGGCAACATATACAGTGATCTTTAGTAAAAGTGTTAATGCAAACATCACTAAATCGTTTTCACAGGGATCCTTGACATGGCTTTCTTCAAACCATTCTGTCAGGAGTGCCATCGCCGTGGTCTTTCAACAGGAAACATGATTTTCAGTTGTCGCCTCTGTGGAATTAGAATAATTAGTTGAAAACCTCAACATCTACAAATGGTAAAAAATCCCTATTATGGGGCAGCCCCTCCTTTTGAAACGTTTTTCTATTTCTTTAGTAGGATAAATCTGCAAGCTCATCACCACTGATATCGATATCTGCCAATCCATTATTTTGATCTTAAGTCCGTTTTTTTTTCCTTTTGGTTCTTCTGTTATTCCCACCATGGTCGAATATGGACATCATGATTCCACTTTCATTTATCTTGCTTAGATGGAACATTGTGGTTATCGAATGGTATTGATTTATTAGCAGTGCTTAGAATATGCGTTTTTCTAATGTGTTTCTTTCATTTTCATCTTAAATGGGAATATGTTAACCTTTTTGTTAAATTTATTTTACTCACTAGTAGAGTAAATTTATTCTTCTAATTTCACATTTACTTGGAGGTAATTGAGAAGGAATAAAATAATTATTCTTGAAATACACTCTAATCTTTCTTAATTGTAAAAATTGACTAGAATTTTCACTTCTAATATAGTTAGACCCGCCTGATGAGTAGTTCTTTTTAAATAAGAATAAAACATTTAATAACATCACCATTTTACACCTAACTAAAATACAATTAACACAATTATTCATATAAGAAATATATAATGTATAAGTTAATATACAATTTATTTATTTGCTATATATATAATATATTACATATATACACACAATATATAGATCAAACCAAATATCTATAACAAATATATGTATATATATAACACATAAATAAAATTTATAAGTTATAAATACATAATTCATATTAATATATAGACTACTTATCGAACATTTAAGAAGTGTGTATTTACATATATATAACACAATCTATATGTATGTCACATTAACATCTACAACAAATATTTATATATGTATGTATATAATTAATCTATCTATATATATAAAATCTATAGGTTATAAATACATAATTTGTACGTCATATATGTTAAATTTATTTGTTACATGAAATGAGCATATTATATATGTAGGTATCTATATTAACATGTAGATTATATAATTAACATATATATTGTGTAAATTATATTTAATAATATATATATATTTTTTTTATATGACAAATGTTATTTTAAATTATAGATATAACATTTATAGGTTGTATTAATTATATAGACATATGTAACTTACAAAGTATATATAAAAATTGAATTATCTATAACATATATAATAGATTTTTATAACATATATAAAATATGATTCACATATAAGATATATTATATTGATATTTTTATAACTAGCATTATCTATATGTTATATATATATATATATATATAATGTATAACAAATGTCCAAAAGCATATATATGCATAATTTAACAATCATAAATATGTAATCTATGTGTTATATATATTATTTAAAAAAAAAAGAAATAGATTGTGTGTGTGTGTGTGTAATTTATTTGTTATAAATTATTAATATATTATATGTTTGTATTATTCAATATAGTTTACATATGTAACATAAATGTCATTACATGTAAACTTTAGGCTCGACTCAGCTCGAATTTGAACTTTGATTTAGGCTTGTGAACCGGTTCATAAATAAGCTCGTTAATAAGCTTATGAGTAGATTTGTGAATTTTTTTATGCATGATATATTATCTATAACTACGTAATAAAAACAATGAAAACCAATTTCTATTTAATAATTATGTATATGTATTATAGCAAAACTTATATATTGTATTTAGGTTTAAAAAATTAGAAAATGAGATGACTCGAGCTCGAACTTAAATTTCAAGCTCGATAGAAAGCTCGGTTCGACTCAAATTCGTTTTATAAATGAGCCAAACTCGAGCTCAAACCTAAACTCGTTTAACTAAACGAGTTGAGCTTGAATCTCAATTCCAGGTTTGATAAAAAAACTCAGATCGAGCTCGAGCTCACTAAATTTTAAACAACATTGGTTCGACTCGACTTAACTCGTTTATAGCCTTAATTACATATTTAACAAATATCTATAACATGTTTGTATATATATATATATATATATATAAAATTAAGGTTATCAAACCAAAGATTCAACATAGAATTGACCAAGGGTGTATAGAATTGGAATATGTGAAATTGAAATGTAGTAGCGTAAATTTTTACGTCCCATGTAATATGGTTTTGAAAAACCTTAAATTTGCTTACAATAGTCATTAAATCCTTAAAATACATAGTGAATAATAATAAAAAAAATCTAAAATTAAGTTTTCTTTCTTATAATAACTCTTAATTCATAATATAATATAGATGCAAGAAGGAAAAGTTGAGTAAAACTAAGTAATATATATATATATATATATATATAGTTTGAAAAGAGTTAAAAATTAAACTAGAATGATACCTTTCAACGTATCTTAAATTCTTAATTATATAAATGAAATAAATATGTTTCCATATAAATTTTGCAACTAAAAGGCTATGGAAAAAGCCTAACTAAATCACGAATTATACTTGCTCGAATCACAAACTGAACTGGACCAAACCAAACCACAACAAAATTTTGAGTCTTTTTTTTTTTTAATAATTTGATTTGGTGAAGAATAAACAATTCGTAGTTAAGTTTGAGATGCTAAACTGAATCGTATGGTTCAAACTGAACCAAATCATTTTACATATTTTGAAAAAAAAATCAAAAGTATTTATTAAAATTTTTTATTTATAAAAATTTAATTATCTTTAATTTTTTTATTTAGATATGCATAATTCAAGGAATGAAATTAGAATGATTACATCATATTTCAACTATTGTGGTATATCTACAAATAAAATAATTTTCAGATTTTAGCCTTTAGTTGTCCAAACATTTTTTTTTTCCTTTGTCTTACTATTAAATTTGCAACTATTAAATAGTTAGTTATTGGTTCATATAATTGACAACGCATTAATTAAAAGTATAAAATGAATTAAAACTTGTGTCTCATATTGGGATAGCATTTTTTTTTCCAATCAAGTTTAGCATATCATTATAATTCTGTATAATTACAATATTATAATTTAGTGTGTGGTATAGTTTAGTCTGGTTTGCCCTCCGAATCAAACAGCACCATATATTACCCTTTTTTTTTTTTTAATCCGAACCTAACCATAAGGTAATTTGAAAGTTTGAGAGATAAATCATTACATAAATAAATATTTGGAGGGTAAATCTGCACATAAGTGAAGGTTTGATGAGGTAATTTGCAACTCTTTCCATTTTGTTTCAACTATAAATGTTAGTTATTCTTAACTTTGTCAATTTTTTCAAAGTTTAATGGATCTATAAGTACACTTTAAAAGTTTTGTTATATAAATTGAATATGGCATATATGTGTGTGTTCACAATATAATATATATTATACATGTTGGTCCTAGTGAAAAACCAAGAGGGAGGTGAATTGGCTACAAATAAATTTTAGACTTTTCTAAACAAAATTCTTCACAACTCCAATTAGTTAAACAATATTATATAGCTTATGAAATCACTTGGAAACACAAACTAAATTAAGCGAATAAACATAAATGCATGAAAATAAAAAGAGTGGGGTAAGAAAACATTGTGAAAATATTTATGAAGATTCCATCTTATGTGCTAGTACTCTCTTGCAACTCTAAGCCAAGGATGTGGTATTCCACACTGGTATATTTCACTATGTCCAATCAAAACCAAGATTACAAATAGTGTGATGAACTTAGTCTCAATTCACTCTGATGAGACTTCATGCTAAAACTTAGCTATCTCTGTTCTCAAAGCTTATTTTGTAATCTAACTCACACAATCAATCAAAAAGAAATCGAGGAAGAAAAGATTAAAGTATCCTCTAAGTTTTGGCTCAAAAGAGAAAATAAAAAGGGTAAATTACACCAGAAGGTCACAACATTTGGGGTAAGTTTATTTTAGATTATAACGTTTCGAAAAGCTCAAAAAGGTTATAAAGTTTAGTGGTAAGTTTATTTTAGGTCACAACGTTTACGGATAAGTTTATTTTAAGTCACAACGTTTACGGATAAGTTTATTTTAAGTCACAACGTTTAGAGAAGTAGGTCAATTGAGGACAACATTAACACGTGTCAATACAAAAAATACTTAATTAAAACTAAATAGACCCCTTTTTTAAGGTTCCATTGGCATATATCAATAGGAGAAATACTTAATTAAATCTCAGAAGATACTTTTTGACATGTTGTGACCTCTGTTAAACTTGTCGAAACATTATGACCTAAAATGAACTTACTCCTATACATTGTGATCTTCTAGTGTAATTTACATGAAAATAAAATCACAAAATTAATGAGAGTTTTTTCGTGTGTGTTTTACAATTTTGAACTTCTTTATCGTTTATTCTCTTGATCTCCAAAGAATATAATGGAATAAGATAGGTATGAGTTGATCATTTGTGGATAAATGCATTTCCTAGTATGTTGCGCCTGCTGGGGATCGTATCTTTAAAGTTTATCTCTTAATATAACTGGTATTTGATCTTAGCTTGTTGCGATCGTGCCTTATGGATGATATTTTGAAAAAGCTGTTAAGAATATCGTAGAAAATCCACATCAATCTTGTTTTATCCTTGAAATATCTTCATATCCCTACAAAGAGAGTATCTTGCTTCCTATTTTCTCTAAAAAATTTGAACTACATCTTCTATTGAAACTCACTCTTGAAGCCTCAAAAATATGTAACTTAATCATATAATGCATGCTTGAAATAACTGAAATATAATTAATTAAGTCTAAAATAAACTTGAACTTGTTACCATGATCTTCATGAATTTCCATGTGCTTTAATCTGATATAAATTCAAACATCCTAGACATATAAACTAACTTAGTGGAACATTTTGAATTTATTATCTAAATACATTCAACCTTGGAGTCGGGCTTTCAATTCGATGAAATATTTGAACATAAAATAGATATGAAGCATTTTGATTGTGAATCACGTATATCAAGTTTGCCCTCTAAGCCAGCCTCTAAATGTTACTATCTTCTTGATATTTTTCTAGATATCCCTTGAGTTACTCTCTAATTCCAATCTTTCTTTGGAAACATTCTCTATAAAACTTATGAGTCAACTTCTAAGCATTATTGATTAACTCAAACTTCTTTTATTTTCAAAACTTAGATTAAATTTTTTTCTAATAATTGCAGGCTTAATAACTTTGTTAATAGTTTTTTATCTTTTTGTTATCATCAAAACTAACAATATGTAACATATTATACAAATTTATATTATAATATAATATAAATGACATACATATTGGATAGATTATATATGATGCTTATATAAAACATAGAAAATATATATGATAAAAAAAATATATACATTAGAAAATATACATGTCATACATTATAATGATATGTATATAACTAACATAATGTACATGTTATATAAATCATATAAAATATTAAACAAATTTTTAAAGGGTATATATACATAATCTTTGTATCATATATCTATTGGTTAAAAATATCTTATTTTTAGGTTGTCATCAATTATTATTCATTAATATCACATTTATATAACAACGCATTTAATCACATATCATAATTTTCTTTTAATTATGTATGGGTAATATAGCATACATAATTTGTTAAATATGTCTACCTAGGATAATATGAATTTTTAAATATTAACTTTTTAGGATAATGCAAAATATTTAAATCTTAAATGAATATATATATATATATATATTTTATATGTATTATCAATCAATAAATTGATGAACACAAGACAAGAAACATGATATAAACAAGTCAAGTCACAGGTTTAGGTTTTCATACACGATTAATAAACGGATTGAATAGCATATTGAAGTTTTTTTAGGTACAAATTTGTTTAAACATGATACAAGGCATGATATGGTAACACAAATTACTAGCACTAATATGGGTATCATTATCGAGATACTTTTGTAAGCTATTTAAGTCATATTTCCAATCCATTCTTTTTTTTTGCCACACCCTGTCCATTCTATTAATTGAACAAAATTTTGCTTCCTTTGTTTCAATTGAAAATTACAAGAACTATATATATATATATATATATATATATATATAACTTATTACAACTCTCTGTAATTCCATAAAATAACTATTAAATCACAATTTTTTTGTTCATTCGGCCAAGTGAAACAAACAATCTCTCTAGAACGATGCATAGCATAAATTTTCCCGAAGCGAAACAATTCGTAGCATAATTTTTTGTTCATAGATAGCTATGGTCTAACTACTAAAGTCAAAAAATCATCATTTACTAAATTGATTTGAGTAGTCAAATGATGGAATAATAACTAATAACTAACTCTAATACTTGTATTTCCATGTGAAGTATTTACCTACATACCATGTATCCACTAACCCCTAGGTAGAATATTTATATCTATTCTTTGAGGATTTTCATAGTGTTCCCATGTGTTTTTTATTTCAAAAATAATAATAATAATAATAATAATCTATGAATGCCCCTTTGTGAAATGAAAAGATCACACTGATCATATAATTCTTCTTCTATTGAATTGGTACCGGTTTATTGGTCATCCGAAGGAGAAACGATAGGTTCAACATCGAGATACTACCTTAGGGTTATTATTATTATCTAAACTTTAAGATGTTTATTTGTTGAAGGCGCAAAAATCTTCCATAAGAAAAAGAGGACAACCTAGAGGAAAACCGTATGTATAAATTGTCTGATATATGTTTATTAGCCAACTTTAATTTGTCGAATGGAATAAAATAGAATTAGGGTTCCAATTTAAAAAAAAAAAAAAAGTGAATTGAGAAGTAATAGTTATTTTGAGATCTTATAAGTATATATCTAAATTTGTAAAGGAATTGCCATCGTTTTAATTTGTAAAGGAAATGCAATTCTTCGTTTGACAACAATAATGAATCCATGGAATCATTATTTTACAAACTAAACCCAATTTCCTCATACAAATCTTAGGATTTATCCAACAAGCATCATCCATGAAAATTGTAGTGGATTCCTCGTTCTGTAAGCCAAATTCTGATTGGGGAAATTTTGGGTTTATAACAAAAGATAAAGGGGTATCAACACATCTCACATATTGAGCATTCCAGCATCGGTATACTAGGACAAATATAGCAGGACACATGAAAGCCCCATCATCGAATTTTACGAAACATCGTTTTTCACATACTCATGTTTCAAAAAGGAATCATTTGAACATTTCTTCTTAACCGGCCAAATGACGCCAAGTAACAGTCCAATCGGTGCATGAACAATTTTAGATGTGGACAGAAGGAATAAGAAACTCTACTAAAAATCTCTCCCTTGAGCTCTACCTGAATTCCTCAGTACTACTCAGTCTTCAAGTTGCCGGCCATAATTCTTTGCTGTTTTCCCTATAAATCTTCAATGGAGCAGCACAATTTAGTCACACAACACACTAAGATATAGATACACTTTCATCTTAATGAAGCATTGTACAATGTCTTTCAATATGTCTGCTCTTGCTTTCTTTTGTATCATTTTCCTCTGTTTCAATGCCATTTCCTGGCTAAGTATTGCCAGTGAAGCAGGCAACATGCAAACATACATTGTACATGTTAATCATCCTGAAGGTAGAATTTTATCCGAGCAGGATGATTTAGATAGCTGGTACAAGTCCTTTTTGCCAGCTTCCATCAATAGCTCGAATGAGCAGCCACGAATGCTATATTACTATAAGCACGTAATTACTGGTTTTGCTGCAAGGCTCACTCAAGAGGAAGTAAGTGCAATGCAAGAAAAGGAAGGATTGCTATCAGCAGTTCCCCAGAGAATGTATAAACTTCATACGACCCAAACCCCGAGTTTCTTGGGCTTGCAACAGCAATCAGGAGCCTGGGAGAATTGAAATTTTGGGAAGGGAGTGATCATTGGTGTGCTAGACACAGGAGCAACACCTGGCCATCCTTCATTTAGTGACTATGGCATTGAGCCCCCACCTGCAAAATGGAAAGGCAGGTGTGACTTCAAACCATATGAGTGTAACAACAAGCTAATTGGTGCAAGGTCCTTTGATGTTGCAGCAACGACCAACCAACTGATGATGATGGACATGGTACACACACCGCAAGCACAGCTGCTGGTGCATTTGTGAGGCAAGCTGATGCACTGGGGTAAGCCAAAGGTACTGCCATCGGGATGGCTCCCCTTGCACATCTAGCAATTTACAAAGTGTTCTTCGGAGAAGATTGTGCTGGTGCTGATATACTTGCTGGACTTGATGCAGCTGTGGGAGATGGCGTTGATGTGCTCTCCCTTTCTCTTGGCAGCAGTTCACTTCCATTTTGGAATGACACGATTGCAGTAGGTGGCTTTGCAGCTATCCAGAAGGGGATATTTGTGAGCTGTTCTGCAGGGAACTCTGGTCCTTTCTCGAGCTCATTATCTAACAAAGCTCCATGGCTCCTAACCGTTGGTGCGAGCACCATTGACAGAAGCATTATAGCTAGAGTGAAGCTTCGAAATGGAATGGAATTCAATGGTGAATCCTTGTTCCACCCATACTTCCCTTCAACATTACTGCCTCTAGTACAAGCAGGGATGAACAGGCCAATCAATTGTGCCACAGTGAAAAGCATACCAGAAGGAGAGCTCAAATATCCTTCTTTTTCAGTAGCATTGGGCCCTCAACAGACATTCAGTAGGACAGTGACAAATGTAGGAGAAGCTTATTCATCTTATGTTGTCACAGTTGTTCCCCCACCAGCAGTCTATGTGAGTGTATCACCTACTAAGCTTTATTTCTCTAAGATCAATCAGAAGGCGACATATACTGTGAGCTTCAGCCGCTATGGATCTATCCATAAGGCAGGAGAATACACTCAAGGGTATCTAAAATGGGATTCTGGCAAATATTCTGTCAGAAGTCCAATTTCTGTTGTGTTCAAGTGAAAAACTGAAAATGGATAACCAGTTAGGTGTTTTCCATTAGAAAAGCAACTCCTTCAAGGAAAGAAAAAGTGCTTAGCACTTCATGCCAATTTCTCAATGTATTCTTGGGAGTGAAATGAAATGATTGAATGTGGTAAGACCACAATTAGATTTCGTTCTTTTTGTCTTCTTTTCATAAGTATATTGCCGTTTTCCACCAGAATTATAACTTAGACCTATGATAGAGGGACCTGATCTTGATTAAACCGAAGAATCCAATTAAAATCTGATAAAAATATTGCAATACATCAAAATGAGAAACCATATAACATTTTCTACAAGAGCAAGGATATGTAGGCATAGAATCCACTAACATATCTATATCCCTTCAGTAGCATTTACAATAAATTTTCAAGATATGCAAACACAAAGCAAAGTGAAAAGTCTTAAGTTGAAATTCTCCAACATGACAATCAACTCGCAGTTTAAGAAAATAAATATATCATCCAACCTGAAATAAATTTTAAATACTTTGGTAGTCCTAACTTCTATCCTTTTTCTTTTATGGATAATATTCCAATCCTAGCTTCACTTTGTCAGAACATAACAATAAATGATACCAAAAATTAGACAGCCTCCATTCCAGGATAGAATAAGGATCTCCTATAGAACACGCAGATTTCATAGGAAAATTCGCTAATCAATGTCATTAGCAATAGGAATATTCCAAAAATTTTCTCCCAAAGGAGCAGCAAATATCCCTCAGAAAAATAGCTGCCAGCCATTTCAAGTACTATCTGAACAATAAAATATAGAGCCAGGGAATGCTATAGAATTACCTCTGAGTCCTTCAGGAGTGATCATCTCTAACCTACAGATTCTCAAGTTCCTTCCAATTTGGCATGTTCCCATGCATACCAAGATGGCAAGATATATTTTTCTTATTTGGACAATCTACTAGAATAAAAATTATGGCTCTTAAGTGAAGGAATGTCCAACAAGCTAGCCAGTACTATATGTGTGAATTAGCCAAAGAAATCACGTAATAACTTCGGCATTGTAAAGCCGGTTTCATCTACTCTATCATGCAGAAAACATTTTTGTATTTTCTGGTGTCTTAGGAAGGAAATCACAGAAGTTGTTAAGGCTATGGAATCACCTTTTTGTGCTACTCGCAATTCTTGGTTTGTAGATTATGCATAAATGATTGTAATCAATGAAATTGCACACTTAACCTTTTCTTTTTATCTTATTCTGTTTTCAC